>OY757251.1:133775-467412 GCA_963584085.1 Pyrausta aurata | reverse complement strand
CGCCAAGGCTAGGCGCTTCACTAGCCATTATGCCGCAAATTCTCACATTCCTCAGCCTCTCGTTTGAATGCTTCTTGTCGATATTGATGTAGTGTTCAAAGACTCGGAGTTCAGTTTATAAATGAACGAGCAGATAACTATTTGATTGGATACATCATTTCACCTACTATTGGATACGAAGTGATAATTTTTTAGTCTGTGTTTAGTGATGTGATGTGTGTGATGTGATCGCACTTGGCTTTTTTTAGTAATTCAAATAAAAGATTCAGCGCCATCTCGGCATATTGCTGAGCCACATTGATACTTATCATTGCGCAGTTAATCTGCTCCGGGTACTCACATAAAAAGGCAGAACGAGCGAAGTTTATTAGATGTTCCGAGGCCGTTAAGCTGGTTTAAGAGATCGCCGGCGACCTTCGCCCACTGCCACATAAAGGATTTATTCCCCTTACTGTCGCACACAAGACTCAGAACCCAAATATACTGCACTGTAGTCTATTTCACCTGATGGACTACGTTAGTGGCCTGAAAGTTTGCGACATAACTAATATAAAACATGTTTTTTTTTATTCTAACACACTAATTCTTTGGATGTTTACACACAACTTTCAACAATTGTCACATTTTTTTAACCTTTCCAAATAGTAGTCGACATTTATGAAGGTATTTGTGCCCTCATTTACGGAAAATCTTAGTCATAAGCGAATAAAGGTTGGTTTTAGTTTAGAGACAACATTGAGTCACTCAACCGACTGTCAAATAAATATAAAAGTTCTGATTTGGCATATTTTTACCTATCACAAAATGCACGCGCACTACTGCATTTCTTCACTTTTATCGACGAGGGTTTTATATTTGTAACATTTTAAAATTGAGATTATAAATAATATAATGGTTCCAATATGTTGTTGTGTAAATTCTTTGGCATTAATAACATCAATCCCATATTTACATTATTCCGCCCGACTGAAAGTTTTCATCCTACTTCCCTTCTGGAGTATCTTTGCCCAAGTTGTCTTGGGCGCGTCCCGTCCATACTTTCATATTTTGCGCCATTTGCAAAAACTTTTAATCGACTCGCTGATGGCGGCGATCGTCATTAAATTTCCAATAATAAGTTTATAATTGTCTCCGCCCGTCGTCAAGGAGATCAGGTATCAGCCTCGACGCCAAGCCAGCGTGTAATGGAGGTCTCTAGCTATCATTTTTTGCAACCTTTAACCGTGTCAAAGGTATCTTTGATTTTGAAGATTCAGGTAAAATAAAGACTTGTTTCGGGATAAAGAGTTCTTTTTTTGCTTAAATTTTGTCCGGGATCCCTAATTTTAGATTGACATTCAGAACATTGAAATGAGCATCTTCTTTGTACAACGCACGTAGTACTTATGTAAAGTTCTACTGACACATTGACAGTTCAGTCACGAATCAACGTATAATCAGCGAAGGTAAACTAATGTGTTTAGTTGTTTTGTCGGAGCTGTTCAGTCGATAAGGATTTAGGCTTATTGGAGGTACATGGTGTTCGAATGGCGAATCGGTAATTGCGACCTAAACGTGAGTTTGTCTACAGCTTCGTTCGTGAGCTGCACGGAGGCGACGACGAACTGCGCGGTGGTGAGCGTGGTGTCGACGACCGGAGCGACCGGCGCGGGCGCAGGCGGCGGGGGCGGTACCGGCGGCACGCGCCGGCGCGAGCGCTTCATCAGCCGCTGGACCTTCGACAACAGCCGCCAGCGTCAGCAGACTGAACGCATCGAACTACACTACTTCCCCACAAATGAGACATGACTCAGTGCTCGCACACACCCTACTCAGTGCTAGTCGTGCGCTTATCTCCGTGCTGTGATTTTGACTGTGGATGTAGACCGGCCTTATTAGATCAAATCTAGCGGACCGTCAAACTTTTATACCCATCACATTTGACACTATATTTAACGATACTAATTATATATAAGCTACTTGTGTATGTATATTTCAGAAATACACGAGCTAGTATTACGGATTAAAATATGTATGTATATATTTGATGATGACGGAACTCGAATCCTCGCTATCTGTTAGCCTTATTGACAACAAAAATTTGCACATAATTATCACTTGTTGTTGTCATTCAATGGGTTCACCTTGAAATACTATGAATCTGCATAGATCGTAACATATCTAAATTATCTATACGAGTACGATTACTATTTGCAAAGATTAATCACAAATGTATATTTAGATACGACAGTAATTTAACCAAGGGTTAAGCGATAGCCTGGATTCAGCTTCAGGTACGCAAGTGTATTATATGTACTTATGCTTATTGTGTACACGGACATTGGTGAACTTTCACAACATACAATGTTATTTAAACGACGCGGAACGAAATCGCCACAGATTGCGACGTGTCGTTTTCACGCAAGTACCCAATTTAATGTATATATTTATTTGAAAAGATATTTATGAAATTATGTGCGTGTTGGAAAACAATTCGGCGAAACTCTATTTGGTTAGGGACAAATTGGCTTGACAGAAATCAAAAATTTAAGAAATATATATTTAGATAACCAATTGGCATGTTTTCTTTTCCAAATTCCAGATTCCGGTCGTTTCTTAAATACGAATACGGTAACTTGTGTCTTTCTAAATTATTGGTACCGTAGATAAGATCGTAAAATGCATTGTCTTCGTGGACGTAAACGGAAGCGTCAAATATATTTAGAAAAATGGGAAATCATTGATGTTTTTCGGGCGGTACATAATGCAACATGATGTTAATATTGACGATTGATCGTTCAAAAGGATTGCGATGTCGGGCCGAGCCTGCGCTCGGGCACGCGACGTGGCAGTGGATGCGCGGTGGCGCGTGATCCCTTTCGCGGCTAAAGCCCTGACTTCGAGTGTAGCTGAAGCTTCTATCATCGTCGTTGGATGCAGGTAAGTGTAAAATAAGTGTTTTACAGGACATCTTAGTATTTGTCATCTTCTAAGCATTTTCAACGAGTCGACTGTAACTAATTTTACTAATCAGTTATTGACGATTGGCGACAGACGCCTACCGACAGGGTGTTTGGTACATCGTGTGTCAATCATCACACTATCTAGATTTGTTTTATTTTACTTGCAAAATGGGCAAAATAATTCTTTCATTTGACCAGCTTTATAATCCAACTTTATAATCTGTTTTGGAACACATCAAAATAAGTTTAGTATCCGTGTCGTTTTGAATGGTCAGTTTTAGTGAAGCAATAAAATACACGTAACGTCACGGTAACATAAAGTCAGCTGATATTATCAACGACCACACAGTTTTATTAATGCAAGTCGCCGCGCTCCCGTAACCCACTTCGGTTGGCTTCGCCGATGGCGACTTCTATTCCTTTCGTTGGCTTCTTCTTTTAGGAACAAACGGTTGAAAATTTGTTTCATACACTTGAACAAAGGTTTTTTACGATAAGTCCGATATTTGAAGTCCAGTCCACAAAAACTTTTCACGAGGTAAAAAAAAATAAGTATAAGAGATAAAATATTTTGGGATTTTATTTATAAATACAAGAATACATCTATCCTGAACTTTATTCAAAAAAGAAAATAGGAACTCTCAAATCGGCAGCTTTTTGGGTAAATCAAGACTTTGGTGGCGATAACATTACCTACATTGAATGAATTGATAACAATAGAAAGTTACCCGGATACGCGAGGCCTTAAATACTAATACTTTTGTTTTTATTAACTACAGGCTAACTCTGAATTATTCATTAGAAAAGTGCCACGTGTAGTAAATAGCTTTGTAGATTAATTAAAAATAAAGTAATAATCATAATGAACTGAACTTATTGGGCACCGTGATATTTTGGTATCTACTCTTGAAATCCTGAAACATCATTAGTCAACAACCGCGGGCATGTTTTGATGTGATTAAATTCAGTGTAATTATTCAGTAGCGGGCCTTTTGCCGAGTCTCGGGCTCTGGGATTAGATAATGATAAGTTGCCGGGAGGGACGAGTCGGTAGGGAGACAAATATTGACTGACCCCATGACACATCTTTGGCAATCGCCGCACAAAAAAGCACACATTAATCTTAACAAATTTTATTAAATAATTAGTAGACTATCTGTACTTACATATAAATTGTAAATATAATTTTTGTACGTAGACTGTTGGTGTATCTACGCAAGCTTGTTATCTTGCACCGACTCCAAAAGAATTTCTTCCTCCTAAAGAAACAAATTCTTTTGCGTTATTTTAGGCTTTTAAGTGAGTTTTTTGAAAACAGGTAAATTTTATAAATTATATTCTCTACATTAACAATTCAACAATATTTTATTAATAACAAACAAGAAAAAATTAAAACTAAGACATGCAACATAAAAAAATAAGACAAATAAGAAAGAAAAATAAGAATGGAAGTTTTTTGTATAGATCTACAATACTCGATTAAGCATTTACTACGTAAATTTACCTATCTACTATAAAAAAAAGTCGAGTTTTCCATCCTGAAGCTATAACTCCAGAACGCACGAACCGATTTTCACGGTTTTGCATTCGTTGGAAAAGGTCTCGGGTTCCGTGAGGTTTATAGCAAAGAAAATTCCCATAAAACGGGGCCGGGGCGGCCGTTCATAGCCATTATTGACTTCAATGTTTACTCACACACACTGCATCGTGTTTGAGAACTATCAAGTTTTCAAACTATTATCAGCCATGCATTACCTAAATGTAAGTTTTTGGTCTGATGTTTTTGGTTATTTACGAATGCGTTTCTATTAGAAAAAGTAAAAATTAGACATAAATCATGTTTAAAAGTTCTATCAGGATTTATGAGTACTTAAGCAACTTGTTTAGAAGTCACAAATGTTTTGTAGATTATTTAGAATTTAGACACTTTGTACGATTTATGATTCACCGATTAACTGAGATATATTTTCGAGACAAGCTTACGTACAACAACAGTCTACACACATCCATCACACACAGGCTCCAAAATAATTTGTTTCTCTTAAATAGAAGACGAATGCATTTTTTTGAGCTTTTGAGTTTTTTTAAAGCGGTTCATTTTTTTATTTCATTATTTTTAGGTATTACTCATATCTCAAAAACTACTGGACTGATTTTGATGAAGCTCACACGGTACCCTAAGGTGAAATATACCTGATTAAATTAAAAAAGAATCATTCCGCTAATGACTTCTCGTTTTCGAGAAATCCGTGGACAAACATACAAACATACATAAACTTACGAAAGGAGATGGACGACCCGCCATACATTGCTTGCCCCAAAAGTAAAAATCCATGCGTCACGACCAAAACAAATTTTATGTGTTCATTTCTTCGCCTTTTAAAATAATATAAAGTAATATAAGCCGTAAATAGCGGGGTTTTCACATAAAACGAAATAAAATGTGTGGGGTCAATCTCTTGCACACTATCTAGAACAGGTCTATCTAGATCATAGCGCCATCTTTGTCAAAAAACCGCCATCTAGGCCACCAAAACTAAAACATAGAAAACTGCCCCGCTAGGGTGCGTAACGCGTGAAAATTACGATGACGCAAACAATAGCCAACGAAAAGAAGTTCCTTGTCACAGTTTTTTTTTTCAAGTTTTAGGAAGTGGTTGGTAGGTTTAAAGGTTAGTACCTATGGGAAGCAAACGTCATCTTCCTTCTTAAAATAGAGATTGCGAGCGCTTACTTATTTAACTAACTGCCAGTTCTATGACACAATATGCCATTTCGTAAAGCGGTCGTCAGTTTGCTTATAAGTGCTCGAAACCGTTTTCTGCCAAACATAACAATTGTCGGGGACAGGAAATTTTATTCAATCGTTGTCCTATTTTTTTTTTGTAGATTTATATGCCGCTAGATAAAAGCAAAGTAAATTAACAATATTGTATTAAAAATTCAATATATTTTTTGCAAAATGATATAGTCAAGTCTCCTAATGCTTTTCTTTAATCAAACATAAAACGACTCTGGGGCACGATACGACCATCTCTTTTGCAAGCGTGTTTGGATTAGAAGCCTAAACAGATGACTATACTCAAATATTATCTAATTCTAACGATATCACATACACACAGGTCGAACTGATAACCTCCTTTTATGAAGTCGGTGATAATTAAGTAAATAAAAATAGGCATATTTTAGCAAACATATCTCTTTCACTTGGTAGAGAACGTAGCTGCTTGAAACAGGCCGACGCGTGTAAAATACGAGTACTAAACATTATTTGTTTTATACTATATTCATTCATGTAGCATTTATAAGCGAGGTTTGAATATGGCATCGATGGTATTAAGCGGACAAAACATTTTATGAAGCTCCGTTCGCATGAAGATTCCGGCATACTTTGATATTTAATATGCTTTGAGCGGTTTACTTCGAGCTGTGAAGATTCAATCGCTCTTTTTCTTTATCTTTAATAAGAATCCGGGCAAGTGCGAGTCAGACTCGCGCTATGAGGGTTTCGTGCCAACTTTAAACTAGAGTCCACTTACTTCCACATAGCAAACATATCAAAATATTTTGACAGCAAAAAATACTTTATTTATCATAGTGTTTGTTTGTATTAAGGACAATGTTATATTTGCGTTGGTTGAAAACTTACTACTTATATTTGAATATAAACATTGTTTTTTACTTTTATTTTATGTGTATGAGCTTCGTAGATGGTTAAAAGCATACACCTACTTACGAGTATCTACAAATTTTAAACAACGTAATGCTAAAAGTTTCAGAAGAAGGTAGCTGGGAAATACTGACGGCAGACGGACAGACAAACTTGACGAATTTATAGGGGTTTAGTTTTTTGCCATTTGGCTATGGAACCCTAAAAACGATCACATACGTGTATTATTTACGGTAAGCAATCAAGTAAATTAAAAATCAGGAGGTGTTAAGAGCACCGTTTTGAGTTTATGTAGAAATCTTAGTTCTTCTTATCTTAGTGTTTTATGCTTTAACTCCATACATCCAGCCCTCACAAAGTATGGAAAACTATGTTTTCCTTTTAAAAGAAGAAGCCCACTTAAGGCTTATTTCTATAAGTAAGTTTTTCTAGAAAATCAGTCGCAATAAACTTCTGTCGTTAATTTCTTTGGAGCAAGAACCTAGTTGGAAATACTTCAGTCACGTAAGTTATAAAACTTTTAATAATAGGGCAGAAAATTATTTTATATTGAATACTAGTTATCACGGTTGGAAGAGTGTTGCCAGAAAGCGTAACTATTACATACCTCATTATTTTATATTTACGATTTATTAAGCATTTCAAGGATTTATCGTAGCGTTTAAGGTAGGTACACTAGCAGGGTACCTATCCAGTATCCGGGTAATATCCAGTTCAGGGTATGGATTCTAATTTAGGTGTGATTATTGTACCGACTCTGAACCAAGTTAGGCCTACAGACTATACTCTTTTGTCGTTTGCTCGGGGACTACCTATGTAAAGCAGCCATCAACATACATCCAACTTATTAAATCCCGTGTTAGGCCGTATATAGAGTAGGCATTATTTATTGATTGGAGCCCTATCTATACGAATATAATAAAGATGAAGTTTGTTAGTTTACCCCTTTGTTTGTTTGAAAGCTCTCAGGAACTTTCTTGGATAGATTATTTATCAGGGAAGGCTTTAGGCTAGAAATTAATCACGCTGCGACGGGAGGGGAGGGAGCAAACTCAGAACGCGCGGACGCAGTCGCGGGGAACCGCTCGTATATGATAAATACATTAATAAAATAAAAACGGCGCAGAAAACTTATGGCGATTTACATATATAGGTATACACAACACATGTGCCAGGGAAAGAAAGCCGTATACCGATGGTTGAATCTGTATTAGCTACTAGACATCCCAGTCAGCTCAGACGTATCCAGAGCCAGAAAATATTTAGGAGTCCTATCCTGACGTAAAGCATTACATATCGTGAAAGCTTAATCATCAGTATTAAGTAAAAAATCCATGTCAATATCCTTTGCATTTCAAAACCCTCTCCCGCAGGTCAGATTTAACAAACTAACTCTACATTAAAAGCCGTCAATCAATGTTGTGTACTCGTATCTGTCAATACCCTAGAAGTTATTTGTTTCTCTGTCAGTAGACAGTTGAATAATAATAAGCTAATTCAAGACTTATGCTTTTTGAACGGACCTAACAAGATTATGTAGCAAATTAAACGTTATCGTACTTGGTAAGTACGGAGCGAAGTGGAGTGCTCCGTGACCCAAGTAAGCCGGGGGGCAGTACCGTCCGGTAGCTCGTGTTTCCATACAAACTTGGTTCGTTCCACAAACATAGAATGGTCGCTCGAAAAAGATTGGATCGGGACGCCTGTAAGTGAATCAGTTTTAGTGCTCTAGAAATGTGTAGACAGATCTAGCTCTAGTACAGGCGGCAGGTTTTAAAATTGATTTACATACGAGTCATAAGTACAAAAATAGTTAACCGACGGTAGCATATTAACTAACCACGTACGAATTTATCAGATAAAACAGACTTAATATAAAATATCCTCAAATAATAAGTTCTTTCAGTTCAGCGCGTACCTACAATACAAAGGATCTCGACTAATTAATTTAGAAAGTTAGGTTAGGTTACTTTGAAACCCAACCCTAGATTTTCCTTCGGGGGGCTTGCTTTGAGCGGCTCTATCGAATAACAGTATTTAATATTCTCTTGTATGAATATCTATCCACGTCACCACACCTGAACATATTCGTTCGCAAATAGGCACGCAAACTGTTTTCTGATTTGCGTACCTACTCGTATATACTTAGGTTCCTGAGACCTTTTTGAGAGTTATCAACACAGAATATGCTTATGTAAACATGCTTACTTTTCGATCGGCAAAGGTTAATATGAAAAGTAATCGCAAAATGTGTTGGTAAGCGCATAACTCAACAACGCCTGGACAAATTTGGCCCATTTTTTTAAATATTTGTTGAAGTTCAAGGAAGGTTTTTACGGCGAGAAAAATTCGAATCATTTCCGGAAAACCCTAAAAACAGCCCTTTTCTTTTTCCCATACAAACGTTTTCTAACTGAAACGTAGAGTCAAGTAAGATAATAATTATCCATAAAACGGGGCCAGGGCGGGACGGGGCTGGGGGCGAAACGAAGCTCGTTGGGACCGCTAGTATTTTATAAAAAATAAGTCATCAAGTAATCAGATCGAGAAAGGTTGATCTTCACCGGGTCTTAGACTGATTTGAATTTGAAATGTTTCTTATTTATAATAAATACAATGCAATGCTTATCACATTATGTTCATTTTAATCCTAGGTATAAGTGTATTAATATTAATGTTCATTATAAGATCATTATAATCTATTTGACTATTAGGGAGAATTCAGTTTTCCAAAACAAGAACAATTTTTAAAATCGGTTCAGTAGTTCCTAAAATTAGCGCTTTTAATCAAACAAACTCTTCATCTTTATAATATTATATTATAGATATATATGAGCGTTTAACGTGGTTTACCTACGAGTACTACACGTATACAGGAATACTTTGACACAAGTACTTTGTGCTCAGTCTGCTCTGTGTGTACTTACGCCTCAATTATAAACACCTAATTGTTGTTGATATCAAAACCTCGTGTACAAAAATTTCCGTTCTAATTAGCTCAAAATGAGGTTACAGGAAATCCGCAAGTTTGAAGCAAAAACGTTGCGCGGTAACGCTCTCTCTCATTATTAATTATTGTTTACAATATCTTTTCATTTTGTTTGTTGTTTTTTTCAGAAAAGGTCGTGTTTTCGTTCTATTCGCATTTAAATTATTGTTTATATTATTGTTTTCATTAGATTTAAAAAAAAATAACAATTTTATGCCATCTGCTGTTCAGACCATCAACCGCGACCACTGGAAAAGTTTGGGGGAGGCCTTTGCCCAGCAGAGGGACAGTTAATGGTTACCTAAAAAAAAAATTAATCTTACTAACGTAGATTTATAGTATTTAAATACGATTATACTAAGCTAGATAATGAAATATAGGGAATAGATTACTGGATTGCTATGCTTGTATACTTACATAGAAATTATAAGTGTAAAAAGTATGTATTTTTCAAATATGAAGATGAATAAATATATATTTAAAAAAAACAATACACCTATACCTACAATTTGTTGCTGCTGGCAGTGAAAAAACCTAATAATCCATTCTTCGTCACGCACTCTGGTTTGAATCATTTTATTCTAGCACTACTAAAATTCCGGCCAAGTGCGAGTCAGACTTACGCACCTAGGGTTCTGCACAAACCTAATTTTTATTATATAGTTATATTATATTAGTAATATGAAAACGATCGAATGAAGTTGCGGAGATTGCAAGTGATTTCATACACCTTTGTGTTGAATATCAAAGTAAGTATACATAAAGTTTATTTATTTGAATAGCCTCCGGGCTATATTCAACCCAATAACATATTATACAAAGATGTCATAGACAGACACGACCACATTTTCAATTTTAGTTCGAATAGAATCAAATAAGTTTCCAAATCACAACATATTTAACAGAAAGACAACTACAACTTATGGTCAATTTAAACAGATACCACTACACATACCAAAGCCTATTTTCTTTCTCGTCTCTAAAAATGTATAAAACACGACTACCGTTTTGCAATTTGCCTAATAAAGTATAATAACAGAAGATTTTTATGAATGACAGATCGACTATATACATATAAATCATTACCTTCTACACGAAATGTGCAAGTTACATAACGGCGCAGCCGTGTTTCTAATTTGTTTATTATAAAACTTATTTACCCATTTTCATAGCTTTGACGACAAACATTAACAAGTAACCCCTTTTAATTGCACATTTTTGCCACGGCATGCGCAGTGATCGTTTTCTTTTCCCCCATCATACACTCCGCACGTACCCAATACGCGTAACTGAGAAGGGTACCCTTTATCTGACAGAATATTGTTACTCCATAATTCATTTGGCATAACACACTTGGCATAATCTTCTTTAGTTGAATATTATTTAGGCAGATAATTTTGTAAGCATAATTTATTGTTTGGTCGAATACACAGGATGTCCCGTAAGTAGTGGTTCAACCGAAAACCGTACATTGATGAGGTCATGATCTATCAGAATAGGCTAACATGGGTTAAGAAAAGTCTCATAGTTTAAGAGTTATTCAATAATTGATATATTTTTCAAAAAAATCGACTTAAGATTTATGTTTTTCAGAATTACTATAATTTTGGCATAATTGAACTATGTAACCAAAATATTTTTTCTTCCATAACTTCAATAGTTTAGTCAGAAAATTATAAAATTTTGAATTTTTTTGGCCCGATATAATTTTACTCAAAAGTTTAAAGACCTGTGTTGAAAAAAATAATATACTGGATAGTTTGTGCCCAACAGCTTAAAAACTTCTACATTTAATGCAGATTACAAAATACTATAAAAGTGCTACGTTCCGGGTGGGAAAAAAAAGTTTCACACAAAACATTGGCAAGGCAATTTTTTTTTTAAATCTTAATATTTTACCTCTCTCAGGATCATAATAAAAGCTGACAGTTCAAAATTAAAATGATCAAATATCATGAAAATGTTACCAGATAAAACTCGAATACATAGTCCATTTATGCCAAAATTATAATAATTCAGAAAAACATAAAATTTCGCTATATTGAAATAATGGTGACAGCGAAAGTGACGTATGTCGATTTAAAAAAAAAAAATTGAATAACTCTTATACCATGAGACTTTTCTTAACCCATGTTGGCCTATTCTGATAGATCATGACCTCATCCATCTACGGTTTTCGGTTGAACCACTACTTACGGGACACCCTGTATATTTATCTATTCAGTGATAATTACCCTCATACAGAGTTATGTATTAATTCTTACAGATTATATACGGAAACGCAACATCCCGAATTCCATAACTACCTGCTTTATATAAGAGATATTTTTTATTAAACAACTAGCGGTTCCCTGCGGCGTCGCCTGCGTACATTTTAACAAACTCTTTCCTTTTTTTTGCACCATCAGAGCAGGGAGCCTCGCGAAATGTACCTTGCCCACATTAGGTACTATAAGTATAATTCTAATAGTAATTTACAGGTACTGATATACCCTTGATTTAACGTGATTTATTTGTATAAGGATTAATACCGAGGTACGAAAACTGTCACTTTATGCCAGCGCTAATATTGCATATTTTTACATTGTATATCACTTTACTCTATTATCCATAGTTTTCGCAGCGTTCGCGTTTATATGTACTTTACTTTACTTTTAAGACCTGCAGTTTGTAACTTGCATACTTTTGTGTATTCTGGCAAATAAATGATTGATTTGATTTGATTTGATATCGCGATAGGATTTCACACCTTCGATAACATTACGGATTTTTTTATAGTATTTATTTTCCTGTCGGAAGAGAAGGACAAGCTGTCAAACGAAACCGATTTTGGATGGCAGTAACTAACTTTAGTAAGTAAAAGTAGTATCTTTAAATGAGATTACCTTTCGTTTAGGTGATTTACACCTATCTTCCTAGGTTAAACATATTAGTTTACCGCATGATAAACAGTCGACACATAATATCGAACATGCAGCCCTAGTGTAATACGAAAAATAATTTATTTGCACAAAATATTTGTAAACATGCATTATGTGTTACTTTGTCTTTACTTTTTACGTCAATAAACGTTTATAGAAAAGAATTAGCCAACTGCGCACTTAAAATATACAGCGAATTCGCAAATACAAATCAGTAAGTAAAGTAAATTTAGACTAATTTACCTCCTATATGAAAAGTTGTTAGGGTTATTTTGCTGTAATTAACAATAATCAATCACCAATCAATTCAACATGTATTAGAATTACAATTTCTCTAAAATATACACAATTTCATTTGTAATTATAAAAAACCAAATGGTAAATAATTTTAAGCGAGCCTTCATGGGGCGCCGAACTGTTTGACAGCCGCCAAAAATGGTTCTGCTACATCGCATCTCTTTTTATCGCACTACTTTCTCCAACTGACATCTCGCTCTTGTCGTTCTATTCAAAAAGGCATAATAATTCTATGGACTTTTCTTACGAAATGCTAACTTAATTAAAGCCTATGTTCATCCCAGCTTATTATGATTCTAATGGTGAAAGATTTTTTCAAATCGGTCCAGTAGTTTCAGAGCTTATTCGATGCAAATAAACAAACAATCAAAACTTTCCTCTCATATTATATAACTATAGTTAATATGTAGTATATTATGATGATTATATAAAAAAAATATAAGTAGATAGTATGTGTTTACTGTATAGGTAAGATAAAGGAAAAAAATATTTAATGTTAAACGGTGTTTTTCGTTCAATTGTTATTAATATTTTATCAACTTTTAAATGGTTAATCTTTGGAGATTACGGTAAAGCGTAAATTAATTCTAAAAGAAATCAATCCCGCCGATAAGTTAGGTGAACGACTAAGTAATACATCTTTGATAAAATTAATTAAGGAATGTGAGTACGTACATAATTGGGTTAATATCGTTTAAAAAGTGTGATTGCCAGGTTTGTGCAACCTACTACTTTAAGTTTAAATAATAATAGGGATTCTACTCAATAGCAAAAACGCTCAAAATATAAGTTTTAAATTCGATCGACAAGACGAATGATATTGTTATGCTACGTGACATAAAATCTTTGCCCGATTTCATTAGGGTTTGCCGTTTGTCTTGAGCCACTGCAGCTGAAATTTCTACTTTTTTCACGCTATCTGATCAGCAAAGTTCAATAAAATGTCATGCAATGTTGACGTAAAGAGCATCATCTACGCTCACGGGCATTAATATTGTATGAAAATCCATTAGTCGTTATAGGAAGACCGCGAAATTGAGACCTCGCCTGCGGGGCAAAGGGGTGCGGGGGGAGTCGTACTTAAATCTTTCGATACACTCAGGATTTCCTATTACTTCCTTCGCTGACGCTCGGGAGTACATAAACCCGTTAGTGCCCCCGACCTCAAAACTCCAATCCTCACGCTTCGCTCGTGATTCAAGGTGGCGCCCGTGCCGAAAGACACCATTTTACGCCCTAGGTGGATAATCTACTATTACGTCTTACATTTTAATAATCCCTTTTGACTCAGGTATTGAGTTCTAATAAAATTATAAGTAATATTCTTAGATCAAAACATTTTATTATTAATTAATGTCCATAATCTTACGCCGCGCAATTAATCTTATGAGTGAGTAGATTTATTTAAAAATTAATGTAATAAATTATTCACGTCACCTAGTTTGTAGACTCACTGATTTCGTGTTTATAGAATCACTGATATGATATGTTTCATTAATTTTATCATTTAATCCGCAATGAAAACTTTTCCTATCGCCGCCCAAAGCGACTACTCGTACCTACATACCTAGGTACATAGTTTTTTTTGCTCTTAACTCTTGTAGGTACTACGAGTACAATGGAAGTAAAATAACAGTAATATTTGTTGATTACCTACCTATTTATATAAGTATATAATTGGCACTTATTGTACATTTCGGGCGGAACACTATTCAGTGGATACTCACACATAGGTGGTACTCAACAGATCAAGACACACAAGTTAGCTTATGTGATGCGTATATAACCTATCCCATCTCTAACAATTCCGTGGTAGTCCTTTTTTCGTCAGCACGGTGGGACAAGTGATTTAAGATTTAGAAGATTAACTATTCCCCTGAGATGTTATACGAGTAGTGCGCGATGTAAACGCTAAGAACTCACGGCGCGGTTTAAACCCGCGACCGCCATGGCCGCGGGAGAGCAGTTTTATGTGAAAACACACGAGCCCGCCAATTTTTGCGGCCCCGCAGCCGCCGCAGTTGCGATTTTCCAGCTGATTTCAAGTAAACCGCGCGACGACACGGTTTTTCAACCGCGCCCGCCGTGGCGTCGGAAGCCGCAATCAAACCGCGGCCGCCGCGGGCGTGAATTTTGTTTTAACTTTTTACAAACAAATTTGCATTCTACAGAGGCTGCAGGCCCGCGCCCGCGCGAGGGCACGGAAGAAAATCGCGCCGTGAGATCCTAGCCTTAATGGAAGCGCCCAACGCCGGATTGTTCGGTTTGCACCGCTGTGAACAGTTCCAACTTTAACTTAAACTCAACTCTGAACTGGGTCTCGGTAATTCTGCTTGTATTAGGTTTGATCAATTAACTTATGACATACGAGTATACAACGATTACAGTTAGTAATTTTATTCGTTCCGGAGCTTTTCCCTCTCATATAAGTAACAACAGTAGCTTTGTACACTGCGCGTAATAAACTTACTACAGACTAAGGTAGTTTAAATGAGTAGGTAGTTGTAAGTAAAACCTAATGAATATCTTAGTAACATACGAGTAAGTATATGAGAAAATAAATAGTACAAAACAAGCGTTATGTGATCGAAAGAGTAGTATTTCTTGAGCCAATTCCATATTCTGGATGCTTCAATACACACTGACTAGGTATCTGAATCTTGTAGATAGATAGGCACACTTCAGTGATCACAACACTTCACTTATCTTTTGGTGGTGAAAATATCATAGTATTATAGATATTACGTAAGTAGTTTATTATATAGATAGGTATTTAATGATCTAAATATATCTAAAAATAATGATTATAGGATCACAATGAAAATCCAGCACGCGCTTTATAAGAATTTAATTAATAAACATTGTTCTATAGTTAAATGAATAAAGTAGAATTTAGCATATAATAATGATATAGTTCCAGTATACCTTTATTGCATTACCGTTGTTTAATTTAGGTTATTGTTAACTAAACAGATTATACCACCGAAAAGATATGTTGTTCAAAGCGTTTGAGCTTTTCGTAGCTGGTAAATGCTGGTAGTAAGAAAAAAATTAAGTACGAAACGTATGAATTTAGAGGTATTTGTGTCGTGATTGGCTGCGAAGAGATATTCGAGGCTTTTCGAGTTGACGCGGTTCAAAAGAGGAAAATTCGGGCGGGACACAGGCCCTAGTGTGTAGGTTCTTGTTTACTTTTGCGACTTAATAGTCGATAATTCGGTAAAGGCAGCGAGCGCAGTCATGGATTTGAAATGGTTTGGGTTTTCTGATCCGTTAGATACGCTTTTAAAACATTTTTGTGAGAAAGTTACAGAATTTTTGCAATGGTATCATTTGCAATGCAAGTGGTATTTGGTCATGCATTGTTTTAATCGCTCGATAGACGCAGCGCCAGATGATAATACGTTAAAAGTTGCTAAACAGCCACTCCTCTAAAGCGGTGGACCTTATCGCAAATAAACGAACCCGTTATGTTTACACAAATATATTTTCCGGCTTGTCTAAGAGCTGGATCATAACGTGGAAGTTTAATTTAAGATTTTTGGGATTTTCAGCGTAATGCCAATGTAACTATAGTTTCCGACAAGCATTAACTTGAAATGATAGAAGTTGAAATGATAGACGTTTCAATAAGAAAAATAAGAGAAGGTTTTTTCGAACTAACTATTAAGGGCCTGTAGGTAGTAGTATCTGCTTGCCTAGACCCTGATTGGTTTTCTAGTCATGTAACTAAAATGTCACATAAAACATATACGAAAAGATATACCGGGGTAGAATAGTTTCACCGGTCCCATGGGACGCGTCGTAAGAAGCGACTGACGCAGGACACACGAGGCCATGCATTTCTCTTTGTTTAATTATAAATTTCATTATTTAATTAAACTTTATGGCATAACCAAAATTTTTACAAAATGACTTAACGCTATAACTACTTATGGTTCTTAATAAACAATTGAGAAGTCCAAGCTATTTCATATCACCCCCTTCGGGATGCAAGGGATTTCGCCCGAAACCTTAGAAGTCCAAGCCAACCTCTCCTGCTCGCGGTGCATCCCGCCGGATAGCGAACGAGGCTCTGGCGCTCCGGTGGTAAGCTTTTAGCTCGCTAACACCACCGGCTTGCCGCTTTTGCCGCCAACACCGAGGTTAGAAGGGCAAGGTAGGGAGCATTAAGCATATATCTCCATTCTCACTCACCATCAAGTGAAACAGATGTTAAGCGCTAAATCAGCATTTCAACACGTAATATCACCACCCACGTGCAGTTTCCAAGTGAAACTTGAGCAAGTTATACCGAGTTTATACGATCTTAATGCAAGTTTAGCTGTAAAATCACCGTCTTAACTAAGCCATTAACTGACAACTCCATCTTAAGGCTGCGTTTCCACCAGAGATGTGCGATGGAAATGTGTCGTAAGAGGATGTCTAGCTGTGCTGTGAAAATGTGTGGGTGTTTCCACCAAAGCTGTGCGATGAAAATGTGTCTACGAGGATGTGTAGCGGAGCTGTGAAAATGCGCATTAATGTGTGGTGCGAGGATGCGTTGCGAAGCTGTGAAATGTGTCAACAGGGGTGCGGTGTATGCGCAAACCTATTCAACACACATTCCTCGCACACATCCCTCGTACACATCCCTCGCACACATCCCTCGTACACATCCCTCGCACACATTCTTCGCTTGTTTTGTATGCGCAAAAACCTAGCTCCGCTGAGCCGTTTCCACCAGAGCTGTGCTGACCGAGGCGAGGTAAATGAAGCGATTCTATTGGTTCTTTACAAACACATTCCTCGCTACGCATCCTCGCACATCTCTGGTGGAAACGCAGCCTAACGCTTAACATCGAAACAGCTAAAGATTTAGAATATCTAACCAGCGTAATGCATGCTCTCGTGTGAACTGCGCTCACTTCTCCATATCGTAACAATTGTGTTTCCGTCGCAATGAACTCTGCATCTTAGTCACCCACACATAGATTGTCTGTGTAGTCAAGGCTAGATCCCGCACAGCAAAGCATCTGTTGCGCTAGTCGATTCGATCAACAGGTTGCTACCCACTACCAGTGTAACTAATTATCTAGGCAGAGCAACGATTTTCAGAGCAGCAATTATTATCATAGCACACAATTGTAACGATATTGTAAACACTAACAAAAAAAATACGCTTTATGTTTCTTATTTGATTTGGATTAATGCACTTGTTGATTTTTTTAAAGAAAAATATTTAAATTGGTAAATTGTCTACAGCTTAGGTAAGAAAAATAGATATTAGGTAATACGGTTTAACACCACTTCTTATGTGAGCACTTTATCCCTAGTTAAAACCACGACCACTTTATTACTACTTGAAAATGCATACCGTACTCATTTTCACAAAAATATTAATGTGTTTGTATTGCAGTGGTGTCCCCAACCGGCGGAATCGTCCAATCAGACTGATTTAATAACGACAATAGATTATTTAAATAGGGCTCAGTAGGTTACACTAAACACTCGAATAGCTCACTGTATAATACTACTACTTACTGTAAACAGCTAGTTAAGCACAATTTGTAAAAAATAACGGTTTAGTAGGTACAACTGTAAGGTTAAGAATAAAAAATAAATAATTAAAAAGGAACAGAAAAAAATTAAACCATAAAAAAATTAAAAATCGAAAACACAAAAAGACTAGGTAGGTATAAATAATTCTATAGCTTGAGGTAATGTTTAGGTAAGGTACACCATGTATGTATGCATATTTGGAAATAAGGTAGGTACATAGACATTTAGAGGAACGGAAAAAGGTAACTTTCCAAAATTGTCGGGAATTATGATAACTGTTTTTGCTGTAGGTCGTAACAAATGGGTTTATGTCCCCAAACGTTTTAAAGCAGTTTAATATGAATTATGGAAAATTAGGGTATTCATTGTTGTGTTCATTAGGAAAAACTTTGTTTCGGCAGCGCAGTGCAGCTTGAAAACTGCACAAAGCTTGATGCAAAATGATTGATTTACCCGCAGTTAGTTACAATGAAGGAATTACACACCTACCGCTCAGCGCACGCGCACTAGATGTATCGATATCAGTGATTCCTCGCATTAGCAGACGTTACAAGGAGATTGGATCGTACGTGCGAAGGTGAGACAAATTATACTCAGTGCCTGTGATGCCTGCAACTCCTTAATCTACCATAATTTATATCAATGTGTAGGGACTTTTAATTTACTATTGGTTACGAAGGTACCTACAGCAAAAAAAAGGATAAAATAGACTTTTTCCCCCGTTTCTCTTATAGTGCCGGTGTGTATTTGTTGTAGTTTTAGGCGTTAAGGTAAGTTTAAATAATTAAGTACCTAATATTACATGGTTATGATGCGACACGTTTACGTACTAATGTAAGTATTTTTAAGGCAATCCGTGGTTACCATTTATGTCTATTTATACTAAGATATAAGTTAAGGTACAAATAAATAGATAAGTTTTATAAAGATACGTATACTTAATAAGCTTATTAAAGGATGTAAATATTGTTCTTAAGTATAAAATAAGTAAGCACAAGAGTAAAAAAAATAATTAAAAAAAAACAAATAAAAAGAAAATTTCCAAAAAAAACTAGGGTAGGAAAATTTGCAGCTTCTTTAAGTACTTCGTAATGTGTAATTCTTCGTAAATGTAACCTTTGAATTGAACTGATAGCGACAACTCAAACCAGTATACACATATCTATACATACAAGAATATTGATTTGCATTTGAACAAAATATCTGCTTATGCTTTTACATTACTCCGAATAAGTTGGTCGTGATAATCATCGACAAGAAGGCATTTAAATTATAAAGAACAGTGGCGGGATAGCGGGCGGGTTCGATTGTCCTCAACATCCCCGCTTTTCATCAATGCGGTCTAGAGAAAAATAAACACGAACAGGGTCTATTGTTTTTCATCTGACTACGTGTCCACTACCCGGATCATTCGCTCTGCATTTTTTATAGTTTCTCAACTGATATAATTCGTTCAATGATTCCTACCATAGAAACATTAATACTTAAAAAAAAACACATTTACAACAATCCAGACTATTCTCAGAATTACCGTTTCGCTATTATATTTACAATTGTGTCAAACTATGCAAAACTGTTTTTCAATACACTGTTTATACTTTCTTCACTTAGCATTTGTCGATTTTTTCATACGCTCTGCATTTCTTCCACGAATACTGTTGTTTTTCCAGTATCATACATTTCCATAGATTCATCAGGAAGCTACTGCTAACCCGACAGTGGCGGGTTAACGGGCGGGTTTATTTGTCCCCATTCAGCGTTTCGGCTTTCAACTGACGCATTGAAGAGAAAAGTAACTACTAAAATGTACTCAATTGACCCCTTTGTTATTTTTCAATGTTTCTACTAGTAAACGCAGGCTTTTCACCACTTTTGAGTTTTACTACTTCATTTAGTAAATACTCCGCTGGTCATTTATTACTTAAAAAATAAATCTTATGTCGAAGTGTCATGAGCAAAGTTATTCGTGTATGCAGTTCATTTCTGTTTATTTCGAGATACTTTCTATTACAGGGATCTTCAATAACCTTCATGCGTTACGAATTTCTTCTGTGATGGTTTTTACTCTTAAAGTTTTGCAAATATGCACTTATTCAGGAAGCTGCTGCTGGCCCGGCAGTGGCGGGATAGCGGGCGGGTCCACATGTCCTCATTCAACATCCCCGCTTTACATCAATGCGGTCTAGAGGAAAATTAGCACAAACAGGGTCTATTGTTTTTCTTCTGACTACTCGGGTCATTCACTTTGCATTTTATATAGTTTCACAACATAAATAATTATTCAATGATTTCTACCATAGATAACATTATTATGACTTAAAAATCACATTTCCAACAATTCAGACTATACCGTTGTTTTTCCAGTTTCATACATTTCCATAGATTCATCAGGAAGCTACTGCTAGCCCGACTGTGGCTGGTTAACGGGCGGGTTCATTTGTCCTTATTCAAAATTTCCGCTTTCAATTAACGCGTTTAAGAGGAAAGTAATCACTAAAATGTACTCAATGGACCCCTTTGTTACTTTTTCATGTTTCTACAACTAAACGCAGGCTCTTCACCTCTTTTGAGTTTTACTGCTTAATTTAGTGCTTACTGTGTCATTTATTACGTAAATCTTATGTTGAAGTCTCATAAGCAAAGTTATTCATGTATGCAGTTCATATCTGCTTATTCTGAGATACTTAATTACAGGGTTATTCAATAACCTTCATGCGTTACGTTTTTTTTCTGAGATGGTTTTTACTCTAACAGTTTTGCAAAAATCCACTTATTCAGGAAGCCGCTGCTGGCCCGGCAGTGGTGGGATAGCGGGCGGGTTCACTTGTCCTCATTTAACGTCCCCGCTTTACATCAATGCGGTCTAGAGGAAAATAAACACAAACAGGGTTTATAGTTTTTCTTCTGACTACGTGTCCACTACTACGACTAGGCTCGTCATCATTGATATATAAATATTTCATTCAACGATAAGTACACTATGGTAATATTACTTGGACTGCAATTTTCTTATTTTCATTAGGCCGGACTACCTATTCACAGAATCACCTTAAAGCCATCCTATTTATATTTGTTTTTAACTGTATTTTTTTTTAAATACACTGTGTACACTTTCTTGACTAAGCATTCTTCAATTCCTGCCTAAGACAGTTTCTTTTCTTGTTTCATACATTTCCATTGGCTCGGCAGTGGCAGGATAGCGGGTGGGTTCGTTTATCCTTATTCAACTTCTCTGCATCCGATAAACGCGGTTTAGAGGAAAATAAAAGCATTCAATTTTGGGCCCTTACTTACTTTTCGGCCTACGATCTTACGAACATTCGATATCTCAATAGTGTTCTTTTTTTACAATAATTTTACACTCTCACTTAAATACTGCTGTGTTTTCCAAAATGTCCAGCTTATTTAAAATCATCGTATACATGACAGTCAGTCCTAACATACTTTTTTTGAATTTCGTGTAAATTTATGGCTCGTTTCTTCTGTAGTCTCAAAACGTTTCAAGCTCACCAATAGTTACCTAACTGAAATATTTAATGAACTCTTCATGTATTCTAACTTTTTTACTACAATATTCTATTTATTCGGGTGGGATTACTTATATTTATTAATTATCTGCGTTACGATACGATCCATACGCATGACAGGAAAAGAGAACATTATCATGGTCACTTCCGTGAACTTTCTTTTACTTCGTGACGTTTGTTCAATAAAGGATCTCAGGCTATTGGAGTACATTTTTTGGTCTCTGGTAGCTTTAGGTATCTATTGATCTGGACTTCTCATGGACGTGTTCAGAACTCTTCGCTTTTGACATTTTTGTATTTTTATCTTGATCATCCGTGACTCTCATAGCAGCTGACAAACGATTTGATTATTTATTTAGCTTTTACAAATATATTTTTTGGTAGCCATCGTGAACCCTGCGGTGGAGGGATAGGGGCGGTTTTGTTTGTCCTCGTTGAAGATCAGCGCTTAAAGAGGAAAATTAAACTATTTTAGGGTCATGATTTCCAACCTTTCACTTCTCTTGTCTTATGTAACTGTACACATGTTTACGAAAAAAAATATATCTTATCTTAACGTCATGTATGTATACATAGAAAATATTCAATTTTAATAAGGTTCATTTTCTAAATATTACGTTATCTGCGTCTATAACTGAAGAGCTCGCTCCTCATTCATTAGGATTCGCTTTAGAAAAAATTATAACGTTAACAAGATCAGGGTTACTTGTACTTACATCTTACAGTTTTCAGGCAATAATTATAAATAAAATGCTCATTTTAAGTTCCGACGACAACATTATTTGAGCTTTTGTGCTTATTTCAGAATTTCAAACCTTCGAAACTACGACATAGTCCTATATACAGAATGTTGTTTTGGTCAGCGACGAACGACTCTGGGATGATAATATGGAGTATGCTTAATCAAAAAATATTCTCCTATAATTATATGCAAATTGTATAAGAGAAAACCTCTTTACAACCTTTACAAAATATTCTAAATGAATGGGAAAACTCGTACCGTCGTGCGTATCTAATAAATACTACGCCGTAGCAAGTAAGCTACAAGTACTACTTGCCCGCTATATTGTAATGAACCATTGATTTTGTGGGTTTATACTATTAAAAAACTTTTTTTTTTTGGAATCAGTATCGTTTGTACAACCACCCCTGAGTCGCTCGTCGCTGACCAAAACAACACCCTGTATATCTGATTGAGGTCCATATCATGACGGTGAAAAGATTTATTATTGTGAACTAAGTACCCGAAAAGGGTCTTGCTGGATTTTCCAATGTTAAGCACATTGCTACTAATTTTATGCAACGTTATTTTTTGTGTAATTTTTTCTCCGGTCAACATTAGGCGGAATTCACATTTATCTTTTATTTTGTTTTTGGGTACGTATATACACGGTGTTACTTTGCATCCTTGCCATATTCAAAGAGATAAATGAAGGAAACAGTACCTATAACTTTAGATAAACAAGAGACTCCCATAAATAAAGCTCATTAAGGTTTAGGATAATTTGGTTTTGCAGTACACATAGGAATACATAATTTTTTCTGGCACGTGCAAAAGTCGCAATTGGAATAAACCAAGTGGGCTTGGCCTAGCCGGCGCGTTTTTGATGTTAGAATAAGAGCGCAATCGCCACGGCTCTTTTGACCCGATGAACAGCCAACAGTGATGTGTATGCGCTACGATAGTTAATGGTGTGCGTAACAGATTGTCAATAAAATTAAATAATCAAAATTAATAATCAAAATTTTAGGTCATTATTTTTTTAATAATTTGAGTTCAGTGTCCGTAATATAGTTACCTCTGTGAATTTGGTAAGGATGCAAATTAGCACCGTGAATAATTACCATAAATCTGACAACTTCTTTTCTTCATTATTTGGCTTTAGCAAAATATAGGATGAACGAAGATTACCCATAATAACCTTCGCACAAGTAGCGTCGTAAGCTTACGATAAGGATTTAGTATAAAAATGGCGTTTGGAATCGAAGTATATAGGTATCGTTAATGTAATAATATGAATATAAGAAGACATTTGGGTTCTCAAATAATTGGCAAGCATAAAAACAAGTATTATCGTAAAAGCAAAAGCGTGCACTACATATCGAACTTTTTTTGTATTGCTTTTCTCTACACAAAAAATAGGTTCGGTTAGAAGTTTGACTTTTAGGAACAAAATATTTACGAGATATGCAAAATGGATATTATTTTTTGGAATGTTATTTTTTTTTGTATTGGCAAGATAAGGGTCTTTGATAGTTAGTCCGTATTCCGTATTAATTGGTAAAATAGTCTTTTGGCATTGATTCCATGCTAAGACTTTGCTGAATTGTAAATTGAAACCCACTGAAAACATAATATTTTTGCACTTCAATAGAATAAATTTTAGTAATGATCGTTTAAATTAAATTATGAAGACGTTACTCTGAAGTCGGTTATTAATAAGTTGTTATACTTATAGCGATTAATGGCCAAAGGGTGTTTGATTTTGACACTCGGAGACCTCTTTGTAAAGCTCGGTCTCGTGATTTATGTTTAAATAAAATGTAATTCTAATATTAAGATAATTGAAGGATTTCAATTCTGAAGAGGAGTTATTTCTTTATATCAATCTCAAACCTATCTAAGTAATATTAAACGCACTTAAATTAACACAACGTATACTTATATTTTAAATAAGTGTTTTTAGTAAAATAATAATTTAATAAGGACTCTTTGGAATTTAATCCTTGGTAAACATTAAAGGATTCGGTTAAAAACAGTAGCTACTATAATTTGTAAGTTGGTAGTTAATACTGTGAACGATGTGGCAGACAGTTCGATATTAAAATAAAGTACAAATAAGCATAAATGCCGACAGAAACTTAGAAATAAGAATCTACTAGTATATTAGTAAGTAAATGCCGTCATGTGAAAGAGGTAGGAAAATGGCTTGAGTAATTATTATAGTGTTTTATTGACAGTTTTAATAATTATGTGGATTGCAGAACAAACATGCGCTAAAATTGTTAACGAGTTTTATCAAAAAGTGATGTGAAGCGATCGTATACAAAGTTCGTTATACATCGCTGAGAAAAATCCGTTTCGTCGTATCAAATAAGTAGTAAAAATATCGTAAAATACGTTAGCGTATTCAATGCTGTTCTGTGATTATTTTAGTTGAGGCATTTAAATAGGGTAGAGAACGACTAATGCACACTTAAAAGTTATGTTTTGAATAATGCAGCCTCAAATCTAGTTTTAATCACTTAGTGACAAGCGTCTCTACTCAGTACCGCCACCGTACTCCAGACGGGGAGATGTGCACGCGCTGAATTTGTGATCGGAACAGTACCCGAATCACGAAAAACTATCACTTATATAAGCGTATCGAGAAATGTCAATTCGTATGGAAATTTAACTAGTGCCCCTGGCGGTGCGTAAATAAATCTCTTTTTTAAATGTATTTTGACATTTCGCGATACGTTTACGCATTCGATAATTTCTCGTGCTAAGGGTTGCAGAACTAACCACTGAATCAATTACAGCTTAAATTCGTATTTCCTTATTCGACGATCACGAAAAGCGAAGCTAACCGGAGCTCGGTATCAGTTGATTTTGAAGGTCTGAATGTGACGGTGAACTAATTGATTCTAAAAATATCTCGATTCAAGCCCCTGCCCCGCCGCTCCACGGGTATCCGTACATGATAAAATACGGTCCGATCAGTAATCACATTAACAATCCCCAGTTAATCAAGTTGCCCCTAAAAAGTCAGCGGTTTGACCGATTGTGCTTACAGATCATTTAAATAAATGAGGATTATTTTAGCTCTTTTTGAAGTGAAAGTTAGCTTGAGGATTTTTAATCAGTACCTCAATCACGAATAATTGCGTCAAAGTATTCGCATAGTAACGTAAGCATTGCATGAGAATTTGAAAGCGCCTCTATCGGACGTAAAATAAACTAAAATTTTTAAACTCCAATAAGAAAAACATATTTCAATCATTTCAATGAAATAGATCGTTTAACTTGTTTCTGGATGAGCCATTTATCGTTACTATGACGTCATCTGTGGTAAGGCTTTCGAGCTTACTACACGACAGTGCGGGAGTGCTTCGATTACGTGACGAATACGTCAAATGTTCGTGATTGGGGTCCGCTTACTCATTTCTGAAAACATACCTACTCGTCTATTAAACCAGAGAATAGTCTGGTGGCCTATACGAAATGGATCTAAACATCGCAAGAGCCACGTGCGTGTGCGACAAAAACAGCCGAAATAAGTGCATTCAGGCTAAATGCAATGCAGTAAACAACCTCAATACACCTTTACTTTAGTCTTGCACTAATTCAAGTTCATAAAGCATCGCGATTTAAAAACATTAATCATCTTTTACTGAAGCCAGCTTAATATGTTTTGTTTCAACTAAGAATTACTCTACTCGTATAAAATATATTCAACTACTGTGAGTTTCTACAAGGCCAACTCACCTTACTAAGTAGCGGCAAAAAATATTAAGCTAAGTTTTGACAAGAGCCAATAACGACCCTTCGCCATGAGATTCTACTCATATTTTAATCGCATTCGAAAAAGCATTTTGGTCTGGATGTACACACATTTATTGGCTGTTTCAGGTATGTCTTGTGTATTGATGATGGCCGTCGCCAAAGTGAATAGAGTCACAACTTGGTGGATTGCATTCGGTTTATTTTACATTTCGCGGTGGTTTCTGCCGCGCGGCTTTACATACGATACGAGCCGAGGTAAGGCGAGGGGCCTCAGGTGATTCGATCGCGAGCCGGTGTTAACGACGTCACTATGTGGTTATTAGTTCTAAAGTGAAAAACAAGCAGGCAGTAAGCGGACACGAGACGTAAATATAATACAGCTTTTTACGCGTGTGGCTGCATTTTTCGCAGAGCGATAGTTTTATTTCTAATGTATTATTATTACTTAATTAGTACCTATATTATGCGCCAATATGTTACCTGGTATTTCATCGATACTGTAAAGTATTTTTTCAGTTGCTCTCATTCATCGTTTACTAACTTACACCACCCTCAGTTGATTTAAAAGATTCATGTTGTGAATAAAATATAAAAACAAAAAAAAACACATAAAAGGACTAAATTCAAAAAAAACTAAATTATATAAGCAATACAAAATGGCTAAGTAATAGCAGTAGAATTAGTAAAAAAGGCGGATTTACTTGACTTTTAACGGATTGTGTTAGGGTTAATATAGAAACTAAATAGCTAATAAGGCTTTAGTTTGTACTTTGTAATAATACTCTATTATTGTAGAATAAAAAATACAAGAAAAAAGGCAATAAGCAAAAAAAGGACTTTCAACACAATTGGCATACCTATTCATAAACAACTTCAATAACTTCAGTCCGGTTGCCCAAATACAAAAGAATCCTCCGGGGTTGTTTTTGGGAGGGTGGGTTAGTGGGTCCCGCCGCTTCAGTGGTTAATAGCACAGTATGATGGACATTGCATAGTATCCGGATCTTTATCAGAATCTTAAATAACTAAGTCCACTCTTTAATGACTTATTTTGTCAGTGTCCACGTCACTAGGACTAAGGATGACGGCAACAACAAAAAGCGAAAAAGACTAACATTAAGATATAATTATTTTGTATTTTTCACTTTTTATTTTGTATTGTGAGATATTTTTTTCTTTCCATTGGATTGTAGTTGCCCCAATCGGACCGCATCTTGATATCTGACTACTCATATGTGGAAATTTATTATTAGTATTGATGTTAAGCATAAAGCTATTAGGATAAAGTGATTATTAAAACTGTAAATCTTCCTAAGAATAAATAAATAAATTAATTAATTAACACGTCGTAAAAATAAGTAGCACTCGCTGTAGGAGTATAAAAGGAACGAAACTTTTAGCTCTCGCGATAATACCCGTAAGTGAATATCATACATTTAAGGTACACTAGCACACAATATTCATTAAAGATTTTTGTCTCTTGCAATATTTTACACTAGCGGCCCGCCAGCGACTTCGTACGCGCGCAATAGTTTTACTCCGTTCCCATAGATTGCAGCGAAAATATTTATAAGCCGATACGCAATAAACTATTTCTATAGCCTTCCCCGATAAATTAGCTATCTAACAATGTATGTAACATATTTTATAACCGGACCAATAGTTCCTGAGATTAACGCGTTCAAACAAACAAACAAAAACATCCAGTTTTTAAATATATGCGTAGAAATGCGTATAGATTAATGTTATATTTTATGTACAGACGGCAGCACGTCAGGTTACCCATGTGAACTACGGAAACAGCTTTTATTGCGTCGGGAATAGAGGCGGCCTCAAGGTCAAAGTGGGGTAGTCTGACGTGTGGCTGTGTGTACACGCAACACGTAGCCCGGTCTTAAATCTGGTCAAACTTACACGGGGATAATATCGTTTTATTTAATAACGAAATGATATATTAATACGCCTATTGTCAATCGTACATTTCTTTCGGGTGCTAATAAAAAGACCAGGCTATACTCTGTGCGCTTACTCAGCATCATGCCACATACAGACTGTGGGAGAAGCAAATTCCCTCAAGTCTTCTCCCGCTACCTTAAGAGTTTGAACTTGAGCTTTGTTTATGGTCATAGCGAATACTCTACTTTCTTGAATTCAAATTATAAATTCCAAGGGACAATTCTATGTAAGGAAGGATACACTCTGACCGGGATCTACGCCATCATCATCATCAACACTCAAAAGCCGTCCACTGCTAAACATAGACCCCCACGAAAAGTTTGCAGAAAAGTTCCAGATTGGACACCCTTCGACCACAGAACCAGCGTATGTCCACCGACAATATGAACCAACGATCTGCAATCTACACTGGACACAGACCGCTTGATACCTACCCTGTTTTAACACAAAAAATATTATTTAATGTTCAAAGGAATAAAATCTCTTCTTGAGCATTTACTCGAGAGCCACCAAGAGAGCCACATCAATAACAAACATGTGTCAAAACATTGTGTCTCAGACGTCATGTCAAATGATTGTCAAAAGTTATATATTATATTTTTTTTATCATTAGCACTAAAGAGTATTGATATCAAATTCGAAGCAAATCACCCCCAGAATAACTTTGCAACCCTTTTTACGCCCTTATGAGATGAATTTCAATAAACTACAAAATAGGTCTTCCGTCAATTCTGTAAAATAATGTGTATGCAAAATTTGAAGTAGATTGGACCAAGGGATCTGGTTGTCCCATACAAACTTTGCACCCCTTTTTGACCCCCTTAGGGGTGGAATTTCTGAAAATCCTTTCTTATCGGATCCCTTCGTCATACAAAGAAGACACCCTCCCAGTTTCAGGTCTCTACGATTAGCGGTTTAGGCTGTGCGTTGATCCATCAGTCAGTCAGTCAGTCAGTCAGTCAGTCAGTCAATCAATAAGTCAGTAGTTCAGGACAAAGCATTTTATAAGTATAGATTATTGTAATCCTAAATTTTCATTTCCTTGCCCTAACGGTAAAACGGTGTTTACCTAAAAGTTTATTTAAAAAATTGCAAGTGACTGAATTTCAAACGCATAGGTATTAACGTAGCGGTAGGATTATAGGATATGAATTAGTTTGTCATCTATAGTTGCAAATCACCTATTTCAGCCCTTGATTGGATAGATAATGATATTGATTGTTTTTAATGAATATTTATTCATATTATTGACGTTCAGGAGATAATTTGTATGCAACACAACAACATACCTGTCCATTTAAGGGTTAAATAACGTAGTATTTTCTGTTAAATCCAGCCGCATTCTTACCGGCAGAAGTGTTCACAAGCAATATACGACCACGAGGTATCAGAAAAGGCACCGATTGTTTAGATGTCCACATATCGCACATATCCTCGATTTAAAGATTGGGTTAACGATGTTCGTTACTGATGTAATAAAATAGATCTTTCCGCCAAAGTTAAGGTTTTGTGCCAGAAATGACAGGTGCAACGTGGACATTTAAGCTACAAAACTGAAATATATTGTTCAATGTTCATGTATTTTACTCATTTACGTTTTATAAAAGTCGTGCAGCTTACAGTTATGACGTCAAAGGACTCCCGGGTTTCATTTCACAATTCTATTACAATTTTGCAATTACAGACAGGTCTACTTTTTTACAGCAATAGATGTAGACGTAGCTCAACTTTCAGTGTGTTATTAGAACTACTTTTTCAGGTGTAAAACATGAGGTACAGCCTAAGGGTCTATTCTGGAAAATGTTGTTCGTATTTTTGGCACTGTTCACAGTGATCATTCTCTCTTTTGTGAAAAGTTAGTTAAAAAATGCGGTAGACATGTTAAATGAAAAAGTAAGCCTTGCAGGTTTTTTACTTGTCATTGAACCTGGCACAAAATCATATACCTATAGGCGGGAAGAGCGCAACGCACTGAGACCTGTCTTCGCCTCACGGCACCCTCCGTAACACCCTTAAACCCTTAAATGCATGATTTTTGTATTTGATTTAAAAGCTATTTAAATGATAGAAAATGATTTTAACATTGCGGAAAAAATAAAAATATTTTTTTTGCATAAATTTCTCTTACAAATCAATAAACAAGCAAAAATAGGGAAAATTACCCCCCTCCAATATATTTTTTTAATTATAATATTTTAAAATTATAGTGCATTTTAATAAAGTTCTGTTTCATATTTTAGAATAACAAAATTACGACGAAAACTATTTTCTATTAATTTCCCAAACACAACCTGTTCGTGAAACCATAGAGATTTTATAGGTAGACCGCAAAATTGAGACCTCGCCTGCGGGGCATAGGAGCGCGGGGGGAGACGAGAGCGCGGTTAGTGAGCGGCGTGGGCGGGTGTTTCCGCGCCGCCCGCACCCCGCACGCGACCCGCTATCGTTTCCCCCCCACGGCCTTGTACCCCGCAGGCGAAGTCTAAATGAAGCGGTTTACCTATAGCAAAATAATGGATGTCCATATAGTAAATATTTAATAAATATAAAAATTATTAGAAAAAAATAGAGAATGCTTTCAATCGACAGTTAATACCCTAAATAATTAATAAATCTATAATATAATACCATATTTAATTAATTTTATTTTTTATTAAATAATATTGGGTATGTATCCACAATGTTACACTATGCATTTAAGGGCAAGCTTTCAGCTCTTGGTAATGTTAAGCGAACGATGATGCACTTAAAGTACAAGTCAAATAGTCGAGGAATGCTCACAGACAGAAATCGACCTAGCGAGCACGCCTAGTATAGACGATTTAGAATAAGCTAATATTAATTATTAGTAAGTGCATACGCTGTTTGGTAGCTTCTCAAGTTAGTTTCAAACGCTTGGAGAATTGCTCATAATATGTATGTGTGTAGAATGGAATGGTCGCGTTTCAGTTTATGAGAAACATATACAGTCTTACTACAAATCATCCGTTAAAACTGGTTTTAAGTCATGTTTAGTTAAAAGCTGTTTTAAATTTAAAAAGGGTTTAAAACAGTGTTTAACATTTTGTACCACAAATAGGTTTTTGGGTAGTGTTTAGCTAAACACCAGTTTTAGATACAAACATTCATTCATTCACTCTCAGTTCATTCATTACATTTCCTAGTACGCAGGTTGCATTCAACACTGCAGAGTAAATGAACAAAAGCTTCTTCAAATGATGGCTGAATAGTATCAAAACCCAAATCTTTAAAAAAAAGTTGTGATGACAGCAGAATGAGAAGAATCTGATTTGTTTTGACTTTTTTACATGAGTTTGTAAAGAAAGAGCGCGTTTTCAATTCATTTGTAAAAAGTCGTATTTTGTTGTGTATTGACTGATTTGTTTTCAACATGTATCAAAAATAGAAAGATCGCTAGGATAATTGGACACAAAACGAAAAGGTAAATCAAATGGATAATAATAACTACCACATAGTCGCCGTATGTGGGGTTTGGAAACGTGATAGCATTGTAATAGTTTATTTTATTTCAGGATATCCTTATACAGCTTATAGAAGGTTCGAAAGACGTGGTAAAACACAGAAACACGGATACAAACACAAACCGTCATAGAGTTGCTGAGTGGAATTAGATTTTACAAAAGTATGTCTAAAATAGTGTCTAATGTCTATAAAGTACCGGTGCGCGGACTTGTTTTGTTGGTTTGTTGATTAATAAATGAATTGTGTGATCAATAAATTAATTGTTGTGAAATCAATCATCCATAATATTTTCTATAGGAAACCACGAAATTGATTTACCGCGAAACGAAAGTCAAGTTGTCAAATGTCAATCTGTCAATTTTTTGAGGTTAAACACAAGATAAAATAGGGGGGAGGGTGTTTAACTAAAACACTGTTTAAAAGAGTGTTTTAGCGCCAAAAACTGATTTGTGGTAAGGATTTTCTTAAAATCTTGTTAAACAGGGCCTAAAACGTTGTTTAAGTGATTTGTGGTAAGGCTGTTAAGCTCTATCTAGCGTTATTGATGAATAGCTGTTCTAAGTATTCAACAACTCGGCTTTCATCAACAATAGCGCTTGTTCATAATATTTAATGGGTTTTAAGTTAGCCATAAGACCAACTCCAATTTTAAACCAAATCGTGTTTAAGTAACCAGTATTAGAATCGGCCAAGCAAGCATTGTTAAGGTAAAACCATCGCATGTGACATAATTTTAATTGTCATTTACTTGCTCATCTATACTTCAACGTAACACCTTCATTTCCCTATAGGTAAACATGTCTGATTCTGTTTCAATCTAACCGTCCATAACCACCGAAAACATGCTACTTATCATAATTTACATCCATTTGTCTTATTTGTTTATTATTTGGGTGGGCTATCTTTTAAGCGGTATGTAACGGGGGAAGAACACTGCGTGTGTCATTGGCGACGTGCATAAAGTGAGAACCGACCTACTGACTGAATTTATTATGGTTTAGGCATAGCTTTACAAGAGTGGCAGTGGTGGGGAATTGTGGTGGAAAGTTTTATACAATTATTTAAAGGTTGTACCGCCGAACATCCGTTTTCATGCTCGCATTTAAAACACATGCTTTCTCTGGTGTAGTATAAAGTGAAAGTTTTTTTGCAGTTATTGGGTTTCAGAGTTACCATCTATACCACTTCAATCTAATTAATCTTCTAAAGGAGAGAATTTAAGGCTCCGTATGAGTGGCTGAAAATAATTTTCATTCTTAAATATGTACCAACGAACCATAACATTTAATTTCAGTGAGTATTTATTTACCAATCATATATTTAATCACATTTTCAAAGTACTTATGTTTTAATTTTTTCCCGATTTCATACTATAACTGCGGGAACATTAATATAATTTTACAATTCTATTAATTTTCGTTCCAAAAATTCATAAACTTTTATTATTCTTAATTTCCAAATGTAATCGAATGGTTGATAACTCTTCTAAGTCAACAGTTTTCTTTCAATCCAAGGCTAATTAAATATTTGAATACAATTTCTTTGTATTGATTAAACAATGCAGAAGGGAAGAAGGGATAAATTAGTGCCGATAAAAATTGGTTAAAAATTAGCTTTTAATTTTTTAACTCACTTTAACAACTTATCACACTTTACACTAATTAGCCATAGCTTAATCAGTCAGGTATCAAACGACTCCCGGGAGTCGCATAATAATGGAATTTCTATTGTGTCTCGATCACACATACTTGACGAGTTAATCTGCAAGCTTTGAGTTCTTTGATCAATGTTGCAACATGAAATTTTAAATATTGGTACTTTTTACTTATATCAGGGCTGCTTCCCTCAACAGACATTTTTATTACGCCATCAAACGATGTCTCCAATTATAAACTCAGAATTGTGAGATTTATCTGGTTTATTTACATTTGATAAACTAATAGCTATACGGATACGGATATAATAATAATAATAAACGTTTATTTCAGGCAACAGATAATGAAATACAGGCCCATAAAATAAATACCTTACAGATATGACGCATAAACATATAGCGTATAAACTAAGCGCATTTAGGTACATGTGACAGATTGTAACATATTATTTATTTAAATCTTATTTTACACACGAAGCGAAGGAAGCGAGGGAGCTAATAGTTTTATTCCCGAGCGTGAGCGAGGGCAGTAATAGAGAATCCTGAGTGTAGCGAGAGATTTAAGTTCGCCATTTCCGAAGACACTTTAATCCCCGAGTTGAATACTCTGCATATCGCTTCACTTTGCGATGCAACTTATAAGATTATCTTCTAAGTTCATACTAATTTACACTTGAACTCACGCAATGCGCTGTATTAACCAGAAGTTACCAATAAATATGTATAAATACTATTTACAGATTTGTAAGTTTATTGAACTGAAAGAAACTGTTCGCTCATTCTTTTTCTAAATGGCGTGGTCAACAAATCAAAATGATAATTCGTAACAATATCCTTCAAAAAACCTTTAAATTACTTGCGATTATTAATGAAATTCACAAAGACAAATCATTCATTTTGTTGTTGAGATTAATTAATAACTTATAACCAATAAACACACTATTTACATATTTACAAACACTGATAATTTCCTTTTTTAAACCATGGAAAAAAGGCAATGCAAATATCCAGGTAGATTAGTCCAAATCGAAGCCTCTTAATATGCGCTTCAAATTTAAAGTACGCAGTTTGATTATTCTATTTTATAAACGTTAATATACGTAAAAAGTAACGACAGAATAACACAGGTAATGCATATCTACCAATCTTTGTCTAAAGAAATATTTTTTTGTTTTACACTAGGGCTGCATGTCCGATATTTTGTGTCGACTGTTTATCATAGAGTAAACTAATATGTTTAACCTAGAAAGATATGTATAAATCACCTGGACGAAAGGTAATCTCATTTTAAGTTACTAGTTTTACTTACTAAAGTTAGTTACAGCCATCAAAAATCGGTTTCGTTTGACAGCTTTTGCTTGTCCTTCTCTTCCGATAGTAATATTAATTTTATGGAATTTCAGTCTTTTTTCTTTTTTCGGGGCGTGGTCATCTCGATTTTCGAATTATGACTACTTCCCGCTCACTGCCGCGTTTAGGAGCTCGTGTTCCAAATTCAAACCACGTCATTACACAACATGGGCCGTAAAGGATTTTTATACAACTTTACGGCACACAAGCCAAGATGTGTCTTTTACTTCAACATTATGTGACGTGCAATCAAAAATTGCTAGCTAGTGAAGCGGAAAAGAAATTTATTGCAATAGTCTTATCACAAAATGCAAAAGACACGTGGACACCGCTGGACAGCTTTAACAGCTAGAGGCGGGATTATTCTGTGGTTCTATTCAGGTGACGCAAGCTACGCTCTTCTGAATATTTCAATACCAGTAATTAAGTCATTTTGAAACAATAACTTAAGAAATTATTTTATTTATTTCACTGTGAGAGAATATATTTAATTTAAATGTGTCAATAATAGATAATTAGCACAGAGGTTCTGTTCACGTGTCGATGACTGTATTTAAAGCCGCCGTAGGGATGTGACGACCCCATCGCCCACTGGTGTCCCACGACCAGTGCAGCCAGTCAACCGAGATGGCGGTATAACCATTCTTTCCAGGCGGGGGAAATTCGATACGCGAGAGGACGTGTATAGAGATACACGCGGGAAACTCCGCCACAGTCAATCATAACCATTTTCTTTTTCATCTATAAAGGTGACATATTTCTTTTTTTGTCAGAACACGCAAAAGCAAATATAATATTTTTTTGGTCTAAAAGGAGAAACACCTACTTTTACAGTCCCTACAATAGATAGAAAGATTACTTTCATATCATTCCATAGCAAAACTTCAATAGAATACGGTTTAATTTTATGAACTTAAAAACAAAACCGCAATAGACATCATAACCATTTCACTATCTTAGATGTTAATTTGATGATATTATTTTAAAGCCGGCGTAGGGATGTGACGACCCCATCGCCCACTGGTGTCCCACGACCAGTGCAGCCAGTCAACCGAGATGGCGGTATAACCATTCTTTCCAGGCGAGGGAAATTCGATACGCGAGAGGACGTGTATAGAGATACACGCGGGAAACTCCGCCACAGTCAATCATGACCATTTTCTTTTTCATCTATAAAGGTGACATATTCCTTTTTTTGTCAGAACACGCAAAAGCAAATATAGTATATTTTTTTGGTCTAAAAGGAGAAACACCTACTTTAACAGTCCCTACAATAGATAGAAAGATTACTTTCATATCATTCCATAGCAAAACTTCAATAGAATACGGTTTAATTTTATGAACTTAAAAACAAAACCGCAATAGACATCATAACCATTTCACTATCTTAAATATTAATCTGTTGATATTATTTAAAAGCTGGCGTAGGGATGTGACGACCCCATCGCCCACTGGTGTCCCACGACCAGTGCAGGCAGTCAACCGAGATGGCGGTATAACCATTCTTTCCAGGCGGGGGAAATTCGAAATGTGAGAGGACGTGTGAGATACACGCGGGAGACTCCGCCAATGTCAATCATAACCATTTTCCTTTCAAAACTATTCAGGTAACATCAATTTTTGTCATACCACGCAAAACAAAAATATATTAATTTTGGTCTAAGGAAAAACACCTACTTAACCAGTCCCTGCAATAGATACAATGATTACTTTCATATCATTCCATAGCAAAACTTCAATAGAATACGGTTAATTTTATGAACTTAAAAACAAATCCGCAATAGACATCAAAACCATTTTACTATTTTAGATGTTAATTTGATCATACTATTTAAAAGCCGGCGTAGGGATGTGACGACCCCATCGCCCACTGGTGTCCCACGACCAGTGCAGCCAGTCAACCGAGATGGCGGTATAACCATTCTTTCCAGGCGGGGGAAATTCGATACGCGAGAGGACGTGTATAGAGATACACGCGGGAAACTCCGCCACAGTCAATCATAACCATTTTCTTTTTCATCTATAAAGGTGACATATTCCTTTTTTTGTCAGAACACGCAAAAGCAAATATAGTATATTTTTTTGGTCTAAAAGGAGAAACACCTACTTTTACAGTCCCTACAATAGATAGAAAGATTACTTTCATATCATTCCATAGCAAAACTTCAATAGAATACGGTTTAATTTTATGAACTTAAAAACAAAACCGCAATAGACATCATAACCATTTCACTATCTTAAATATTAATCTGTTGATATTATTTAAAAGCTGGCGTAGGGATGTGACGACCCCATCGCCCACTGGTGTCCCACGACCAGTGCAGCCAGTCAACCGAGATGGCGGTATAACCATTCTTTCCAGGCGGGGGAAATTCGAAATGTGAGAGGACGTGTGAGATACACGCGGGAGACTCCGCCAATGTAAATCATAACCATTTTCCTTTCAAAACTATTCAGGTAACATCTATTTTTGTCATACCACGCAAAACAAAAATATATTTATTTTGGTCTAAAAGGAAAAACACCTACTTAACCAGTCCCTGCAATAGATACAATGATTACTTTCATATCATTCCATAGCAAAACTTCAATAGAATACGGTTAATTTTATGAACTTAAAAACAAAACCGCAATAGACATCAAAACCATTTTACTATTTTAGATGTTAATTTGATGATACTATTTAAAAGCCGGCGTAGGGATGTGACGACCCCATCGCCCACTGGTGTCCCACGACCAGTGCAGCCAGTCAACCGAGATGGCGGTATAACCATTCTTTCCAGGCGGGGGAAATTCGATACGCGAGAGGACGTGTATAGAGATACACGCGGGAAACTCCGCCACAGTCAATCATAACCATTTTCTTTTTCGTCTATAAAGGTGACATATTCCTTTTTTTGTCAGAACACGCAAAAGCAAATATAATATTTTTTTGGTCTAAAAGGAGAAACACCTACTTTTACAGTCCCTACAATAGATAGAATGATTACTTTCATATCATTCCATAGCAAAACTTCAATAGAATACGGTTTAATTTTATGAACTTAAAAACAAAACCGCAATAGACATCATAACCATTTCACTATCTTAGATGTTAATTTGATGATATTATTTTAAAGCCGGCGTAGGGATGTGACGACCCCATCGCCCACTGGTGTCCCACGACCAGTGCAGCCAGTCAACCGAGATGGCGGTATAACCATTCTTTCCAGGCGAGGGAAATTCGATACGCGAGAGGACGTGTATAGAGATACACGCGGGAAACTCCGCCACAGTCAATCATGACCATTTTATATTTTTTTGGTCTAAACGGAGAAACACCTACTTTTACGGTCCCTGCAATAGATAGAATGATTACTTTAATATCATTCCATAGCAAAACTTCAATAGAATACGGTTTAATTTTATGAACTTAAAAACAAAACCGCAATAGACATCATAACCATTTCACTATCTTAAATATTAATCTGTTGATATTATTTAAAAGCTGGCGTAGGGATGTGACGACCCCATCGCCCACTGGTGTCCCACGACCAGTGCAGGCAGTCAACCGAGATGGCGGTATAACCATTCTTTCCAGGCGGGGGAAATTCGAAATGTCAGAGGACGTGTGAGATACACGCGGGAGACTCCGCCAATGTCAATCATAACCATTTTCCTTTCAAAACTATTCAGGTAACATCTATTTTTGTCATACCACGCAAAACAAAAATATATTTATTTTGGTCTAAAAGGAAAAACACCTACTTAACCAGACCCTGCAATAGATACAATGATTACTTTCATATCATTCCATAGCAAAACTTCAATAGAATACGGTTAATTTTATGAACTTAAAAACAAATCCGCAATAGACATCAAAACCATTTTACTATTTTAGATGTTAATTTGATCATACTATTTAAAAGCCGGCGTAGGGATGTGGCGACCCCATCGCCCACTGGTGTCCCACGACCAGTGCAGCCAGTCAACCGAGATGGCGGTATAACCATTCTTTCCAGGCGGGGAAAATTCGATACGCGAGAGGACGTGTATAGAGATACACGCGGAAGACTCCGTCACTATCAATCATAACCATTTTCAACTACAATAAACACGCAATAGAAAATATAATATATATTTTTTTGGACTAACACCTACTTTTACAGTCCCTGCAATAGATACAATGATTACTTTCATATCATTCCATAGCAAAACTTCAATAGAATACGGTTAATTTTATGAACTTAAAAACAAAACCGCAATAGACATCAAAACCATTTTACTATTTTAGATGTTAATTTGATGATACTATTTAAAAGCCGGCGTAGGGATGTGACGACCCCATCGCCCACTGGTGTCCCACGACCAGTGCAGCCAGTCAACCGAGATGGCGGTATAACCATTCTTTCCAGGCGGGGGAAATTCGATACGCGAGAGGACGTGTATAGAGATACACGCGGGAAACTTCGCCACAGTCAATCATAACCATTTTCTTTTTCATCTATAAAGGTGACATATTCCTTTTTTTGTCAGAACACGCAAAAGCAAATATAGTATATTTTTTTGGTCTAAACGGAGAAACACCTACTTTTACGGTCCCTACAATAGATAGAAAGATTACTTTCATATCATTCCATAGCAAAACTTCAATAGAATACGGTTAATTTTATGAACTTAAAAACAAAACCGCAATAGACATCATAACCATTTCACTATCTTAAATATTAATCTGTTGATATTATTTAAAAGCCGGCGTAGGGATGTGAGGACCCCATCGCCCACTGGTGTCCCACGACCAGTGCAGCCAGTCAACCGAGATGGCGGTATAACCATTCTTTCCAGGCGGGGGAAATTCGATACGCGAGAGGACGTGTATAGAGATACACGCGGGAGACTCTGTCATATTCAATCATAACCATTGTCTTTTTATAACTATTTAGGTGACATATTATTTTTTTTCTAAAAGGAGAAATACCTACTTTAACAGTCCCTGCAATAAATAGAATGATTACTTTCATACCATTCCATAGCAAAACTTCAGTAGAATACGGTTTAATTTAATGAACTTTAAAAACAAATCCGCAATAGACATCATAACCATTTCACTACCTTAGATGTTAAATTGTTGATATTATTTAAAAGCTGGCGTAGGGATGTGACTACCCAATCGCCCACTAGTGTCCCACGACTAGTGCAGCCAGTCAACCGAGATGGCAGTATAGACATTCTTTCCAGGCGAGGGAAATTCGATACACAAGAGGACGTGTATAGAGATACACGCGGGAAACTCCGCCACTGTCAATCATAACCATTTTCTTTTTAAACTATAAAGGTGACATATTCCTTTTTTTGTCAGAACACGCAAAAGCAAATATAATATTTTTTTTGGTCTAAAAGGAGAAACACCTACTTTTACAGTCCCTGCAATAGATAGAATGATTACTTTCATATCATCCATAGCAAAACTTCAATAGAATACGGTTTAATTTTATGAACTTAAAAATGAAACCGCAATAGACATCATAACCATTTCACTATCTTAGATGTTAATTTGTTGATATTATTTAAAAGCCGGCGTAGGGATGTGACGACCCCATCGCTCACTGGTGTCCCACGACCAGTGCAGCCAGTCAACCGAGATGGCGGTATAACCATTCTTTCCAGGCGGGGGGAATTCGATACGCGAGAGGATGTGTACAGAGATACACGCGGGAGACTCCGTCACTATCAATCATAACCATTTTCAACTACAATAAACACGCCATAGAAAATATAACATATTTTATTTGGTCTAAAAGGAAAACCACCCTACTTGAACAGTCCCTGCAATAGATACAATGATTACTTTCATATCATTCCATAGCAAAACTTCAATACAATACGGTTTAATTTAATGAACTTACAAACAAAATTGCGATCGAAATCATAACCATTTTTCTGAACAAGTTTTTTTCCATCCATAGTATCAACGGTCAATCAGGACACAATATTGCAGTTAAACAAGTTTAATTAGTATTATTTCACATACTAAATTTGCAAAAAGCTTTAACAACAATAGAAAACAGATTAATTTCACATATCACATTTTGCAATACAAACGTAGTTGACATTCATTTAATACTCAAACTCATTCATACCATAGGTCGCAAATTACAGTGTTTTTTAATATTTTTTTAAACTTCAGAAGTGGTAATTATCATAAGAGTATTGCTATGAAAACTAGGAGTCTCAACCCCCACCGTCTAAGTCTACTTGAACCCAACAGGAGCACTCAATTTGATCCACTCGATAGTTTGCTTTCGCTTTTGATGATTATGATCCTGTATAAATAAGTTCACAACAATTCGTCAATTACCAAGTTTATAGCCCATTCAAAAATGGTCTGTAAGCAAAATTCCTTGGAATTATGTTTAACTTCCATACGAATTCCTACAACAGTGAAATGACTGGCCAACGGAATATTTTACTGAAATTCTTTCAAATACTGTAATCCCTTAAAAGTTTATAACAATCTATTATTTACTGAATGATCAATTAAAATCAGTTGTTAGTTAGTACTACTTCAGATGTCGTTTTATTCCATTCAAAATCCGACAGTTAGTGATACGACCACCCACCGGAATAGATTAGTCTTATTGCTACAATAGTGTACTATTAATTCCAGGAATATTTTAATTCGAATCCTAACAATAGCGCCGAATGACAATGCCAATACAAACATACAACCCTATTAAATGACTTTTTTACGGATTATTTTTTATGGTATATCCTCGTATTTCAATACTCTGCTTCTTTATAATATCTTCAAAGAAACGTTATTATTACTGAATTGTTACATTTACTTATATTGATGATTACGCTATTTATTCTTAAAACTCTATAACAAACCACTACGTACTTCAGGACGGGATAGGATATAATACGATACATTTAGGTACCAGTTTAGGTAATAGTGCTTCTAATCAATAAAATTTTCAAAGATTAACATTTAGCACCCAAAGCTTCTAATCTTAGCAAATAGGAACAATCTCACTGGTTTTATACAACGAAACTAATGGTGAAAATGTCATATGCAAATTATGAAGAGATGAAAAATCAGAAAGTTGTTGATTTTATTTAGTAAATGTTTAAAAACACAGACTGACTGTGACAGGCACCAATAAGTTAAACCAACAACACAATACTTTTTTTCCTCAAGGAATTGGCAAATCGGGCTTATAACGCAATTAAGAAGCTGACAATGAGAGGTTTATAATAATTTACACTTGCGTTCAGTAAAGCATTGATATAGGTACTTATTTTTTCGCTCTACGTCTACACTTATTACAAAAAAACAAAGGTTACCCGACTAATTATTATAAAAGTATACTTCCACTATTGAAAGCTGAATTTTTTTTTATTGGTCGGTTACAATCTTATAATACGATTTTATGCCCGGTACTTAGTTCGTTTAATTTTTACAGAAAATTTACAATTTATGGGAAGGTGTTTCTTTTTTTAATTTTCTTACAGGCTGATTTTTCAAAACTCAGATTTAAAATATTCGCTGAATAAAGTGCGGTACGGCTGTCTTGAAAACGTCATGATTTGTTGCAGATAATGTCGCTTTATATTTTATTAATCAATTTTTTCTTTTTTGACTATTGCAAAATCAGCAATACATCGCATTTCAATGGCAAACACTAATATATTTTCGATGATTTATAAATAATTACTTATTGTTTAGTACAGGCATCGTCTAATTTTGTAATTTTCAAAGATAATTAAGCATTTATTAACAAGATTATTTTATTACTATCAATAATTATGTACTCGTAATAGGATTATTATAAGTGTATTTTATTTTATTACTATCAATAATTATGTACTCGTAATAGGATTATTATAAGTGTATTAATTAAACTCAAGTTAATTATTTCTTTTTATAATAGTAAGTGGTAGATTAAGGATTTCTGAATTGTTTTCTTATATTTTTTAAATGTGTACTGAATATTTCTTCTTAATACTTAATATTTGTGTCTTAATTACTTAATATTCCTGTCAATTTTTCACTGTTGCATTCATTGTTGTTGCAATGTTGCATTTCATCCTAGACTCGCCATTACCTAGCGCTTAGGCCGGTCAGTCTTGTGTGTTTTGACACTTTGTTTATTTTTTGTACATTATGTTGCTGTGTATAATTACTTATTGGAAATTACTTTGTAATTGTTGAATTTTTCAACATTTTTTATGTCCAGCGTATGTCAATAATATACTTTTGATATGATAAAAATTTCTTAACGTTCAGTGTTTAATTATAAGAATTATTACAGAATTAAGTGGTTTAAACAGAATTCCACCAACGACTCGCACCACCGAGGGGGTTCAAAAGTACTTAGGGTCTTTATTACATCTATGGAAGTGTGAATTATAGTTTTAATATCGTATATTGGACTAGTTTAATCAATATTATGTATTCATTCTCCGACACTGGAAGCTGACATTTTATTATATTTTATATATTTGATTACTTAAGACTAATATAATTATGTATTACGATTAATACGTAGCCGTTTGCACTCGTTTTTTATATCGAGCTGATCACACATAGCGAGAAGGGCCGAGACATTCATTTGACATGCGGCTGAGACAGTAGTGTTAGCACACTCATTCTGCGGCGGAGTGCACTCGTCACATTGTATAGCACACGCCGAGTACTTGACCGAACGCATGTCGATACTAACTCGCAGTGCCAAACGCTTTATGCAACAGTTGGAGGTGCAAACGAGCTTATATACCTACATATTGTAATGGTGTTTATGATAATCAATAAATGTTCGTCCGTCTATAATTGGCAGTTTTATTACTTCTATGCTAGTTACATTACAACACCCGAGCTTGTGTGGAGTATCTGTCGCAGCCCTTTGGTTAAATCAGTCAGTTAATTATGTAATAATAAATCGATGATTAATTCAAATAAAAACATTTAACAACTTAGCGTATTGACAGTTAGCACTTTGAAATTGACTGTCCTTGATTCAGTCAAATTATTCAAATTTATTTCAGTATTTTTCCACCGCCACTCCTCCAAACAAATATGGCGTCAATGCCGAAAATCGTATATGTATAATACACATAGATTTCGTTCCTGTTTTATACTAGCAAAAACTGCTTTGTCGCTAAACGTAGAGTGTAGTCGTCATTCCAAACAATATCGCCCTAGCGTGATCTATCATTTATTCTCAATGGCCGATACTTTCGATTTTTGGCTCACAGGAATTCTTTTGTTCTTTCTTATTTACTCTAAACAGACTAAATATGATCAACAATTTATACGTAAGGTCAGTTTTCTGTTAACATTGAATAATATTCAGTTTTTGTGTAAAAGTTATGGTACTATATAAATAATGAACTAATCCAAACATCACAAATTCGTCTCTATCAAATTGAAGTTAAAGACTAGGTACACGACGTTCAGCCTGGCTGAACGTTGCGCTTAATGATGTTTAGCCATTTAATTGGGTGCCGGCGTTTAACTCGTCAAGTATGTGTGAACGAGACACAATAGAAATTCCATTATTATGCGACTCTCGGCAGTCGTTTGATACCTGACTGATTAATAAGTTGTCTAGGTATCCAATGAATTGGCTGATTTAACCAGGTGGTTGCGTCTACCTATGGTGAATAGGATGAAGCATGTTGAAGACGCCGCGCCGATGTCACTATGGTGGTGATACGAAATGGAACTGCAATAGTTTTAAGGTACGTATTCTGCACGATAATAAGTATGGGCATACGTGTATCGTGTAAGTATTATGTTTTGTGCACAAATACTAGGACTTGCTGATTTACGGCAGTAAATAATTTTTCATTTCACATCAATATTTATTTCAAGTTTTAAACAAATCATCAGATATTTTAGATTTAATTTTAAAACGTAATTTTATAGCTAAGGATATATTATTTCATGCAACAAAAATGCTGTTTCTGCTTGTGTTATTAGTAATTGGAAGACTAGAATATTGATAGTTAAGCCATTAATCTTTTTTTTATAATGATAATAATAGTAGATATAAAAGAATAATATGATTATTATGAGCCCGTATAGTGTTCCAGTGCAGGCAGGGTTTAGAGCCACCCTACCCCTTTCCTACTCTCCACGATTTCGGGCAACAGCCTTCAAGTTCCTGTTAAACGAGTCCTAAATAAAGTTAAAAAGAAAAATAGTGAGGACTGGTGGGACAATTTGCTTTTGCTCAATTAGAGCAGTAAGGGCAAAATGATTCAGTTCCAAGTATTACGTGCTTTATTTGTGATACCTAATATATTTAATATGTCGTAGCTTATAAGTAGATAGCTTCATTAACAATGCCACAGGCGGCAACTGCGGCGTCACGATATAATAAATTGATACGATATCTTGCATCTGCAGGAGAGTCATTTATGAGGTATCGCATTACTGATTTATATGTCTCCGTAATTGATTTATATGTCTCCGTAATATTGTAAAAACCGTGTGATTACCTACAATCTAACGGTTTTAAGCGGTTTTAAGCTCGAAAAATTTAGCATTCATCATACTTTTTTTGATACTTACATGTCAACTTAACACGAAGGATAAACGGAAAACATTTATCCTTCACGTAACCTAAATTACTAAATTACCATTTTGCCCCGGGATTCGTTATTTCAGTTAATTAATTACGTCATAATAATATATGAAGTTCGATACAGTTAATCAGACATGATGACACTGAATACAGACCGCTTGCAACATGTCGCTGAAAACCGTGGGAGAGGCCTATGTTTAGCCTATGTTTTCTTTAGCTGATAATGATGATGATGATGTGCACAGCACTGTCGAAGTTGCAAATCTAGTATCTTAATATTAGTTTAGGTCTTAACAACATATAAAATAAACAGAATGACCTGCAGCCGCTGCATGGGTTTGCTTGTCGCGTCGCGCGCGACGCGATAAAGATTTTAAACCATCGCGAGTCTATATCGCTCAACAGTGCATGGTTTGACAGCGCGGTAAGTTTTCTACCGTAGATAATAGTTTTATATACGCGACACTAAGGAGTTGCCGTATTAGAAAAAAAATGTTTTTGATGCTGCCAACACTTACGTCATTCAGATAAGGCTGTCCTAAAATCATTCATTCAATGCTGTTTTATGATCTGTATTTTTTGAAAAGTCTGTCATTTATTCTGTCAATGTCAAACTGTTTTTGATTTTGTCCTTGATGAGAGTTGTTTCGCGGTATTGGTGTGGTGTAAATAAAGTCTAAAAATGACTTCAAATACAAAGTAAGTACAATAAAAAACAATCTACATTACATATATAAAACATACATAGACTGTTACTTTACTTAAGCTTGTTCCAGAATGCGCAGTAATAAAATCCAACTCAAGATGTTGGTGTATTATATTCGAGTCTCCACAAAATCTTCGCCAATGGCGAGTGTTCAGGGCCAACGGGCTCAAATCAGCATCACAGGCAGTGGGTGGCTTTAAAAAACTAACTTAAAGAATACGGGCCTGATAAAACGGTGGAGCAGTGGCGTCACGTAAGTTCTAGTACACAATTTTGGAATGAATCATTGCAAGTGATAATTTACCCGTTTACTTATACAATAACTACAAGAACCACCGAAACTTCTTTACAAGAACCACCAAAACTTCTTTTTGTTTGTGTTGACGACTTTTGTAGTGTAAATACACAAAAAATTTTACTAATTCAAACTTATTATTTATTTCAGACATGGCGTGAAATAAATAAAAAACCGGCTAAGTGCGAGTCAGACTCGCGCATTAACGGTTCCGTGCCAACTTTAACTGAATTAGGGATCCACTTACTTCCACTTGGCCAAAATATCATTATCAAAACTTTGTTTTTTATAGTATTTGTAGGAACAACAAAGTTACTTTTACGGTTCTTGAAAATGTGCTGTATTTCAAAAACTACTAGTTCGATCTCGTTTAAACCAATTTTCGTTGAAAGTTTTTGTTACGATCTACATCATGTATGTTACGGGCACCCAATCATGTATTAGTTGTAAGGTTTTTAATGCAAATAAAGATAATTTTCTGTAGGAAATATTACGAATTAGGTAGGTAGTTTGGTACAGGGGCGACGGAGACCATGGTAGTCTGTCTCGCTCGTCTGGCTGTAGAAAGCGTAAAAAAGAGTTCGTAGATGTTTATTAGTATTATGTCCTTGTTTGTTAATAGTCTGTATCAGTCAATATTGGAATTGTGAATTTTGGCAATAAATATAGGGCCGTGAGTGGGCCAATTTGTACGCGCTCTCACGGTCATCGATCTCAAAAAAGAAGAGTTTTATTTGGAATCTACAGTCTACTATATCGAGGTAAACGATTGTCAGAACATTGACTCAGGGAGTAGTCAATAATGTGTTTTTTCAAATTTTACACTCACTCAGTTCAAAACTTAGATGAGGATGGGGACGCCCATTTTACCACTTTGGAAGCGTCTAATTCTATCTCTCAAACGTTAGACTTTTACAGAAAATGGTTGTAGGAACCTCGATATTATTTTAAAAGACCATACCATACTCGTACCAGACCAGACCATAGACACCCCACACAGATAGGTTTGACACGAAACTAAACCCTAACAATAATTTTAGGGTTTAGTTCATGTATAGGAGCCCCCCTTAAATATCATCATTTTTATTTGTTGCATCTGAATCAGAAAGCGGTTAACAGAATTCATCTCCCTACCAAGTTTCAACTGTATAATGTTAATAGTTTCAGAATAAAGTGGCTGTAACATACGGATTGACAGACAGACAGACTTGACGAAAATATAAGGGTTCCGTTTTTTGCTATTCGGCTACGAAACCCTAAACTCATTTCTTGTCAAGGACCCAATATGAGCTATAGGTAGACCGCGAAATTGAGACCTCGCCTGCGGGGCGGCGGGGCGCGCGGGGATGCGAGAGCGGGGTGCGTGAGGGGTGCGGGTGGCGCAGATATACCCACCCACACCGCCGCTCACGCACCGCGCTTTCGCCTCCCTCCGCACCCCTGTGCCCTGCAGGCGAAGTCTCAATGAAGCGGTTTACCTATCTATAGCTAACTCTTGGACTCCGTCTTCTGCCTTTTGCGCTCGTATTTCTACTCATTGAAGCTTATAAGGTTTCATATATAATATGTATGAAACCTAATAAGCTATCGTCTAGACATTTTTACCAAATCAAATGGTTTTTTAAAGGATTTTCGTCTAATTAATGTTTTATCTGCCACCCTCGAGCAGTCGATATAAATGACAGATGCTAACTTACCTAAACTGTCAAACTTGGATAAAAAACGGCAGCCATATTGCAGCCACGAATGTTTAATTTCTGTACTAAGTTTTATTCAATCTTTTTTTAAACTTGATTAAAGAATCTGTTCGATTGCCCTTTGGCAAAGAATAATTTAATAGTTGTACTCGTAGTTTTATGAGGATCATAGAGATAAATGAAACGTGCAATCTGTCATTCTGCTCTATCTAATAAAAATCAATTTTATTTAAATACCTACTTGCGTTAACTTTATCCTACTTACTATTATAAAGGCGAAAGTTTGTAAGTATGGATGTATGGATGTTTGTTACTCTTTCACGTAAAAACTACTGAATGGATTTGAATGAAACTTTACCACAATATAGCTTATACATCAGAATAACATATAGGCTACAATTTTTGAGGTTTCTAATGTGAGGTCGTAAAAAAACACATTTTTTGCGCTACTAGACGGGACGAACCTGAAGTCCACGCGAACGAAGTCGCGGGCAAAAGCTATGTATTTATAATTGAGAGTTAGGATGTTTTCTTGTCTTAGGCATAAAGAGAGCTTACTTTTGGAAGTCGTATATGTGGCAATATTAATTATGAGTTCTCGTGAAGTCATTACTAGGCATGTCAAGCACTCTTAGCTAATTTATAATACATTAACACAGGTAGACGTGTGTTAACTAGCGAGGAGCAAATCCATATATGTAATTTATATTGAAATAAATAGGTACTCAGATACCACTGAAAAAACAATCTGTGTAAGGCTTTTTTTTATTTGTCACCGTGCCTCAAGAGCAAAATACACTTGGCGAATATTAAAAGCTATTAGCGATTTACTTGTAATTACTTATTTTATTACCTATGAAATTAACGTTTCATATTTTCTACAAAGAGCTAAAATATCTGACGATTGGTTAATTTATTTAAATAATCATCGATGTAAATGAACGCTTATTTTATGCCGTTTTAGAATGGTATTTCATATGTTTACATATAACGTTATTTATGAAATTTTGCTCTACTATAAAAAAACAGTACTAGGAAGACGTTTATAAACATAATATTATACTCATAACCAATTTATTTAGAGCAAAAACTACAATACAGCCGCAAATCTCGCAAGAAAGTATTCGAATGCTGTATAGTACTGCCTAAAGAGTGACCACATTGAGAACATATTGCAATATACTTTAGTTAGATGATAAGAACAGTCACGCGTAGCGAGAGTGCCATTCAGTCGACAAGAATCAAGGGCCCAATTTGTCCACGCTCGTCACACATCAGCCAAACACTGAAGGAGTAACGATATCAGTAAATTAAATCAAACGTCGTGCTTTGTATGAGGTCATAATTATATTATTTTATAATACTAATTATTAGTGACAGTGCTAGTGTATCAGGTGTTAGGTCGCTGCCTAACGACGCAGAAAAGATTTTTAGTGGTTCCACCAAAAAAAGGTTTTACTAGCTAGAATTTAGAACTAGGTAAGATCCTGGGGTTTTAAGCGTTGCAGTGGCGGGTGGTGTGCTTAAATAAGTTTATTCAACTATGTAGTACAGAGTAACTAGTCAGACAGAACTTATATACATTTTTATCACAGTCTAGTCTAACATCTAAAGAGCTACGCGATTTCAATAACTTTAGTTGATGTGGCTCGTAACTTCGGCATGATGGCAAAAGATGCGATGGAAACGAGTTATGAAACGTAAACGTTCAGCCATATTTCATTATTTGGCTGTACCCGTGGGACCGAACAAGTTTACCAAAAAATCGTGAGAAGATAAATCTATGGCTATCGATATTTTTAGATTTAAGTCCTTAGCACTTAGTTCTAAAAGTGCTTGTTAGTTGATTGATAACTGCATTTTGAGATTTTGTCGAATTATTTACATCAGGTTGCATCTATGGCTATAGTATCTGAGAATTATTTATAGCGAAGAGCCTCTGAAGGGTCGGATCAGAGCTTGAATCATATCTGAGCTATGGTGTAACTACAGAGTAGTTTAAAGCTCATCTTCGTTGCCTGTATACACAAAGGCGGCAGAATCGTTCGAAAACGTACGTAAACACTTGTAAGCCGTTGCCGCTAGGGTGACCATGGTGCGTGCTTTTAGGCTTAAATTGCGGACTTAGGCAAGTTTGACGCTATGTGGCTGATCGAATGAGCTGTAAACATATAGCAATAAAGTAAGAAAAGACAAAATTAGGACAAAGTATTGTATATTATATTGTATAGTAGATTGTTATACAAGGGGAGAAAGTGACCCATTTCACTCGAAATGTTTCTGGGGCTCGAACGAAGTGAGAGCGTTAACAGCGTAAACATACTACCTCGTGTGTTCATAAGTTTTGAGACGAAAAAAAAGAGGCATAACTTTTTAAATAATTAACTTATATTTCTAAAATTTACAGTGAACACTAAATAGATAATAATCAACAATAAAATATATCTTTTATTCAAAATGTCCACCCTTGTTTTTAATACAGGCCCTTAGACGATTTGGCCAATCATCAATGGCGGCACGAATCTTTTCTAGCGGGATTCGCTTTGCTTCTCGAACAAGAGCTCGCTTCAGTGACTCCAAGTTTGGGTGGGACTTCTGGCAGGCCCTGAGCTCTAACTCAGTCCATAGAGAATAATCCAGCGGGTTGAGGTCGGGGCTGGAGGAGGGCCATTCGTTCGCCGCGATGAAGCCGGCACATTTTCCCTCAACCAAGCTTGGGTGGTTTTTGCTTTATGGGATGGTGCTGAGTCTTGCTGGAAAACCCAAAATTTGTTGTTAAATAAAGTATGAGATAGGGGTTTCACAACAGGCTCTAAGATGTCATTTTGATAATTCTTGGCTTTCACCTTGACGCCTTGTTGACAGAAATGGAGCGGAGTGACACCTTTATACGAAACTCCCCACCATACCATCACACTTGCCGGATGATGAGTACGCGAGACATTCCGTGCTGAAGCTGGGACATCCTTGCTACTTTTGGCATAGACTTTATTGTTTTGTCGGTTGAACTTTTCTTCGACATTAAAAAAATTTCTCATCGGTGAACAGTATCTTCCTCGCATCGTGTCTCCTAAGCAGGAATGGACAACGTTCGCGTCGCAATTTACGAAGCCGATCGTTTAAAAAGTGAACTTTTCTACGGCTATACGCCTTTACCTTAAGATCATATTTCAGTATTCTGTTGACTGAAACGCGCGAAATTTTAGTCTGCAGAGCAATTTTTTTCTGAGTGCGACATGGATTTCGGCGAAGTCGCTCTCGGATGATTTTGATGTTCGCAGGCGTCCTTACAGAGCGTGGCCGACCACTCCTTTGGCGATCTTGCAAGGAACTTGTCTCATTGTATCGTTTGATAGTGTAATACACGAAGTTACGGCTTACGCCAAAAGTTTTCACCTCACGGAAAATCTCCATTGGTTTTTTTCCCGCCTTAAATAGCGATATCACGGTCGCACGCAATTCTTTAGTTCCCTCCATCACGATAAAATTGACAGAAATAAATTTGAAAGTCAAAGGTATTAAAAGTAAACATTCCAAATTCAAAATTGGAAAAAGAATTAAATAGCAGCCAGTAATATTTAATTTATTTTTTTAACTACCAAGTTTGTCTCAAAACTTATGAACACACGAGGTATTTTTCATTTCGATTGTGAGGAAAACATTAAATTTACAAAAGTGGTTGTAGGTGTCTTGGTGGGGTATAATGTAGTTCAGCGAGAAAGGAAAACTCAAGTTTTGAACAAAATATGACAGTTGATTTACAGTATTATCAACACCTAACACGATTAGAAAGAATAACGGCACGAATACATGAAAACAGAGTACAAAAAAGCAGAAAATCTTCTATATATATAAAAGAAAGTCGTGTTTGTTACAACACTTATAACTCGAGAACGGCTGGACCGATTGCCATGGTTTTTAATTTGTTGGATTATTTTGTTTCCGTCCCGAATAGCAGAATTTGCAAAACTCGATATGTGTAATGAATACTCAATCATTCTACTTTATAAAAATAAATCGGGTTTTCCTTACTGACGCAGTAACTCCAGAACGCATGAACCGATTTCCACGGTTTTGCATTCGTTGGTAAGGTCTCGGGCTCCGTGAGGTTTATAGCAAAGAAAATTTCCATAAAACGGGGCCGGGGCGGGACGGGGCTGGGGGCGAAACGAAGTTCGCTGGGACCGCTAGTATCAAATAATTAACATCTTTGTTAGGAATATCGATCAATTTATTTCCACAGATAATAATTGTCAAAATTAAAAAAGTGGACAGAATCCAAAAAGCATTTCTTTTGGCTCTGGACGAATCCTTCGTGAAATGACACTGACAATATAAAATTAAAAAAAAAGTGTCATCTTGGCATTATGGCGGGCGGCCAAATATTTTAATTGTTGATTGAATTAAAATAAGAAACGGAATATTTTTCATATCAACGATCATAATACCTACACAATATGATTTTCAATTTATAGCTAAGCAAAAATGATTGTTATTTCAATAACATGATGTGACTCAATTATCTTTGGTCCAAGCTTTGACTGCAGGCCTTGACTCTATGCCATGCCAATTAAAACTAAATTACTTTCCACCCTAGGGATGGAAAATCAATTTTCCACCCGGCTATCTACACAGGAAAGTTATATTTTCCGAACAGGAGAGATAAAAAATATTAATTCTGTCTCTTCTTACAATAAGTATGCATTAGCATATTTTTGCTGTATAATCAAATTCAGAAGCCTATCTTTCATAATAATCATACTTTTGAAAAAAAGAATTCAAATGAATTATAGCGACGTGTCCTAATTAGAACATATCACTAATAGAATGTATTACTATAACCTAATTAGGTTAATTTCAAGTTTCAATATACGTATCTGATATTTGATATCATGCTTCGGATAGCATATCTTGTGATGATTCCATGCAACGTTTTGGTATCACATATCGTTTTGCGGCGCGACTTGCTGGCGCGACATACCTGTTTAATATAGCCTTTGAATCGCAGATAATTAAGACACATGCCTTTACCTCTAAATTCTGAATACTGAGCAAAGCCTGCGTTTTATCACGGTAACATTTAATAATAAAAAACACGTATTCGGTGTGCCTTATACCAACATTAATAACACTTTGCACTGCCACTGTCTCATTGCACAAAATCACTTGTAGTTTTTTCTACTAGACTTTGTCATCAGGTCATTCGCTCATACCGCTTGGTATATGTTGACTACTTACTTCTTAACACCCGCGACTATGTACGTGGCCCGTCGATCCTGAGTTGCTGGTTGCTGCGACTCAAAAGTTACAGCCCGAGACAACACTTAGTTTACACCAGGTTGATCCGTCTACGCAAGGAACTGTTTTCGCATTGTTCAATATTCGAGCACTGAGTTAAACCTGTAACTTAGCTCCAGCTAATTACACAAACAAGGTGTAGTGTTTGTGGAAGTATGAAGCTTTCGAGCAACAGTTGAAATTCGATAGCTGAACTATGCGAAAATATACAAACTATTGAGTGTCTTAACTAAACCGCCTGGAGTGATGGGCGTCTGGTGAAGTTATACTAATAAATATTAATTTTCAAGTAACCTTCTGGGAATACCAGCTACTTTAGGCTTGAATTTGATACGTCTCATTATCCAGCGTAGTTTGATATGTACTTGCAACTAATGGTGTTTACGTAACTAGCATTATCGTCGATACATAACATTGAGTATACGTATACTCATACATTTCATTGGTGAGTTAAGAAGCTAGTGATGGTTCAGAACCTTTCCAGTCACAAACGATTTTATATGTAACCTAGTTTTTATTGTTTGACGTATTAAAGGCCATGTTGTACTAGTAGAAGTTGCCGTTGTAAGTAAAATATCACAAAAAAAATTTACTTTGAGAGCCTCATAATTTACACTTGTTGTACTGAGATATTGATGTAAGATGGTAAGAGTTTATTTTTAATCGTCCTGATTCTCTTTGAAGATATTTGATATTGTGCTTGTTAACAGGTTTAGTGCGATTTCAGGCATCAAAGTCGGCTGTAGGCTAGACAGATTATGATATCGATGGTCTTGATCTTGAGTTGTCTACCGAGAGCGACCTTCAACCGTTTCAAGTTCAAAATAAAGCAGTAAATTAACTTAGGGTTAAAACAACTTGAAGAACTTTTACTATGGAGTCGGGAGGACAGCTTGCTTGTTGCTATGATATTACTCTACGGCTACGACTGCTACGAAGACCGTGTATACGCTGCTACGGAGTGTAACTATTCGTAGCGTTAGTAAAAGTAACGGTTACATAAAAAAATGTATTGTTTGAAATCTATAATCTATGTTTAATTTCATAATTATTTTAATATATATGTGAGTTTTTAAGGTATAAACTATGAGTCTATATGGCCTAATGCCATGTATTGTTGCCTGATTTTAAATCAATTGATAAGTTTATTTACCCGTTATTGTACCACTTCTGGGCAAAGGCTTCCCCCAAACTACTAAATAAAATAAAATACCTAATGATAGGACATAAAATATTTATATGATATATTGTAACACTTAAACCTCTAATGTTATTTATTATTCAGTGAGATGCAATGTTATAAAAGATATAAGCTTTAATAGGATATCCGGTTGATAGTAGCGCCATCTATTCTTTCTCTTTAAATTATTAAATAAATCTAACCGGATATCCTCTTAACAGCGCCACCTATAAGAGTTTACTGTAAAATAATAATTCCAACGGATGTCTGTCATGCAGCGCCATCTTTATTTAATTTGTTAATTATTAAATATTATATCTTTACGGATTTCCGGCTAGCAGCGACACCTATAAATTATGTTTGTTAAAGTACTAGGAAATATTCTAATATGAAGGGATATCCGCTTAGCAGCGCCATCTGTAATACTTTGTTTCTTAGTATAAAAGAGCATGCAAGCTAGAAATAGTTCAGTGACCATCAGTCTTCAAGAGTGTTCATTAGTGTCCGTCAGTCTTCATTAGAGTTCAACAGTGTTCGTTAGTTTATTGTGAAATATCAAGAAATATATTCTTTATATGTGACTTTGTGAGTTTCTTTGTGCATTGGGCTTAACAAGTCAGTGCGTGGGATAGAAGGGCATGTGTAAATGCTGTTCGAAAAATACCAGCGTCCACCATGAGCCGACGACGTGTACGGCTTTTTCATCGGCAGAAGAAGATACTGTATCATAATGTTACGGTAAAATATACTGGAGGAGCTGATCAAACCGAAGATGGAGGCAACGCCACAAGGAAATACCAGGCAACAAGTAAAACCCAGCCACCGCTGGGCCATGGCATGGCTATAGCAGGGCCATGAACCCAAAGCGAACTTAACATATACAAGGTACGAAAGCATACAATACTCAGAAATCAGAAACATTTATTTGCTTTAAGCATGGTATTACAATAATGTTAGAACCTACAAGTAGATTCTCGTGTTCAACTTATTATGTCATGCAAATCTATACACAGTAACATGAACACTTTATTTATTAATATAAATTTTCATTTGCTGAATAAAAGCATTAAGTCAGGAGCAGTGCATGTAATTATATTTTAAACAATGGTGATGACAGAACTTTAAAACTATTTTAGTATTTTAACTGTTTATTAAATGTAAGCAAAACAGAATTAATATCACAAATCAATTTAACACAAACTCGGATAACAGAATCATTACCTTTTCTAAAGAAAATACCCAAAATTTTGTTAGCGTTTTATGATGAAAATTCTAATACTATTTCTGTTCACACATGGTTACATCGGTTGGAGTCTCTGCAGCAATTTCGGTTTGAAAAGGATGATGCTGTCCGACTACATCACCGTCAGCCTGGAACGCGCTTCTGTAGTTTGGAGACCAATAAGATTTCAACATCAGGAAGAGCACAAGCTTCATGACTTCATGGCAACCTCTAAGCAAATAGATTAAAGGTACTGAACATTATTATAAGAAATGGTTATTTAAACAAAATGATTTCACTAGTAGGGACTTTCACTTTCACTAGTAGCTTATAGACAAATTGGTTAAACCTTAAAGTGTTAAAAGCATAATATTAACGATATATCATTTTTGCTTATTACGAGTTCTACTAAGAAAGAAATTTAAATAGTAGTCTTAATAATAATTAATTTAGTTTTTGGATTAATATGCTAGACCTTACAATGTGTTAAAAGAATGATGTTAATTTTAGAATATTTTTGCTTAATAAGCGTTCTAAGAAAGAAATAGGTATAGAAAGTGTTAAATAATAAATTTTCTAGTTTATTTAAATTAATTAGTATAAAAGTAAACTTTCAGTTTAATATTAAATTCAGTTTATTTAAGTTTTAAAAAATAGTTCATTGTAATAAAACGAATTTAGAAAATAATGATATTATAACAAAATAGGATAATAATATTCTATTACAATACAATATAATCTTATCAAATTATGATCTGTATAATTAAATTGTGGGTGTGTTCCCTATGCCAAAACGGGTGTGTTCCCAAAAGCTTATGGGTGTGTTCCTTATGAAAGAACCAAAAGCTAATGGGTGTGTTCCCTATAGTTACAAAGATAGGGTGTGTTTCCTATAATAACGAAGATGGGTGTGTTCTCTTTAATAACAAAGATGGGTGTGTTCCTTATGTTTAAACGGGTGTGGGCCCTGTAACCAATGGGTCTGTTCCCTTAAGTAAAATAATCAGTTATTGTTTGTGCTTAATGTTATTAATTATTTTCTAAAAGTATAAGAAAAATATTGTTTATTGTTAATAATTGATAGTATTTGCAATTGTTATAAATACAACCACTTTACGAGGGCGTAAATAGTTGTCAGGAAAGGCCGAGTGATAGGACATAAAATATTTATATGATATATTGTAACACTTAAACCTCTAATGTTATTTATTATTCAGTGAGATGCAATGTTATAAAAGATATAAGCTTTAATAGGATATCCGGTTGATAGTAGCGCCATCTATTCTTTCTCTTTAAATTATTAAATAAATCTAACCGGATATCCTCTTAACAGCGCCACCTATAAGAGTTTACTGTAAAATAATAATTCCAACGGATGTCTGTCATGCAGCGCCATCTTTATTTAATTTGTTAATTATTAAATATTATATCTTTACGGATTTCCGGCTAGCAGCGACACCTATAAATTATGTTTGTTAAAGTACTAGGAAATATTCTAATATGAAGGGATATCCGCTTAGCAGCGCCATCTGTAATACTTTGTTTCTTAGTATAAAAGAGCATGCAAGCTAGAAATAGTTCAGTGACCATCAGTCTTCAAGAGTGTTCATTAGTGTCCGTCAGTCTTCATTAGAGTTCAACAGTGTTCGTTAGTTTATTGTGAAATATCAAGAAATATATTCTTTATATGTGACTTTGTGAGTTTCTTTGTGCATTGGGCTTAACACTAATCATTGACAAAAACCGTTTCTACTTTGTTAAGCGTTTAAACTCGTAGATTCGTATTTAAAGCGTTAACCATAACATCTAAACGCGCTTTTAAGCTGAATAAGAGCTCGCTGCTACGGAGTCCAAATACCAATAAACAGAAAACGAATGAAATATTTTTTCCCAATCGTCGTATCTCGAAGAGAGGTGAAACTTTCAAGGACTTGTATTGATAATATAATGAATCGCCGGTGGAGCAAACGAGCCTGGAATATTTGAATTCGCATAGGAAATACGCGGAACTCAATTGAGTCGCCCCGACACAAGAAGTTGCGCGGCCTCGGGCGAATTAGCGCGCTGGTCAACTGTGAATGGGATTTGTTTTTTGAGAAACAAGACGATACTACATTTAAGCGAGCAGTTTATTATTGCTTCCCTTCTAAAAGTTTCCAAACTCCACTTGATGAGATTCTTGGCAGATGATGATTTCAAAAGTTTCTGCTTTTATACAAATACCTTTTCCTACGCGATGTTTCTAATGCCTACAAAATTATACGTGCTTACGCAGAAGAAGGAGTAATATTATTACACAGTTTTCCAAAACCTAGTTCTAAGATACATATACACATAACATATTTTCTTACTCAAATAGAATAGCTTGCACCTTATCTACCCAGTTCCCGACTTGTTGTAGTTTGTTTTATAACATATAATTTTACCTACTTTAACTATGTAACTTGAACCTTGTAACTAAGTCTATTCTAATAATGTATCAGCTAGTTACTTAATTTGGCTGTCTCACGCACTGTAGGCAAACCTCAGTGGTTTTTATCAGTGCATAAAACCATGTATTTTTTGTATTGTTTTTATTACATGATAATAAAAAAAAAAGAATTGTAAAATATTTTGTGTAAACTCATTGCACACGTGTGCATAGTGGAGTGGCGGCCATCGAACATCTTCGTTTGTGCGGTAAAAAGGAAGTGGCGTGACAGCCATATAGTTTAAAGGTGTTTAGATTTTTATTATTTTATTTGACACTTAGTGTTATTTAATGCTTATAAGTTTATTTTGGCCTCTTAATTGAATATCAAATTAATCCGAACTGAAAATCAACATAGCAGGCTAAAATGACGTTAACACAGATGGAAGAGAAGTAGCACGATTCATGTAAGGTTAGGGGTAAAGAACCTTCTCAAGTAAATTTACAGATTTTTACTAACAGTTGAAGCTGCATGCAAATTAAGTCGTTTAGCATACGCTTAGTATAGAATATTTTTTGGTACATCGAGTACAGGGTTAGGTAAAACTCTCTGATGAATTCGGCTCGTACGTCGTCCACTACAAGAATGTTGTGTTAAAATTCATATTTCGGCGACTGTACTCGTTTACATAAGGGCCCATAAACAACGGCGGAACCATCGGCCTGCCGCGGTTCGGCCGGGGCGAGGCAAGTAATTAATTGATGAGGTGCTCATTAAGACACTCAGGTTACCGGCATGCGGTGACCCTGTACAGTACAGGCTACAGCCTGTGCATAAAAGCTTCCTTTTCACGTCTTTCCAATATGATGTAATCCTGTTTATACAAAATTTTCTCTTTCCTAATCAATATGATTAATTGTAATAGTATGTATGACTTAAATACTTATATTATCCTACCGATTTTCGGATTTTCAGTAGGTAATGATGACGGCCCCTCTCCACAGAGAGGGGCCGCCAGAGATAGGCCAGGTACGCAGGAGATAATATTATAGTGCCCAGATGTGTGCGCAATGCACAATAATACTCTCTGTTCCTTCACTTTCATCGATTCGGTGAGTAGGCAGCCCGGCATGACCGATGAGAGATTAGGGGGCCAATTCCACTATTTACAACACGCACGAGTCGTTCGTCTTTAGTTTAGGTAGCAGTTCGTTTAGAGTTACGCTCGAAAATATGACACAAAACAGTATTCTACTATTCATTCTACCGAACTTAAGCTGAACGCAAGATGAAACGCAGCGTAAACAAACAAACAGGCAAGCACAGATTAGTAACAGTATGTCCATAGACATATACTTAGATTGGAAAGCTCTTTGAGCGTTTAGGACCTTAAGAAAGATTGGAAATGCAACCTGTGGTGTCGCTAGCGTCGTTTTATTTATTTTTTAGCTGATTTTGTGCAGATTTGTTTTTTTTTATAAAATTGTATTTCTAATTAATAACAGGTTTAGATTTTAAATAACACCCTAATTGACCCTAAAAATGAGCTTTATAGGAATACTTGTAAGTTGCAGATTTTATTTTGATAGACATTTGTTAGACATCAATATTTTCGACGGCTCTTGAAGTATTTGAATTATTTAAACTTTGCAATATTTCACTTGATCCCATGATCAAGTATTTGTCAGTGACTCGACTGTAGGTAAAATATTTTTCTTTTCTTATTTTAGTTGGTTTTTAATCTTAATGAAGCCTAAGCCTTTTAGCTAACGCAATATAGTATTCTGTGGTACAAGTACAACATTTACTGTACGTATTTTTTAATATTCTTGACTCAGTGATCTCATTAATGGCAGTGACGTTGGTCGAGGAATAGTAAAAAATAGTTAATTACAAAGACATTCATACATAGGCCCAATGGCCTCAGTTTTGACAAAACTGGCCGGCTATAGCAAACGGCGCTAGCGTGGCGCACGTGGCAATCCCAGGTAGATAAAAAGACAAAGGAAAGGGGTTGAAAGTTATTGTTCTTGTTTGCGTACCTTTACCGCTTGCGTGACGTTGCCAATCTAGCTAGCTATTGTGTTATCCTAAACAGCTTTACAGCTGGCAAGTAATAAATACCCTAAACATTCCGTAATCTATTTTGAAAAATACTCACATGCCATTTACAGAATAACTTACCTATTGACTTGGCAGACGGTAAAATCAATGAGCAGTTTTCTTGTCATTAGATGTTTCTATCATCGAGAGCTGGCGCTAGCGTTACTTTAGGAAATAACTCGTAAAACTTTATTTAAGAATTATAGCAGAGGCTTATTGCTTTTTGCCAAAGTAAATAATAAACAGTAAAACAATATTAATGTGAACTTTTAGTACATAAAGGACATAATAATGGCAAAAAATAAGTATTATCGTCACCAGTGCAGTTTACGTTTGGTTCCGTTTTGCTACGTGAATTGGCCCCCAGGACCACACGGGACTAGTGATTACAATAAATACAACACATTTGAAATCGAAGGATTTTCAGTGCACATAATAAGGATCGAGCTGTCTTTATCGTCGACGCCAAAAATTTTGATGACAGAACAATTTACCCATGTCAAGTATTTTACTGTTAGCCGACGATAGGTATTGTGGCTGATTTTATGTCATTTACGTTTAGATTTTTGACGTTCAACGGCAGATATTAGCAAGATCGCAGTGAAAGGACCTACAAATACCTTTAGAATTACAATATGAGAAACATTTTAGTAATTTCTTTTGTTTTCAAGGTGATCTTCAAGCCCATTGTTCGGCAGATGCAAATGAAGCCAGAAATATTACCGCCTTATTGTTATATTTTTACTTATTTATATTAGGTTTTGTCATTAAATAACCTGAACACCCGTAAGAGAGACGTGCCCTTTGCAAACAAAGAAATATGTATTTGAATTTATTTACACAAAACACTTTGTAGGCAAGTTAGTAATTTATAGAAGTACAAAAATATTTGCTCAAATAATGTGAAATAAATAACCTGCGTCGCAGTACGGCTTCACATATGTGAATGACTAAGTATTTCTTTAAATGAATAGCTAAAACGGCAGTCTCACAATTTTCAGTATGAATACTTTAAAAATTAAAACACAGTTTACAGACAAAGAATAAAAGAGTTATTGAATATTGAAATAAAAGCTAGTTTACTTTGTAGTGCAGATTTCGGTAGTAAATTTTAACAATTAGTTTGTAATGATAGTGATTTAAATAAATGCTTAATATTTTCTTAACTTTTAGACGGAAATAATGATTTATTTAAAAATGAAACCTTTGTCAATTCAACTGGAAAGTATGATGCTGTTTTATGTCAAACTTTGCTGGCTAATTTAATTAGGCATAAAGTGACGGCCATCGGAGCAGGTAAACTTTGCCGATACTTTTCACAAAGAAAAGTAACATGGATCTATTGCACGACGGTTTCTGAACTGTAATTTTAATAAAATAAAAGAGACTGATGTCAAATACTTAGCTTTTATTATAAGGTAGCGATAGTGTCAGCGGCCACTGTTAACATTTTGTATCAATACCTGATATGTACTAAAAAGGTCAGAAAAAATGCATCATAAGTTCGTGACTACCTATGCACCTTGTCGTAACAACTTACAAACGTGATTTCTAAATGTTACTTTGACATGATACAAGAGTGTTAAGCTACTTATGATGCGCCGATATTTCTAGAACTGTCCGGTTTAGTTTCCGTCGAATATGTTAGAATTTGATTTTTAATGAACGCAAATCTTTGGAAAATTTTGTATATACATTAGATCTCACCAATTTCCCAAATAAAAAGACAAAAATAAAATAAAAGAAACATTTTTATTTGGTAAACCACAGTAAGTACTACTATTATGTCTTGCAGTCAAAGTTTTATTCGAACCCCATACTTTATTTATTGTTATACTGTCGGTATGAAGCCAGACTTGTCGTCATCATAATCAATAATATGTTTAATACCATTGGTTACTCGTCAAAGTCAAAATCTAAACAAAATTCCTTATTTTTCTGTCTGTCAGTCCAAGTCGCCAGTCCGTCTCTTCACCATGTAGGCTGGACGCCGCGACAATTGTTCTATCATTATTACAAATATACAGGGTGTTTCATGTAACGTGTCAATCCGATGCGTGGTGATAGGTGAGTACCATACCTATCCATTTCACCCCCATGTATGTTAGACAAATATTTATAGTATAAGAGTTATAATTTTTTTCGATATTTTTCATGATGCACCTAGACGATATCTTTAAAAAATTATAACTTTTTTTTGGGTCCTTTTTTCTCAGATATTTTGATCTCAATAGAATGCCCATTATATTCAATATTATGAGTAAAATAATCGCCATCCTAACTTAGGCACAAAATACAAAATTATTGATCGATACTAAAAAATATTCCATTAAGCAGAACCGAATAACATTTTCAACATAAATTTAAAAATATAAAAAAGGTTTTCCATAGTTTCTGACTAACTTTAAAAACTGCTTGACTTCTTAAACTTTCATCACAATACAAAAAACGATCTACTTAATGGGTAATTTTTAGCTTAAATCGGCCGTTGAATGTGGCATATCGGATATATCTTGATTTTCATAATTTTTATTTTTATTGTTATCTTTGCATATTTTTATCAAATCTGATATTTAGTGTCCCTCTATGTTTAAATAGAGTTCATTTGATAACAAGTACATACATTATGTACCTACTACTACTTTAACCACGACCATATGAGTTAATGAAGGATCCAATTTTACTTACATTGCACTCAAAATTTCGTACTTTATTAACAACAAATTAACAAGAAACAATTGAAACTAAGACATGCATCGTAAAAATAATCTACAACCCATTTAATCACAAACTAAATCATTTCCTTGTGGCGTGGGATAGCTATACTAATCCTTTAAGGTAGGGACTAGCGAGCACTAATAATTATTGGCAGAAGCAGCATTTTATTTTGGCGCAATCACATAATCACTAACTGCTCCAGCTTTGAGGGCTGAGCCCGACCCAAAATGAAAATTCTGCTTGGGAAAAAAGCTAAAGCTGGCTAGTTCTTAGCTCAAAGGATTAGTTTAGCTTTCCCAAGCCTCAAGGAAATGATTAAGTTTGTGAATAAATGGGTTGTAGATGATTTTTATGATGCATGTCTTAGTTTCAATTGTTTCTTGTATATTTGTTGTTAATAAAGTACGAAATTTGAGTGCAATGTAAGTAAAATTTTGGATCCCTCATTAACTCATATGGTCGTGGTTAAAGTTAGTAGTAGGTACATAATGTATGTACTGGTTATCAAATGAGCTCTATTTAAACATAGAGGGACACTAAATATCAGATTTGATAAAAATATGCAAAGGTAACAATAAAAATAAAAATAATGAAAATCAAGATATTTCCGATATGCCACATTCAACGGCCGATTTAAGCTAAAAATTACCCATTAAGTAGATCATTTTTTGTATTGTAATGAAAGTTTATGAAGTCAAGCAGTTTTTAAAATTAGTTAGAAACTATGGAAAACCTTTTTTATATTTTTAAATTTATGTTGAAAATTCTATTCGGTTCTGCTTAATGCAATATTTTTTAGTATCGATCAATAATTTTGTATCTTGTGTCTAAGTTAGGATGGCGATTATTTTACTCATAATTTTGCAAATAATAGGCATTCTATTGAGATCAAAATATCTGAAAAAAGTGGACCCAAAAAAAAGTTATAATTTTTTAAAGATATCGTCTAGGTGCATCATGAAAAATATCGAAAAAAAATTATAACTCCTAAACTATAAATATTTGTCTGACATACATGGGGGTGAAATGGATAGGTATGGTACTCACCTATTACCACGCATCGGCTTGACACGTTACATGAAACACCCTGTATACACATATTGGCTTGAATAATAGTATCATAAAGCCTATTGCAGGTATGTCTAGAAACTATTGTTAGAAAACATTTTATAAAAAAGAAGAAATCAAAGATTACCATTGCATTGAAACCAGACAATAGTTTTAATTTGATCAGAATTTGAAACATTCGATACTCTCGATATTATAGAGCAGATATTCCCAAAGTGGTCCCTCAGGCGTGCACAGGAGACTCCCAGGGGTCTACATTGGCGTGAAGGAAAAATGGGGGTTTACAAATAGCAAAAAGCGACCACGACAATGTTTCCGGTTTCGATATAGAAATAAGAAAAATCGTGTCTGCCATATTTTTCAAACAAGTTTGTGAAACTCTGTTACAGAGCTATTCGGCAGCGGCGGCGTGGGCGAGCGAGAGCGCCGCGGCAGCCAGTAACAACCAGCAGATCTATGCGATAACCACTAACGAGACGTGTCAAGGGCCTTCCAGCTTATATCGTCTGTGCTTCGGGTCGAATTATAGAGGACACGAACATTTTATTATGATGCGTCACTGGTCAAATAGAAAAAATGCTGATCTCAAGGACAATAAATTAAAACTCTTTAGTTTAATTTAGACAGTACAAGTAAAGTAAGTTGACTTTACATTTTATTTTAGTGTCATTGTGCATATACCTAGTTGGGAACGAAAATATCTCCATTTGCTAAATTGTTAAATATTCTGGATGAAAAAGGTTTCTGATTACAATCTTTGCAGGACTTCTCGACTGCGTAGTAAACATCGTTAGGTACGAAATTTTTAAGAGTTAAAACCATTCCTTTGCCATCGAAGGCGTATAAAATTATATTCCTTCTAGAAAGTATAATCCGTTCGCTTTTCACGTCTTTCAGTTTCAGTTTCTTTATGACATGGTAATTGGAATCCTTCTTCAGATCATCAAGGAGCCGTGTGGAATTTTCCTTGGGGATACTAGCTACGTAGATACTGGGGTATCTTTTTCTGATGACTTTTAACGTGTCTTTTTTAAGAAGTTTATCGTTGATGAAGCCGTAAGCTGGCACTATTCTAAGCAGGACGTTCGAATTGAGGGTGGCGTTAAGGTAGAGTCTGATGATGTCTGCTACTATTGTTGGCGGTGGAGCTGTCGCAAGAAGCATTTGTGAGCTGTGCCGGTCCGTGTAGAACAATACAGTGGCTAAATACTCTTCAATGCAAAAACAAATCTTGAGCAACGTAAAAGACAAGACTATCAACTTCAAAATCATTTTTCGTTCCATACACGATTGTCGAGTTATAAATATTCACAGTAGAGAGCGCACCAATGAAAACATGTTATTATAGAAAAATGAAAAATTATTGAATACTCAAACCTACTAAAGGGTACCTATTAGTGTTTTTTTTTACTACATGAATCCATTTTAACGATATCGGTTGTAATTGGCAATTAATAAAACGTTGATATCGCTGCTATATAGCATGTTTATAGGTAATATTTTTAGGTGTACACGAGTACGAACTATGTAAAATAAATTTTACTCATAATGGTATCCCACTTAAAAAACGGGTATTTATCTAACAATCTAGTAATGAATGTATAGTATATACACAATTATGTAAAAAGTTAAAAAGGTTCTTATGAACGTATATATAAATAGGTTTTTTTAAGTTATTGAAAGGTCAAAAGTGGCACCAAGTGGCTTGTGTAATATTACACTCGGCGCCGGCTACCCAGTTTCTTTGCTTGAAGTTGGCTTGACACGATACCGCTATGTTTAGATTTACCAAGGATGAGCTGGCCTTGTTACAGCTAACCAATTTCGCACTCGCGATTTTAATTACAGAGAAACTAAACGATTTAGTTTTCAAGTTGTCATAAAAATAGCAACAGAAAGGTCCACTTTAATTGAAATTGCTACCATTGGGCAAGATATAAAAAGGCTTCAAAGCAGTTACCTACGCAAATAACTACCACAAAACGACTTTTGTCGATTGAAGTTCAGCTCTACCATGGTACACGTAGAGACGATAATTTGTAGAGGTAAATTATTTCAGCGGTAGGGTTGACGTGCTGCAGTCAGAACGTTTTAGAACAGCGGAAAACGTTTCGCTAGCGAAGCATAGGTAAGGCCGTTCTTAATTCCAGAAAACAAAATTTAGTTCTACGATATTTTCCTGCGCCTTACAGTGACATAGTTTTTAATTTTAGCGGAACGAAATTTAACTTTATGAATGTGAAGGTAATTCGAAAAAAATATTATATTTTATACTTGAAAGTAAGTCATTCACATTGTTAAGAAATTTCATTACTGTACGTTATCCTACTACTATTATAAAGGCGAAAGTTTGTATGGATGTATGGATGTTTGTTACTCTTTCACGTAAAAACTACAGAATGGATTTGAATGAAACTTTACCACAATATAGATTATACATCAGAATAACATATAGGCTACAATTTAGGGCTCTGCAGTGCTTAGTTACCGTATTTCTTACTTATTACTAGACTAGACGGGACGAACCTGAAGTCCACGCGAACGAAGTCGCGGGCAAAAGCTAGTCAGGTCATAAGATTTGGTATTTTAGTGATTTATTAGCGACTTATATTCTGTAGTAGGTACCTACACGAATTTCTGACTGTCTCTTTTTGTTATTTACTGAATACCATTACATTATATTTTCATATAAATCGTTTTTAGCAGATTTTATATCTTAAATAAATAGGGAAACCCGACTACTGATTTTAGGCATATTTTATAGATATAAAAGAACATACGTTTTTAGGAAATGGTAACAAATAAATTCAATTGTTATTTTGTTATACGTTATGGTTCCCAAAGAAACTTGGGCCTAGCGTTCCATAGCTGAAACTTGGCCTATATTAAGGTCAAGTATAGCTTTCTCACGAGGCTCATTTTCACTATAATTATCAATGGCTAAATCAGTAAAATAATTTACAGAAAATGTTTGAAGTTATGTACAGTCACCGTCAGATATTTTGTAGCAGACAAGGTGAAATACTTTTTAACAGTTAAAATATCAATAAATACCATACACTTGTAGTCTAACATTAATATCTGAACATTATTTAATAATTAATGTTACGTTTTAATTAAATAATGTTCAGATATTATCAGTAACTAGTATTGTATGCAACTTATTGACATTTTGACTGTTCCAAGTTAATGATCACCTTTTTCTGCTACAAAATATCTGACGGTGACTGTACCCTATGACTATTTCAGTAAAAAAAGTGCGAGTAGACATTGACAGTTGACAGATCATTTTTTTATATCAGTTTAACGGCCTCTAGAGGTATCCATACAGCCAGAGGTGACAGGGCAGACCATAAATAGTGCGATACGTATCCTACTAATGATACAACATAAAATTGGTTTATTTTTCTTTCTTACGTATTTCGTTTACGTCAATAGTAAAAATGTTACTGGTCCAATAAAAATAAAAATATTACTCGTCTAGTAGCTACCCATACCTACTTAAAACTATATCTAAGAAGAGCATCTTTCCCTTTGAGTGTATTTTTTGTAGTGGTCTTGTCATTCATATGTCATTAGGATGTTCCAAATTCAATTCAAATGTTGGAAAAAGCTTGCACACATGTACTATAAACGATTTGGACGAGTGGTGGGGCGCGCCGTCGTGGATGGTACTATCTATAACTTTAGATAAACAAGAGACTCCCATAAATAAAGCTCAATAAGCTAATAATACACATATGAATACATCATTTTTTCTCGCACGTGCAAAAGTAGCAATAGGAATGAAGCAAGTGGACGTGGCCTAGCCGGCGCGTTTTTGATGTTAGAAAGAGAGCGTAATCGCCGCAGGTCTTTTGTGCCGATGAGCAGCCAACAGTGATGTGTATGCGCTATGATAGTTAATGGTGTGCGTAACAGATTGTCGATAAAATTAAATAATCAAAATTTTAGGTCACTATTTTTTAATGATTTAAGTTCAGTGTCCGTATTATAGTTACCTCTGTAAATATGGCAAGGATGCAAAGTAACACCATGTATACAACATAAGAATATTACGTTTCAGCAAGGTATTATAATATAATTATGTACCCCTAACTTTCGAAAATTGACAACTGTGCGCTTGCGAAATGATTACTTCTACCTAACTTAATAGTACGGTTCACAATTACGTAAAACTATTCTAGCCGAATTTTGAAACTTGACTATGGTAGACTTTTAAAACCCACTTATAAAATGTAAGACATGATTCAGTCGGCCAAAAATAATAATTATATTCATAATAAAATAATTTATATACAAGTATACCTACACTCATTTACAGATTTTAAATTGTTAGAATTCGATTTATATAATGATTAAATTAAGCTAAATAATAAGATGAATATTGGATTACATTCATTGTTCTTGCGAGAGACTATCAATGTTACCATCTCTTTACTTCTTAAACTTGAAGTTGGTTATTATTTTATTAAACCAACCGATACCATTTGATATTTATGAAAATAATTTGAAATATAATCAGTGAAATATTCATAAAGAAGAGTTTCAGAAAGAGAAACATGTTGAAACTTATATACTCTACCCAAAACAACACACCTACCCTCTAAAACTAATTAGACTTCAGTTACGTAAAACTATTATTACTTTAAAAATACTTCAAAAGGATCTGTTCCTCTAAGCATAGATAGTACTTGTCTGACAAATTTGAACTTTTATTCTTAGTTCTATAATTTTGCCAAAGTCACAGTTTCTTAAAGAATTGAGTTACCAAGGAACCAGGCCGAGTAAACTTTATTTATTTTGTTTACACCAATTTACATATTACCATATCTTGTTATCCTAACCTTTATTAAGGAACCATGATTCTCAGAACGTTAAAATAATAATGAATTTAATTTTAAAAGATAAAGAACTTTATTTTCGGCACACAATTAGACGTCTAAGCAATTTAAAACATACATCGAGTACTTTTTGCCTTATAAATCTTGTAATTCTTAGGTTTTGGTTAGGTAACAATCACCTATGAAGAGTCTAGCATTAGAGATTTTAAAGGCACTCTTAGTCAATAGTATAGATGATCTATTGGAGGTGTAACAGTGGAGCAGAGGCGGGGATATTGCTATTACGTGTCGACACGTACGCTTTCCAGTACAGAATTACTTACCTCACTTACCTTTATCCATGTTTCCGCCATGCAATACCTTCTTCGGTGAACATATCTTGTTGCACACTTGTATACATACTATACTAAACTAAATATAAAACACAATAAAAAGGTGCATTTTTATGAAATAATTTAAGAGGTACAGCTTGGTGTATTGAAATATGAAAGCAGTTATGTGTGGCATGAATGAATGTATATCAAATAAGGTAACTGACATTAATATCAGTTTGTAAGTACAAAAAAAGTCTTGTACATTATACTTACCAATTCTGGTGAAGTCTTAGGCCCTTTTTTCTGTGAATGAATTTAGTACAAACCTTTACCAAACGCACGGAACCTTCAACTGAAAGTACCTGGTTTTTCTGTGACGAGTATATACAAAATGTATTTTTTATGAATATCTGAATTGCCGGTACCATCCACATGTCGTGTCAAGATCAGTTTTTATTAAACTACAATGGTCTTCGAGTGGCAATCTATGGACGTGCCAAGACGCCAAAGATTGTCCAACAGCTGGTTTTATTCCAGGTAGTTGTTAGTGCCATTACCCAAAATCAGTAGAAATCAGTGTTACCTAAATGAATAACTCACCGGAGTTTTCCACGGCGGCGATAGACCTTATCTCCTCTAGACCTATATCTGTTTTGGCTGAGATTGAACGTGTGGGGAGTATAGATTCGTCTTCAGTCGAGCGCTGCAGTGGGTTCGCGATATAGGTATTGAAGAACATTAAACTGGCCGACATTGACTGGGGCACTACCGAACATCAGTCAAAAAGCATCTACCATTGCGTCGGCACATCAATTGATAGTTCTTTTACCCGAGTCGTCATGGCAAGAACCGGTGTGAGTCCACGTTGCGGAAGGACTGTGACTGACCAAAACTAAAGCCTGTAAACTGCACCGGCTTATGATTTCAATGTTTTACTCACCATAGTCGTCCCCCGAAGGACTTCCAGATCAACAAGATTGCTGCGGCGCCATATGACTTGAATCTCACCGGAGTCGTCAACAGCCAACAGCTGATCCACGGTGCCCAAGAGTACTTGACTAAATCAACGTTGTGTTCCGCTGAGTTTGGCTATGACTCTATCCAGCATTATCACCTGGTTTTATAAGAATGGACCTGGCACTGTCACTGCGCGGCAAGAAAAGCGTGCAACTATGAAATGTGACGTGTAGGACGTCCACCGACTAAATAGACATACAACTTCCTAAAGATCGCAGAATTACAATGGATGCAGACCGCTTGTGATCGGTCGATGATCGAAACCGTGGGGAATGTTTATGTTCATCAGTGGACGTCCTTTGGCTGATAATGATGATGATGATGGCCGCGTGGAATATGAGTTGAACAGCTCACTCACCAGAGTCGTCGTCGGCCGGCAGCGGGCCCACGGCGCCGAAGAACCGCTTGTCGAGCAGCTGCAGCAGCTGCAGCGCGCTCTCGTGCACCGGCGCGCGCGGGCAGCCCGTGCACATCAGCGTCACGTTGATGATGGCCGTGTAGTGGTCGCACGGGTACTCCCTGTTTATGAAAACGATTTACATTCATCAGCCTACATTTTATTCTACTAGTTAGATAATTAGTATTAACATTCACTAAAGTAAGGACTATGTATAAAAAGAGAGCTACACTTTACAGTAGTTTTATTTTATTTTTGTTACGAGACAGACACAGGGATGCCAGATGCATTATGAAATATGAAATAAGCGGACATATTCAGTATAATTAAAATTTGTTTTTGTTCGTCAAACTATTTCGAGAATTGTACACTACTGATTTCAAATGAACTATTTAATAAACATTTTCATTTTGGATGTCGAGTATCGTGTACATTTGTAATGTTTTTAATATGGGTGGAATTAATTAATCCATGCCGATTTAACATGTGAAATTGACAGTGCAATATTGGAACGATTGCATTTTACGAATCAATTACAAACAAGTTCACAGTAAACTGGTCGTTATTTGATTGAAGCTTTTCATCAAAATCAATATAATCCTATTGAGTGGTTCGTTCGCTGGCGGCAAGAGTCTGCAGCCTGGACCGGATATAAGTCAGTTGGATAACATCATCGCCTGGGAATAAGCTACACATTTAAATGAATTCGTACCTACGTACTTTTAACTCAAAAGCTACTTTGTTAAGAAGAAAGGAGTCAAGCGTTCGACTAGAATATTATTTGTGGTCAAACCATTAATGTTATTGTTTTTTGTCCTAAATAAATAAATAATAAGACGTCTTAAATAAATGATCTTGCAAATAAAACATCACGTCTAATGAAATAATACTTAAAATATAAAAACATGGACCCGGATGGCGAGTAGAGGGGGTTCGATGACATGCCTGATAAATATAACAAAACAAATATATTTTTTATATTATTATAAGAGAGGTTTACTTTCCCTAATACCAATAAATAAATATTGTTTTAACACAACTTCACCTTCAAGAATTGATTAATTTTATTTATATAAAATCTCGAAAGAACAATATTTGTATAGAGCATTCCTGATGCTTTTACAGATTATTGGATCAAAAGATCGGCTCGGCTACTTATAACATAAGGACATATAAGGACACATAAGGTAAGCCGATTTATTTATGTAGAAAGACATACGAAGTCAAGTTTCGACGTTGACTTAAATTTAAGCTGAAGTTCTAATAATAGTCCCCCTAGCCGATATCGACTACGATGGCCAGTCACACGACTAACCGACTGCGCGGGACGGAGATATTCTAGTGCACAAGTGTGTGCGTAAACCATAAAATTTATATTCCTATCGGAATAGGAGAACAAGTAAAAGCTGTCAAACGATACCGATTTTGGATGACAGTAACCAATTTTAGTAAGTTACATTAGTAACTTAAAATGAGATAACCTTTCGTCCAGGTGATTTATACTTATCTTCCTAGGTTATATATATTAGTTTACCGATTGATAAACAGTCGACACAAAATATCAAACATGCAGCCTTTGTGTAAAACGAAAAATTATTAATTTGCACAAAATATTCGTAAACATGCATTAAATGTTATTTTGTCTTTACTTTTTACATAACGTTAACGTTTATAGAAAAGAATAAGCAAACTTCGTACTTTAAATTTTAACCGGATTGGCAAACATAAGTCGTAAATTGAGAGGCTTCGATTTGAACTAATTTACCTCTTAAATGAAAAGTTGTAAGGGTTATTTAGCTGTAATGAACAATAATCAATCACCGATCAAGTCCCCATGTTTCAGAAGCACAATTTCTCTTAAATATACACAATTTCATTTGAAATTATAAAAAATCACATGAAAGAAATTTTCAGCGAGGCTCTTTGGGGCTCTTAACTGTTTGACAGCCGTCAAAAATGGTTCTGCTGCATCATATCTCGCATCTCTTTTTATCACACAGCTTTATCCTACTGACATCTCGCTTTTGTCGTTATTTTCCGAAAGGGTAATATTTCTATGGGGTAAACACATGTGCACTCTCAATTCCTGTCACTCTCATAGCCCGATGGGACAGCAATCTGACACGACCGGAGAGAGATCAGGCGTAGGACCAACGGCTTTACGTGCTTTCCGAGGCACGTTACCGTGAACTTCCGAACTCCGGGCTTCCCTGAGAATATCTGAACAGAAAAACCAAGATAGATATTTTTGGCCCGACCCGGGAATCGAACCCGGGATCTCTGGCGCAGCCGTCGCTTTAAAATACGATCCTCTAACCGCTGCGCCACCGAGGCAGTCACATGTTGCGTAAAGTCACCCCTTGCCGCTGGGGTCAAACTAATCTGCCGCGTCATACGCGTGCGGTAGGTGTGTGTGGAGTATTTGTAAGTGTGTGCCTGTTTCAGCGTTGTTAACAAACCTCGTTTGCGTGAGGCCGCCTGAGTGACGGGTGTTGCGAATCATAATGACAGATGCCCTGCTAAAACACATTACTGATAACAGTTAAGGACAGTCTATTTTCAAATACATCATTTCGCAAATAAATAAATTGCAGGCATGCGATAAACAAAATAATAATGAAGGTGATAAGTCTCCGATTTTCCAGTACAGATCGGTTTAAATATTGACCGAGTAAAAGTCTCCAAAACTAAGTTAATCCTGTAAACCCAAAAAACAAACTCACGCATATTCCTACAACCATAATAACGATTTAGGTGATTTATTGTTTTCAATTCGTAAGTATATACAGGTTGTTACATGTAAGGTGTCAAACCGATGCGTGGTGATAGGTGACCACCATACCAATCAATAAAAGAGCCCCTATGTATGTTCAGCGAATTTCGATAGTTACCGAGATATTTGCACATAAAGTTTGTATGGGAAATAATTCACTATGGTACTGAAAATCGATTGTTTTATTATTTTAATAAAACACAATTTACTGATTTTACAATTTACTAATTATTTGTTTTTAAATTTTATTAAATGTGTAGTGTGCGCGTAAACTTCAGAAACATATATGTTTTATTCTTACACAACAGGCTATTCAATTTAAACTAAATCCTATTGAAACATGTGCAGTCAGCAATTATATGAGAATACTCAAATTTTGATAGAGAAGATGGTTGGAAAGTTCCACCGGCATGGGATCCTATTATTTTGAAGACACAAGCAACATCTCATAATGTAAGATCTCAAAACACCGTAAGCTTTCTGCGTGGATAGGAAAGTCCATTAATATTAATGAGTGATGATGGTAGTTAAATTTTTCATAACTATATAATGAAAAATAACATCTTAGTCTACAACTACGGATGCTGTTAAGCATTCGAAACGTCAGGCATTCATTAAAAATATGTTAAAAATGTTCGCAAAATGAATCCGTAAAGTGTAGTTTAATGAGTAGTTCTCGCGTAAACTTCAGAAACAAATATTCTGGAACAGTTCCACTCCGAGCTTGGATTAGGGATCATTTCCAAAAACAACGCCATTTTATTTGGGCGCCATTTGATTTCCCACGGGACGCGGGCATTTTCATAACAGCGTGTATTATCTATGAAGGTCTAGGTACTCATGTCATAAGACGGACAATTAGGAATGATTGAATACGAGTACTGTGTTGACAAAACTACGCCACGTATATTGAGTTTTTTTGTAAATGTTCATGAACAGTGCTATTTACATTAGTTTTTTTTTAAATGTAAAAGCAATGTTTTAAATAGTTACACGTCTGCCAAACTGCTATGCAGTTTGTGGGCAGTAGTTATTGTATTAATGTTGTACTACAGTTTTGGTATCTTGCCATGTACTAAATGTGAAAAGTGAAGTGAATCTTGTTAAATACAATAGTGAAAAAGCACAAACCAGCTACCTGATACCGCTAGATTTCGTTAAGTTGAGTAACTAATTTGTTATTTCATTTTCGTGGTATAAGGCAACTGGCCAGCTTCACTGCCACTTATATAATAATAAAGTTTAAAGAACTTTAAAAAATGCGGAAATAATGCCACAACTGTGTATAATATATATATATTAGTAGCGTAGTGTCCTCTACGCAATGGGATGAACAGTGAAGATTATGGCCCTATTACATTAACTTTATAAGCCATATGATTCAACGAGTAGCGTCATAGCACAACATTACGAATGGTATACTTCCCTGTCAACAGGCCTAGTCGGTCACTGTGTTGACTAAACTCGGCGCAACGTTTAGTAATAATTTTCCCATGTCAGAAGATGTGCAGGAAAATCAGTCCTACCGGAATTGGGCGCAGAATGGCGTAACTTTACTCCGACCTCCTTGTTAACATAATAAATAACTCGACGCGAGTAAATTAATGTACTCGCAATTTAATTTCAATCGAGAGAAGTCGAGCGAACAATCCAACACGTATAAGTAAATCAAGCGAATTTACTGGCACGGATAAAATCATCCAATTTTAAAATGCCGAGGATCATAAAGAGTTTGATGACCCTTATCGGCAGGCAATAAAAATAATATTATTAACGAATAAATAGTGCAAAATGAGTCGGATACGAGTAGGCAGCTAATAACCCTCGAAAACCTGTTCGTCCATCATCCGTGCGTTCACTATCCCCTTACTGGAGTTTTTCAATTTGATCAAATAATTTGGAAAGAATTTAATAAGCCGCATAAATTAAAACGAAACACTCGCTGATTTTAAAATTAGCAAAAGGGAAATTATCCAAAAATAATATTTCATGGCAGGCTGGCTCTCAATATTGAAAGTCCTTCACAGCCTATTACTATGACGAGTCGGTATTTTTCCGATACTCAGCACATAGTATGTGCTGAGCGCCCCGTGAATGACAAACAGGGCTTCGTGCACAGTAAATGAAGCAGTATTGATAACTCATCAATAAATTGAAGTTATTGGATATTCGCAATGACATTCAAAGTGACAGCTTAAGACGGTGCAGCTGATAATACCGTCTCAGATGTTTTCACGCTTTCACTAATATTTTAATACCTAACTGGCTCTTTAATGAATGGTTTTTATTTCGCCTGCGTAGACACTCGGGGAAAATATCACTCTGACCGAAACTTCGGTTTAAACGAGCCCGTCTTGGTTGTCCGTCATACTAATAAGAGCTGTTTGAGTACAAAGCCATGCAGGCAGGTACGCTGTAGGCTGCCTGGGGTGACGGGCACTAAGCCTGAGCAATCAGCGGAGCCTCCAATCCGCCGGCGATTAGCGATCTTCGCTACAGCCAGCCCCGGGCGTCGCAATTAATTTCAATGAGCATAATTAATCAGATTTTATTAGCTCCTCGGAATAAAAACTATCATTGATAAAGAAAGGAAATCATACTGACGAATTGAAGCAATTTTCTGTAGGCTTTTTTGCGCGGTTGGTTTGTCGCGTGGCTAGCATATAATTAATGTTGAGAATGCGTTTTAAGTAAGTTACGAGTAATACATATAAGTAAATTTAAAAATAGAATACACTCATCGCTAAAGGGGTATGTCTCATATTTAAGATGCCGACTTTACACAGATTTTATAACCAATGAAGATAATAAATTGATAATATGCGAGTAGCTCAGATAATCTCGTATAGCCTTTATGAGCTGGCTGGAATTGCGCGCCACTCGACTTTTATTGACAATATATAACATGGGCTTGGCCAGTGGGTTTTTTAATATTAAAATTTCAATCGCTCAGTACTGCAGGGATATTAAGAAATTTGCATGTAAGAAATAGCGATACGATAGATACTCGCCTGTGGCAGGGTCTGTGTAAGCGCGGTGGACGAACGGTCATGCGTGAGGGTGGTGAAGATACCTACTTGTAGAAAGATGAGACGTAGAGGAAGAATTATACTAACTATTTATCGCCATTGTCAAGTGCATAGTCAGCGTTTCTTTACTTCGAAGCTTACAAAAAATGATTTACCGTCTCCTACAGTTGCTAAGCTTTAGCGGTAACTAAGTTTTAAGTGCAATATTGTTATTAAAGATCCTTATGCGACACTAAGTGCGTATAATAAAGAATTGAAGAATACTCGATAGTGATTGAGTTACGAAATATCCCTAACAATTTCATTCGCGACGAGGTACAAGGTGCGTTCTTTGTAGAGGAAGCACGCAAAATGATTCAGAGCCTTACCTTCGATCCGCTCTTTCATCGGCTGATTATAATCAACTGCGTTCAACATTGTAATGTATACTATTATTAAAAAGTTGGTGATACGGCTTTACTTCGAGTTCGAGTTGTTGTTGTTAATGTTTTTTTTTACTGGATACCGTGTCATAACTTTAGGTACGATGAGTAATGATAAAGACCACGCCTAATACTAGATTTGTATTTTAAAAGTTTCGTAAAGTTTTCATTCTTCAGGGTTTGGTATTTTAAGAATATACATATATTTAACAAAAATCTAATACCTACTTAATTACTAATAACAATCGAGCATAACAAACAATGCTAGCATGTGTCGGATATATCACGAATACAGCAGGTGTCAAATTCGATAAGCTGTAATGCCCTGACATAGCCTTTGCATACGTGCATTTCTCTGAACAGATTGACTGGCGGTCGCCTGTGTTCTTGTCATTAAAGCAACACAATCGCGAATCTATTACGGGCCACTGAGTTATAGCACGTAATGTGGACCGCAGACCGCCGCCCGCAGAAGGGTAATGAAGCGTTCAGTTAGTTACGAGCGACGTGTCAAGGCTTAATAGTCTTCCAATTGGAATACAAGATGTTAGGTATCTTATAAATGACGGCAAAAAAATAGTGGTTATTATTTTATAGAGAAAATAAACACAAAATATATTTGTTAATTCAATCATGCATGTTTTAGCTATACTCTAACATATGTTATTAGCATGTTACTACTACGAGTAGACCATCGTCGTCTCTGATTTGCCACGTTTGGTCTAGTCTGGAGACAAGAGCGAACAGATTTCAAATTTTAAAAATGAAATGAAATGTAATGATATTTATTGCGTATTGAAACAAGGTTGTACAAAGGTCTTATACTAAAATAGGTTTCACTAGGATCTACCTTTGCAGGTGTATACGCATTTTGTTGAATTTAAATTGGATACAATGTTATAAAAAACATGTCATAATTTTAGTAGTAATACTGATGTCAAAATAAAATAAATTAAGATGTCATTGAATATGAATTAGTATACATTAGTTATTAATGATTATCATTATGATATCAAAGTTAAGAGTCATTAAATTCCTTAATACTATAAAAACAATTATTTAGTAACCATTTCACAACCAACTGCTTAAATGCACCTATGACCGAACTTACAGTTGAAAGACGTACGAAAAATAAGCGCACCGTGTTGTGAAGTCAGTTTGTGTATTATGTTATCCTGCCCCCTTAATCTGGACACAAAACCCGATCCAATGAATATAGCCATCCCTGTCACACGCATACACGGCCTGGTATGTGGCCTGGTAGGTGACAGGGATGGCTATAACCATTGGATGGGATTTTGTGTCCAGAGTAAGGCCTCTGGTCTTTGATTTTACAGATGTTGGGTAGGGAGGATCACAGATGATAGTACTGATTATACATAATATGAGGTATATATTACAAAATATGTTCAACTGTATCGTGTCTAGGGGAGCCCGATATTATTTTTGTTATTTTCTTAACAGTCGACCGAAATGTAATGGTGTAATATATGCCTAGAATTAGCATGGTTGGATCTTTCATTAGATACCACGTACGATAGGTTTCAGATATTTTTTTCCCTGTGCATATTTGGATATACCGCTAGGCAACAGCACGCGCGCGAGACATGTGTTTTTAAAAACCAATTGTTTCTGGACCACGAATTAAAAATGATTTCGCTATCTTTTCAACAAAATAACCGATTGAATTCTGCTCCAATTCGTAGCGGCGTAGTATGTAATCCGTAGTACACGTAGCATGCATTGCTACGAGTACTACAGTCGTAGCAAGGATCGTAGCACTTTACTGGGATTCATGCAGTATCACATTATGATTTTTAACAAGTAAACAAAATGCAACTACAGTTGTAGAGTAAATAAAATCAGTTCCTGATGCACTTTAACGGCAGATGAACCATTTGAATAAAATCTTTAATAAAATAGAATATAATCATTTTATTTGCGTTTGAACGGAGTACATAGGAGGTTTAAAATCAATTTGATGCACGGTGCATTTTTATATGTCTTCATTTTTAGGACAAACCCCCTTATATCTCAAAATATAGATCATATAATTGTGAATACGGTATCATTCAAAACAGCGCAAAATTACATTGAAATTGATAACTCACAAACCGGGTTAAAATAATGTGTATGATTTTAACTTCTTTCGCTTTTTCAAACAAAAACATTCACATATCGCAAAATATCAATTCTATAAATACTTATAGAATTGATATTTTGCGATATGTGTACATATTATTATACATGTAGGTATGGTAACATTCGATAAAGCGCAAAAAAAATGTCCTGGCGGCAAAATATTGATGTACATATTTTTCCGCCAGTATACCTATTTATTTTTCCTGCATTTAACACAGGGTTGACAAATATGTGTGTAATTTTTAAACCTTGCTTTTGCTTTTCTCTTTTGTTATTGATAGATATTGCACAAATAAGTAGTCTGATAGACTAGTGCGCATTAAAGAGAGGTTAGGTTTCATTAAAATGAGCGGTTGAGTGCAATTGAGAAGTCGTCCTCGGTCGTCTGAGAGGATTGCGCGACCCCCGCCTCGCCCGGCTGATTGCTGCCTTCAGGCAATATTACCGATGGAATCACAAAAGCGAGCAGAAGTATTTCAAATCACACCGACTCAATGTCAACGCTCACGGTAAGCTCGTTAGAATACATTCTCTCGCTACGGCGCCATACGGGGACCAGCAATTTGTTTTTGAATTAGTAGGAACGTGTGATTACCTGGAGACAACCACGAAGTTACGTTGGGTTACTGAAGTTTATTACACGTGACTTTTCTGATCTCAATAATGACCGAATGTGTAGTAATCCATAAAAGGAAAACAAAAAATATAATGAGCTGGTATAAACGAGTTGTTTTGAACTTAGATGGCCATGGAATGGTTTTTTTGTTCTCAAAAATATTTAAAGAGGTTTCAAAGAATACTCAAAAACAAATGCATTTATACGCGTGATTTTGGGCTACTGCCCCTGCAGGCGTTAGTTGAACAACGAGGTATTTTTATCGTAGAATTACGCTAATCCTGGATTAAATCTTATTTTTGTATCGAACAACGTCAAATAAATTGAAAGAGACAGAATGATGATTTAATTCAGGATTAGCGTAATCCTGGGTAAAACATCATGCGCAAGTGGGCCTTAGAAAATTGTTGGTGGAGCAATACAATCACTCCTGCAGTAATAATGATATATTGGTCCAAGCGTTCTTCCCACGGACATGATCAGTGGGACATCGCACAGTATGGCAGACCATGCAACTGGATTTTTACTGTTTCTTGACAGATGTATCATGTCGTTCGAACTTAAAGCGAAACCGTGCCGGCGGCGGCAATATGTCCACTGAATATTGGCTATCGACAAAAGAAGCACGACGAATGTCCCATTCGCTGGTAACATTGTAAATAGTTATTTTATAACGTACTACAGGAAATGAAACGAATCGAAGTATATCTCATGTCAATGTGTAGCATATAATACACTGCATTTATTTTTCAAGTTTATTCGCGATAAGAAAAATCATTATGCAGAAAGTGAGTAGGTATATATGTAATTTAACTGAACTACGCCGAGGAATCAGTTCAGTTAAGACAAGGAGCATCATCCACTGAGGAAATTCGCACTACCATATTTTTTATCAGTTTTCATTTTTCATCGCCAACAATATTTTAAATCAGACATTTTTACTGATTATTAAATAAAAAAAATCACTGAACTGCATAATTATATTGAACCCACTCTAAGTAATACTTCATCAGCCTCGCCGACAGCCAATATTCAGCCAGTGGGGGATTATTGCTAGTACTTGGAAACCTTAATTACATGAAGCCAAATATTGCTGTTTGATTAATACACAAAAATACAGCATTGATTCCCCCTTTTTAAATTGTGAATACAGTGCTTAGTTTCTTAAACGTTAGGAATGAACAAGGACACTCCTAAGACTCTACTCAAATTAATTTTTGCAAGTTACTGGGTTAGTCTTTATTTTTCGATGGTAAAACAGGCTCTTTGTAATGAAAATTTATGATTTTAGGAATTTCCGCGCTTGTATGATCTACCTAAGTAAGGTTGATATTACTGTTTGTCGAGTTCGATTTCCAATCGGATCAATGTAGAAATCATAATTTTCCATATTGACTCGGGTCTGTGTGTTGTACCAACGTTGTTTCTGATTCCCGTAACACAAGTGCATTGCTTCTTTCTTTGGGATCAGAGCAATGTATGTGCTTGTTTGTTACTCTACTAATGCAAGCAAATACTGGGCTTGTTTGAAACAATGTAATATCAACGAAACTATCGCATAAAGGTAATATTTTTGTTTTTCAGGCAATCGAGTTGATTTGCGTATGTAATTCATCGCGGTCCCAGTTCAATAGGGCTAGTCAAGCATTGTTATACTCACTGAATAGATAAATAAGGTTAGAAATGCCCCGGTCAGTGCAGCAGAGGTGAGCTAGTTGTGAGCATATGCACGAGCAGTACTTCAGTCGCGTGACAAGAGCGTTGCACTAATATTCTGCAAGAACAGCGATTTTTTTGCACCAAGTATTTAAAAAAATACTCATTGATGACTGTGCACGCACATTACTAACAAAATTGCTACCTTAGCACGCAATGTATCGCATCCAATTTGCTTGGTTCGCTTGCGTACACAACGATAGGGATGTAGCTCACGGCACAGTAAAAATATCGATAAATGGTAATTTCCCTACTGATGTTTTAGGAGATTAAAACATTAATAATTAGTTAAAATAAATATTGTTTAGTATTTATTTATAACAAACTAGCACCCTCCCGCGACTTCGTTCGCGCGTCTAAGTTTTACCATTCCCTTAAATCGTAGAATTTTTTATAAGCCCATCCATACGCATTACGACTTCTATAGTCTTCTCCTATAAATATGCTATTTAAAAATGTATCTGTCATAATTTATAACCAGACAAATAGTTTCTGATATTAGCGCGTTCAAACAAACAAACAAAAACATCCAGCTTTTTAAGTAGTATATTTATATATTATAGATAAATGTTATATGTATTTTACGTCCTCTGACACAACACGTAGACCGGGTCTGATTTTTTTTCTTATTTTTTATGTTGCATGTAGTTTTAATTTTCCTTGTTTGCTATTAATAAAATAAAGTTTTTTAAACTTATACGGGGACATTATCTTTTTATTAAACAACAAAATGGAAAAACTATGTACGCCTATTGTCAATTATATGTAATTCTTTCGGATGCTAAAAAGAGTAGGCTATTGCTATTGTGCCATGTAGATATGTACCCTATCATAATCAACAACACCTAAAGGCCGTTCCCACGAAAAGTTTGCAGAAAAGTTTCACATTTAACACCCTTCGACAACATCAGAGCGTGGATGTCCACCGGCAATATGACCTTCTGAAAATTGCAGGATTGCATTGGACATAGTAGACCGCTTGCGACCGGTCGCTGTGGAAAACTGTGGGGTCTATATAACTATTCTGCTGAAACAAAAAAATATATTAATAAACTCTCTTCTTGAGAGCAACATCAATCACAAACATGTGTCAAAACATTGCGTTTTCAGACATGTCAAATTATTGTCAAAAATAAAATAAAAAATATGTTAATATTAATTTATTTTAATATTATTTAAATCAAATTATTAATGTTAAGCAATACGTAAAAGTATTAATTTTCTCTATTTCAAGTATAGTATAGCAATACAATTTTTTTTCTTATTGTTTTCTATCGGAATTACACCGGTAATTGAAGTTATCGATATCGATCGTCCTAAAATATCGACTTTTACCACAACGTAGTATTTTGACATTAAAGAATGAACGTAGCGGAATGATGATTGATGGTTCCACAGCTAGCAGCTCTGTGATTGGTAGTTGGTTTTACGTACTAATCACACCAATCACAGAGCTCCCAGCGGAAAGTGTGATTGGTTTGTGATATTGATGCGTTGATTCATTGATTGGTGCTTTTGGCACTGCCGCAACAACGCCGTACCGCCCACCGGCGACACAGGTTCTCATACAAACGAACTGTCAGAACGTTTCTAACCTTATTTATCTATTCAGTGGTTATACTCGACACCCCGGACAAAACGAAATCGCCAATTGTTTTGCGAATGTTCGGCATTGATTTGAGAGCGTTGCGGCGCGTGGTGTGGGCATTTATATCGGGTAATTCGAGGTCAATCTAATTGGCATGCCGATGTGCACCACCAGTGTTTATTAAATGAAAGTTTCTTTTGATAGACACTGGTGGATGAAATCCACTGCGCAAGTCAAACACGAAATTTATATTGATTCTCGTATTGAAGTGGAAGCCAAACTGTAAATTTTATAGCATATTCCAAACATCGTCCTTAAGTAATTAGTGGTCAAGTAAATACGAAAGCTTGTTTGTGAAGGTAGCCGATTTAAACGGTGTTACAAGACAAACGAGCGAGAACAAAAGAGACAGAACGCACGGAAATACAAAGCTAAATATTTTAAAAACCTAGTCATTTTATTTATTTTTTATTTATAGAAACACTATTTTAGATCTTACTCTTTCCCAGCTAAGTAAGAGGACGCTTCAATTTTCAAATTGCTAAATAGTTTGTTTTGCTAAAGTGTGCACCTCTAAAATGACAGTAGGTAAGCACAAACGCAGCGATTACCATGGCAACGCTTTAAAAGATAGGAATATACAGCGCGCCGCTTTAACGGTGCAAACGAGATTGATCATGACGAATGACGGACAACCGTACCTGCAAAAATCCGCCTTGTGGACACACCAAGAGTTTTCCGAGGGAATCAGTAATGCAGTAATCCCGCAGAACTGGACTGGCGTGGGAAATTAACTGAACCCGAATTTTAAAGTCCTTTGTAAAGTGACCTACTATTTCGGGTTAGTGTCTATAAATTGCGCAAGCTGAAATTTGACAATAGCTGAAATCGCCCCATAGATCCGATGCGGGGCAAAAACCAAACATCAACCGAGGCATCAGTTACAGCGCGCCGTTATTCAAACGGTTAATTAATAATCGTGATTGAACAAGCTTACATTATGCCAGATTCATAAAAGCATTGTCTAGAACTAAATTTAGGTTTATGAGCCTGTTGAGCGCTATGCGTACACGCACCACAGGTTTCAAAGATAATAATAATACAAAACGTAAAAGTAATTCAGGAGCGCTATAAACAATCGAGACCGTGTTTGAAAGTACTGCGAAAAGGACTGGATGAAAAATTTAAAATTAAACAGACCAAAATAACGGTTACTAATACCTAATAAAAGCATAAGTTCGAGTGGTAAAAAACATTTTAAAAAATAACTCAAAACTAGGCTTTGCTTTTATAAAAAACAGATAGCTATTATATTTTAGGAGAGTTTCGACAGATGCAAAAATAATCCGTACAATACTTGAAACGAGAGGATTGAAAATATATCGTACAGCTATTTGTTGATTGCCCTGCGGTGACACGAGTAGAGATTTTAATCCGATTAGTGCATACCGTGCCGTGTGTAACTTGATGATGATGTACTCCACGACGTGTCCGTCGACGGCGACACCTTGTCAGTTTCTGGCATGAGCTCGGAGGTGACTTGCAAAAAATCGTTCGCATTACATACACACAAACCAGAACAAACAAACCAAAATATTTTTTTAAGCTATTATGTTTAGGTGATCTGTCAAAACTGCGGGCGTCTGTCCGATTCACGCTGTAGGTACCACAAGTCATTCAAAATATTTCTAATAAATCAGTGGCGATCATAAACTAACTAACATATTTTTGATTGCATTAAGTCGGTTTTGGTTCATAAACTCGTTATTAGTAATAAAATTAGTGGAAATTTTTGACTTTTAATAATGTGAGCAAAACAGACTTTTATTAATTAAATAGCTTCAAAGATTAATCTCAGTTGTACTACAGTTCACTGTGCTTAAATATAAAAATATAATTGTATATAAGAATGTAACAGCAGCCATAGAATACTAAATAATATTTTCTTTGATCACAGAACCAGAAAATTATTCTGTGAATCCCACATTCATTGCGATTTCATTATTTTAAATCAAAGAAAATAAGTAAATAATTCGTGGCCAAGTGCGGAGCACAAAACTCATTTAATGAGCGGAGCAACAGAAAGGAATCTTCTTATGAGTTACTTCGGTATTGCGTTTAAAAGCGGTGCATTATTTTGAATTCATTATATACCAGCTGCGTATTTAATATTTAACTGTAACTTATTTTCACAGCAAAATAACAATATGTTAAATCCAATTAAAAAAGGATTGTGAGCTGTTTAAAATAAACTTTCAAGAAGGAGAGTCTATCACGGCTATCTTCATAATATATTTGGCTGGCTTTTCCGTATTCGATTCGGTAATCGGTCCGCTCAAACATGCACAATTAGCTGAGGAGGACTTCGATGAAATGTTAACAAATAGCTCAGTGGACCTAAAGCTCTGTTTGCAATTGCATTCGGTGTGGTGAGTTGATCACGGCAGGCGTTTTATACAGCTTTAAGAACACTTGTCAAATTCCGAATATGGGTTTTGGACAGGTTTTGATGTATTTTTTTTTAATCAATGTAACATCTTTATGATGAAAACATTAGGTAAGCTGAAGCTCGCCTTTCTTAAACGGAAACTAGGACACTACAGCAATTGGGCACAGGCTATAATTTACAGACGAATAAACAAACAGCAACGAGAAGACCAAGATGAGCCATTTCGCATACTAAGCTGGTGTTTAGTCAGCGTTTAGCATCTAATACTCCGACCTTACAGCGAGGCACGCCCCATGGTTGATTTGAATCTGGATCTACGCTCTGTGTTGACGGTGGTTGGTTCAAAATTTATTGATGAAGGCGCGCCATAGGATTTGAAGTAAAAACACGTTTCGCTAATTAAGGATACATTACCTATAGGTATTCTTAACATATTGGTTAAGTAAGTGACACTTAGGTAGAATGGTTATTCTCGTTAGCTAATTTAATTGCACTGTTTGAGCTCATACACCACTATCGAACTATTTAGGCGGTATCGAGCCATCCTTGTAATTAGCTTTACACCGGTGTACCTGAAACGCGTTGCGTCGTGTCGGCGATCAAACGAACGCCTCGCCCGCGGCCCTGCGGCTCCCGACAACGTGATTACTGACACATCGTGTAAGACCGGCTTACTCCCGTATCTGTGTACAGTCGGCGTCGAAAATGTATGTGTTTAAAAATCTACTCGTATTCGTGATATGATTAGGTACCTAATATGACGTTTTTTCTCAAACAAACAATTAAACAATAGTAAAATGTTCAGTTCAATAGCTCATATTGTCAGAATCTTTTGCTGCTAAGACCTGCGATAACAGTGACGCTGTACATCCGTCTAAAGACAAAGTTCTCACTAGGGGTCGGTTGGAATCTCGTCATAATATGAATTTCAATTTTTTGCTGGTAAGGGTTCCCACCGAAGGGTGTTGTGTAACTTCGGTTTCGTGGACAGGTAGACCTGACACCTAGTTGCGCAACCCTATGCCGGCAAAGTAGCGTATTATTTGAAATCAATGTTAAATTTTATATTTATGTTAGTCTGTATGCTATAAGGTATACCTATAGACTATGAGCCTAAACATATTGCTGCAATGTATTATGTTGTCTGATTATAAATGAATAAATAAAATATGTGTTTTTTTTTATATCATTAATAACGGGTAGTAGTATAGCGTGATTACGAAAATGAGTGATCAATAGAATATATACCTCATTTTATAAAACATGAAATACAAAGACTTCATTAGTTCTGGATACTGACTGTACCAACATGTATCTCTTCGATACAAATACCGAATGCAATAAGCTGTTCAAAGTGAACATACAGAACGTCTGGCCTGCGAATTCTACGAGTCACGTAATCCGAAATAATTAATGAGTGTTTTCATTTTATCAAACGCCCTTCTACTTTGGATTTAAATCTATTTAATAAATTACGCATTCCCATCCAATACTACTTCGCCGTTATGTAAAAAGGATATTTAAACGACTACAGGAATAGTTAATGCATTACAAAATTCCGTGTATTACAAAAAGTGTGAAAATTATACACTGCAAATTAAAAGCAGTTCACATGACTGGGTCTAAAATGAAATAAACATTATTATTTAAGGCAGAAAAAGCAAACTTTATGAAAATAAAATTATTAACATATTTCACTTCACCAACTATTTAATTTTTATACAGATTAATAAATGTGAACCAGAACGAGGGACTCCACGTCGTAAGGAGTTATCTCCATATTTGGGCGAGTCGATAGGTATAGATAGGTTGATAAGACTACCTGCTCGAGCTGTCCGTGTTTGGCGGGTCTAAGGGTGGTGAGTCTCTTAGATGGTGTCATATTGTGTTGTACTTTGACTTCATTCCTAAACCCTATTTTAGAAATAATGTGGGTTCGACTTCCGTGACAGTGGTTTTCAGGAGGTGGCATGATGCAAGTGCGAAAGACTTAGCCTTACATTATTGGTCTGGTCTCATCATCGCTTAGCAAGGCTATTTAAAAAAAACATAACAGGTGTTTGCATTTCACTCTTTTTACGTGCTGCGTTGCATTGTGATTTTTTTTATCGACACAAATAAGATTTACACAGATTACACAGTTTTAAATTGTCCCAAATAAGTTTAATATGTGTAACAGCCCTTTCAAGACGTAAACGAGTTTACTTCACACCGTTTGCAATGCAAATGTGTGTGCCAATCTGCGGGCAGTGCAACTTGCGTGTTTCGGGGCAAATTCGTAACTGTATTAGCATCGCGGCTTGTCATTTCCAGTGTTCATTACCGACGTTAAAGTTTAATCGTCAACGGAACTCTCGCGACTAACCAACGCGGGAAATGTGCGAGCTAGGTGGTGGTGTTGAGACCCGCCTTAAATTATTGTCCATAATATTGTTAGTGAAGTGTCGCGGCGTCCAGCCTACACGACGGTGACGAGACGGACTGGCGACTTGGACTGACAGACTGACGGACAGGAAGAAGCGGCAGGGATAAAAAAAATCGGATGAGACATTCATATTACCATTTAATATGATCCTAGTTAATATCATCTTTTTTAGTGAAATAAGAAACTAACCAATATACATAAATAAATCGTTTTTTTTTTACTTCACTACAATGAATGTATTTGTGTAAACATGTTTTAGAATTATTGTCCTGCGCCACTGTAATAAATAATTCGAAATGATCTACATATTAAGAGGATCGTGTGCAGGCGTAGCGCAGCGCGAGTATTCATACATTTCGAACGCCAACGGTCGCATTATGCTTGCGGGGGAAAACGTTTTCCTACTCGTAAACCTTTATGGAATAAAACACATTTGGTCTCATTCGTTTTCATACATCCTGAACTACGCTTGTACGTCTTCGATTTTATGTATAAAACCTTAAGTAATTAAAAATGGTCGAAATTCCGAAGAGATTTTTTAGTCAAAAAAGTGAATGTTTAGGTTTTTATATTTTCTGAAACATACAATATTTAAAGAAAATAAAAACGTACAAGCATATTTTTTTTTAAATCTCTAACACGTAAAAAAAACATAATCAGACAACGTTTAATTGGTGGAAAACGATTTCTCTTTGTATGGAAGACAGAACCCCCTTAAGACATAATGTGTTGTGTACCAATAATTTTTTTTTAAAATCTCTAACACGTAAAAAAAACATAATCAGACAACGTTTAATTGGTGGAAAACGATTTCTCTTTCTGTATGGAAGACGAACCCCCTTAAGACAGTAATGTGTTGTGTACCAATAGGTATCAATAAATAAATGAAATGAAATAAAACTAGCAAGCAGGTAGACCTACATCAGTGGCTAATACAAGTAATTGCCGCGATTTATCAGCCACAAGGGTAAGGTTGGGAACTCGCCGCCATTAGCCCACTGCATTCGTTGTGGTAATGGCCTACTTTTCGCGAGAACAAGTATTCGGGCATGGGCCTGATTAATCCTTTAAAGTTCAGTTATTCATTCATGTCATCACTGACACTTTTTTTTAAGTTTCTGTTGATTAAAACCAATACCAACATGACCACATAAAACTTTTGGAACTGACTTGGAAAAGTAGGATGATCCATTGTCATCACATGTTGAGTCATAAGTCATTATTGGAATAAAGACCATAAAAAATTCTTCTTCTAAAAACCTTATTTATGATACGATAAAAAAACCTGAAGAATATAGTTAATTTTCAACACATTTTGGGCCGCTACCGTCACTACCAGACATAAGCGCCATCTATGGGCGCTAAGCAACGTACAGCAAAACGGATGAAAACGTTTTATGTTGCGGCCTAAGCCTAGCCGTGGTTGCTTTTTATCTGCGTCCTTTCTATTGCTGTTTTCAGTTACAGTAAAAAATTATGTTTGCTTGCGCAATACATTTTGTGTATAAAGGGTTGATATCTAGGTTGAGTTCAGTTGCTGTTTACAGACCCTATCACGGAGTTGCTTGTTCTATTACTTGCTAAAAACTCTGTGATAAACATGTTTGCAGTAAATACTATAGGTGGCTCTTTTAACAAAGAACGGCTTATATTTCAGGCCCATATCGCAAATAAAATACATCGTGGCCTCATAATAATATCAGATTCGGATTGATATGACCGTGTCGGTGTGACGCGCTGTTTGAAATATTGAATCCACGCCGTTGGTATTTGCTTGCCGATGAAAAAATATTGTACAGTTACTATAATGTTGCATCCTGTGTTCTTTCACGATAGCAGATTCACATGACTGAATCATAATTAAAAAAGCTAGTGATCATTTAATGTGATAAAAATAAATACTACTAAAATTGGCTACTTGACAACTTTTGGAAAAACAATACGCAAGATTATTATGTATCATTTACAATTAGAATTTGCTAGAAATAATACATTTATTTGTAATAACAGAAGTTTTTTTGTAATCATTATTGAATATGCGAGTAAACGCTAGCACAATGCCACGTAACGTGAATGACTTTAACCGTAACGTGTGTTTGTTTACTTTATTTTACGAATAGAGTCGAAACAGACGTAATAACAAACAACCTATAACTGACCTGGCACTGAAGATGGTGGCGAGCGCCATGAAGCAGCCATCGGCGACGCGCGGCGGGCCGGTGAAGCATTTGTCCACGGTCCAGTCCAGCAGTGGACCGATGTCTGGGTTGCAGTCCAGTAGGAGAACTATCGTCTGACGGGCGAGCTCGTATATCTAGAGGCACAGAAAAAAGTCAGACCTCAAAGTGATGTGTCTATTTCACATTAGGTCGCCAGTCGCACGACAATCTTTCGTTTCAGTACGAAAACACCGTGAATCGTGATAACTGAACGGGCACCGTAGCCAGCTGCAGCCAGGTTTAGCCGCTTTTTGCGATCAAATGTGATAACATTGTAATTATAAAACACATTTAGCGAGTATATCTTCAGAGATACTGACCTTATCATTGGTGGAGGAGAGCATCTCGCTGAGCCACGGGTACAGCGTGCCGTCTTCAGCCAGCGCCGAGGGGGCGAAGCAAGGCCCGCAGCAGACCAAGGCGCTCATCGCCTGGGAAACAATAAACAAGTTAAAGGTAAAAAAAATAAACATGTTAACGGCTAGTCAAAAAAGTACTAGTACTTATGTCATCGCGCTTTTCACTTATATCATGAATATTCCATGTTCGTGTAAATTTTTACGATCCACACACACTTTTCACATTCACAAATTTCCTATGTATAGATTATTTCCTGTACTTTATAATGGTATAATACGATTTATAGGTTATAATTGAAATCCTGATTAAGGTAATCAGCAATTTTGGTACGTAAATAGCATCGACGCGACACGGGTTAAACGCGATTAGTCAGGCTCGCAATTTGACTTATACGCGATTCGCCGTGATTATGGTACTCGACCAACAAAATAAATAATTGTTCCTTAGAAATTATAACAAATAGCATATTTTGACACCAACATTTAAATGATATGACATGGCAAAAAAGTCAATAGTCAATTCTTTTACTCCTTATCAGTCTCAATAATAACGTATGTTTATGGTCGTTGGGAAGCGAACGCAGGCGGAAAGGCTAATTGGGACTGATTTTCTGTCTTTACAAAGCACTTATCCAAAGGAACAACTGTATTTTTTTTCTAGTTTTAGCCACTAACCCTGAGAGCAGACAAGTTGAGCCTCTCATCAGCGTCTTGCGGCGGCGGCTGCGGCACCAGCGAGCCGAGATGCTTCGCGAGCGGCCCGCACCAGCCCGAGAACAGGCAAAACAGGCTGCGGAGTAGTTCCTTCTTCATCAGGGACCCGTACATCTCCACTGAGGAACAGAACATAATGTTGTAGTTTCGGACATGTATTTAACAAAACCAAATACTGGTCATTTTAACTACTTCGACTCTATGGCCAGAACATAGTAGTAAAATAAGTAGCGAGATATTTTTGTTGCTCCACGTTGTTGAGATAAACAGGGTTGTGGTGTTATTATTTGCTTCGCACTTTGCACAACACAATAATATCCGTAGCTATTAGTAAAAAGTGCTCAAAATACGGCTGTGATACTGGCGATTGGCATCGGCTCAATATGCACAGAATAATACGTGTACAACAAATAAGTGACAAAAACGGGCATAATTTCCATTGGAAACAAAGCGACGCACAAACCTTGTAACTCATAATGCGTTGGATTCCACGTTAGTATAATTCAAGATTATTGTTTTAAAGACATATAATTCAGTACTCACGCGGGAAGCTCTTGATAAGCTCAGTGACGAAGTCAGCGAAGGTGAGGCGTTGTTCCCGAGCGGCTGGGGCGTCTTTCTCGGCGTCTACTTCAAGGCATTGTCGTGCGCCGTCCAAGTACTCTGTCAAGGTCGGATGAAGGCTCCCGCCTTCTAGTGCGAACGGGCTGTAAAACAAACAGTGGGATTATTGTTGGATACGCATAATGACGAAAGACTAAATGGCTATGGTCGCCATATGCTGAATAAAAAGTTTAACTGACGCCCAATAAGAGACGCCTCAATTAATTTAGGTCTGAGTAAGGACTATATTTTATTTTACCAATGACACCCGCTGTGAGCTAGGATGTCACACCGGTAACGAAGTGGTTTTTAACAACCTTTGTATACTGTGCAATAAAGTTTTCTGTTTAATAATTTAAAGTCCTATGAGCAACTACCCTGACTATTTTATTAACTCTTTAACTGACCTGGTAGCAAAGGTATTCTTCTGCGCGATGAGCAGCAGCATCTTGTTGAGATGCAGCCGCAGCGCGTCGCGGCGTCTGCGCCGGCGCATGTTTTCTTGCTTGCGGTCCACGGCTTCGCGCAGCAGTGGCACCAGCTCTTCCATAAGATCCCTGGGCAGGTAATAGGTAAGCGATAAGCATAACGGGACAGTCATTGCACTGTCCACCGCAATATTTGTGTTGCTGCCGGACAGTCCTGTGATAATTAATTAACTGCTTTTGAAAACTTTTAGGTGGTTTCCTAAGTGAGCGGCATTGTGTCTTCGTGTCGCACAGCTCATCTAGGACAACGGATAACGAATTGTTGACCTAATATACCTTATATAGAAACTAGGTAGCTTTATTGTTGTTTAAAACTATTATTGTTTAAATAGAGCGGGGCCTCCAGCCACAAGTATTGTTATATACCTATTAGGTAGGTCGCAACCTCTGGTTGTGTTTTTGTAAAAACTTATCGATGAATAAAAAACGTTTGATTTTTATTTGAATTTCGGCATAAATCAGAATCTTATGATTTTGATAGCTGCATTTTGGATTAGCTAGCTTAAGCGAATTTGACTTAAGAAATGTAGGATCCTTTTTGATATTGTATTTTTTCTGAGTGCAGCACTGAAAAATCAGCACTTGTACTCACTTGAGCGCGTCCGGGTTAATGTTCCCGCACGCGGCCACGGCGGCGTCGCGCACCTCGGGCACCTCGCAGCGCGCGAGCGGCACGGCCAGCTTGTGTAGCGCGCTCGGCGCCGCTTGAGCGCTGCGCGCCTCGCCGCCGCTGCGCTCGCTCAGGGAGTCCGGCGATGAGCTGCGGGAGCGGGGAGCTAAATTACAGTAGTCCTTATGGGTTGTACACCTCGCTGACGAAATGGAACGATGACGCAGGGCTTAGAATTGAGAAATATGATAGTTGTCGTTGAAGTTGTCATGAATCAGCTGCTGCAGCTATGCTAACTTTAATACCTACCACTCGTGACATCATCCCACTCCGGTACTTTATAGCCTAATTCAAAATGTAAGATTTCTGACTAGCGTATATGAAATCGTATTACTGAAACCTTTAACTGCATTGAATATCAAATTTTCTTTTTACACGTACAGTGGTGTGCACTGAATTTAGAACGGCCTGTGATCCTCAGCACTTGTAGAAAACAATTTGTTTATACTTCGTCAAAAATTATCATTGTCCATTTTTGAGTTATTTATAGTATAGATTAAGATTTGCTTTATTTAAAACATCGGTTATTATATAAATACTTCCAACATTTTTAACAGTTAGAAGTGATATAAGAAATGCGTTTCCATAATCAGCACGCCGGAGGGTGTTCAAATAATTAGGAACGCATTTTTGTTTTGGTCTAAAATTTTTTTTTGTACATGCGGTACTAAGTTAATTATTTATTTCTTCAAAAAATCATTTATCTTGGAAGTATTCACCATTCTCAGAAATTTTATGTTATAATAAGTTTTATAAATCTACCAATGACATACGAATCTTAGTTTCAGGACTAACATTACGATTTTTTTATATTAAACAATTTTGGAACTTCAACCATGTTAGTACCCATTTTGGACGCTATATTATGTAGGAATATAATAACTTATTACCGCTTATACAAAAAAAAAGAACAGCCTCCGGCGTGCTGATTATGGGCACGAATTTCCAATATTACTTCTAACTGTTAATAAATGTAGGAAGTATTTATGTAATATCTGATATTTTAAATAAAGCACAAGTTAAGCTATACTAAAAATAACTTAAAAGCTGCCAATGCAAATTTTTGACGAAGTATAAACAAATTGTTTTCTTCAAGTGCTGAGAGGCACATACCGTTCTTAATTCAATGCACACTACTGTATGTACCACCCAATTTCAATAAATTTAAAAACGTGAAAATAAATTCTGATTAGCATTAATTTAATTTTATACTTATTTATACCTTATCTAAAATACTAATCTTTAACTAATCAAATGCATGCACTACAAAATTCAACAATTACAAAAACAAAAAAGACGTAATATAAGCTTATATAATGTAATGATACATTAGCTACACATAAATAATGATACCAAAATAAAGGACGCCAATGATACTATTCTGGAACTTACTAGAAGCTTTGTTACAATGAACACTGTGGGCCTGTTGAATGAACGAATACCACTGAAGTGTGCTCGTGAATGTATAGCGAATAATATTAATTCTAATCTATCAACGTTTTCCTTAACATTCAATATCAAAGCACACGTGAGTAACAATTCAGAATGGTAAATTTATAGAACGACATGTTTTGTGTACTTTTATGCTTACCATTTTTGACAATTTAATTATTTATCGATCAATTTAGATCAATAGTTAAGACATGAGACGCAGTTTGATCATCTTTATTTTTTCAAAAATTTATAGCTTATTCATTTATGTAATTTCGATACAAGGGCATTGTTTTATGGTACTCCCTTTCTTAAAATTGCAAAAGCAAAAAAATCAGTTCTTACCACTGAAAAAGTGACCACTTTTCTTCAATCACCTGCGGCCTAAATACAAACATTGCCATACCTAATGATGACGAAACAGGATGTAGAACAGAAAACAATGTATTCTATTAACATGCTGTAGTGTAACAGAACAACCATGTACAGACATCTACGGGACCAACGTAGGACGACACACGGGACACGGCGGCTTGGCCACGACATGCAGGGAGGTTCACAATAATCATTTTGTGGTAAATATTAAAAGTAGTGTCTGAAACTAAGATTTAAGAATTTACAATATAGAAAGGACTATCCACTTGCTATATCAATTTCATATTGCAATCTTTGATGACGCTATGACAGTATCTGTCTGCGAACTAGACGCTTACGTTAAATAAAAAAAAGCTCGAACACGCTTGACGTTGCACCCTTCATTTTAGATGCAATACAATTTTGTTTGCGTTTCAAAACCTACACAGATTTGCAAAAAGTTGTTTAAAACGGGTCTGTTTTTTATGTGTACGTCGAGTATTTGTATGGCAATCTCAACCCACTTCATAAAAAGGGTCCAATACGAGTTGTTCGTAGCCAAGCCGCACCGCATCTACACGCATACGCACAGACAAACGGACACAAACTGATTACCCCCACAGAGGATCCGGGCACGCCGAGAGGAACAGGGCACTATACGCACAGAAAAAATGGAAACCAGTCAACTTATTAATCAAAATATACTTTTGGAAACACATCGAACAACAATCACATCAGTTTTTGTCACCCTGATGAAAAGTCGGGTCGAATGTGCAACATTTGTTCACACATTCAGTGACTACTATTCACCAGCATACTTCCGTCACTTTTTCAATTTGTATCAAGTGAGTGTTTAATAGTAAACAGAAAGAAAAATAAACATATATGTAAATGAGAGCTAATATTCGGTACACATTCATATTTATGTCATGATGTGTGTGCATTGAATTATACAAGTGTATTAAGTATGAAGAAATAAAGTACAGCAACATTAAAACTTATAACAAAATATGGCTTTTAACTGTATTGTCAATGAGTTACGGTGGTATAGTTCCCACCATACCATGCCAAAGAAACCTAACGAAATGGGGTCTTACTTGACCATCCGTGAATTCATGACATGTTAGCTCTATCCTAATGTACTAATCTATACATTCCGTAAAAAAAGCAGACAGTAGTGACAAACAGAAAGGTAACGAGTACTAGTCGACCAATGGTACAGGTATGTGAAGTGATGTCATGTCGGTAGTTTATTCACAAATGTAGACGGCACGGGTTGACTCGCGATGTGCTAGCGGTGCGCACCCAAACCGTAGGGTTGCCAGTACCAGAAAATATGATTACTTTTGTTCATTAACAGTATGAATAATTCATATTACTGGAATGTAAACCAAAGTTCTTCCATTATAATTGGTCAACAGCATGTATTTTCGTTTGCAAAAGTTCCTACGTTTTTATCGAAGGGATTTGACTGAAGTATTTCATTCAACAAGTATGTCAAATGGATTATTTTTGATTACAAATTATAGTGCCACAAACTTATCTGAAGAATGCCCAAAAATGGAACTTCAGATGTCACTATGAAAACGTCATTGCTGCCGGTACAAGCCAGAGTCACCATTATCGGTATTCAAAAATTCGCGTGAGCAATTTTTAATTATTACCAAACACCGGCTAATTTCATTTAATATGTTAAATATTATTATGGCAGTCCATTTTCATGATCTTGTTATATTTATCGGTGAAAGCGAGTAAGGGAAACAATAGAATGGCCCACATCTAATTTATATTTAAGTATATGGTATAACTGGTAGAGAATGCCATTCGGCGCCAATGCCAATGCCAATTTTACCTTATGCAATAAAGTTTTATAAATACGTTTTTAATTTTTCATCATGTAGTTACGGAGAATATAAAAACCCCAGAAGAGTTTATTATTGTATGAAGCGGCAACCTTATTCGATCGTGGCGCCATGCTGTCATTCTTCAGTTAAGTTGGTGGGTCTATACTGCAGACTATTACAAGGATTTTATTTGATGTTTATGAAAAAACAGGTCTAGTTAAATTTTTTTTTTATTTTAAAGCAGAATATAATTATAACATTTTACGGTTGGCAACCCTATCTATGTAAGAGCTGATGACGATGAAGTGGGTTTTGCACAGTCTCTAATATCAAAGAATCAAAAAGCTTGCGTACAATTTCTCAACTTTTGATATCATAGACAAAGTAGATTTGTAACCGATTTATAAACCATCTTTCTGTCAATCGTAGCAATATTAATCGTAGCAATTTTAATGATTATTGTTTCACACATATTTAATAGGAAATTAGTTATTTTTGTCAAAATCACCCCAAGCATTAAAATGATAGATTTAAAGTAGCAGTAGCAGCATAAATTCGCTTTCTTAGTCGAGAATTCATGTGCTCAAGAGGGAGATTGAAAATGTTCCTTATTTTATATATATATATTGTTTATTTATTGATTGTAAACATTTTACAAGTATTATATCAACTTAATTTTGTTGTTTTCAAGTGGCCTGCTACTATGTAGACACATAAATCGGTTACAACCCCACAAGCGTCGCTAGCCCACCGCCCCCATGACAATGGCCTAATGACGTGCACTGTTCAGTACGGCACCTCGTCCGCTTGTGGTGCCTGTGCGCGCGCGCAACGCTCAGCGGCAGCGTGAAGAAACCGCCCCCGCCCCCGCCCGGCGCGTTCAGGCTCTCGCTGGACGACGAGAGCGCGCCTAGCCACGACTCCTCAGTGTTACTGGACATGGACAGACCAGTTGTCAGCACTCGAGAACTCAGTGGAATGAGAGTTGCTTTTGGAAGTCAGGCGAGTGAGAACTAGACTGTTGTCTATGAATTTGGTGATGGATATTGAAAGTTTTTGTGGTATTCCTATTGTGCCAAGTTAATGTTCCAATGGCATAGACTACAGTCTGTCTCAGTTGTATTCGGACTCCAGTGACAAAATATTTGTGTCTAATGTTCTGAATCCAATAGACGTCATAGGTACTGACAATTTTTTTAATACGAAAAATAAATCATTGGATTATCGCGTAAACAAGACATTACAACTCTTTTTCTAAGTAAATTTTGTCCGTTGATTCGCTATCTGAAATGAAACTGTTTTACTACATTCAATTATTACACTACTTTTTAAAGACATGTCTTGAAAGTGAAATTTACTACCGCTGTGAATTAAATTTTTGTATGTTAATGGATTACTGTACTCAATATGCGGATATTATAAATACATAAATGTATTATAAGTGAATAATAAGTTCAATAAATGTAAAAATGTGCATATATTGTGTTCACATTTGAAGTATGTCTCGATCTGGACATTTAATCCATGCGTATCATACATATAGTTAAAAAAGGGTATCTCCGTTTACCTGGTTCTGAACAGAGACGGATCTCAAAAGCGCCACGGTGTACTTTCTTTTAAAACTATCCCATTTTTAAACATATCCAACGTGTAGTGGAGTACAATTTGGTCATAAACTATAAAAATATGTATTATTACTGCATATACATTACACATAATTCGCATATGCACCAATGATCACGCACGTTACAAGAACGCCTGCTCGCTGTTTTATTTAGGAATATTCGAGATCCAATGACAATATTTACCTCTTTAACAATTTTCCTTTTAATTTTAACTTCAAAATATTTAAAATAAACTAGTCGAACTAAACGCTTTAGAGATACGTCCCAATAACAGAACTAGGGACCGAAGAGCACCATAACTATAACACTAATAAAGGTTGAACAAAACACGCAAATAAGAGGCAATAATCCACATATAGACGTTTAGCAAAACAAGGTTCGCTACTGAGTCAGCCCATCCATCGATACACGTGGTTACGCCAATCAAAACAACCGACTTCAAGCCAATTTACTACTTCGGATATAAAGGTAGTCGCTAACTTTAGATATATATTTAAAATATTTATAAAAAAATACGCGAGAGTTTGGAAGAACGAGACGTTTAAGAGATTTGAATAGAAACATTTAGAAAAACTCAATTGCTCTATTTGAGAGAGATCAACCAGACCCAGGAAAAAATATTTTGATTTTTAAGTATTTTCAATGCCATTTCTTTTTAATCCTCACATCAAGATTTATTTTGTAAATTGTGTATGTGTATTTTATTGTCTTTAATGTTTGCTAAATTTTCTTCAATCTTAAACCTCGTTCGTCCTAACTCTCGCATGGCACACTGTCACAATACTATAATAAAAAGTATAATCAATTAAAGAGACGGCAGCATGGCTCACCTGAGACTCAAGTCAGGGCTAGCACAGCGGATGACAGGGCTAGGTACTGCCGGCACCACCAGGTATGCCATTGTCATGTAGTACTTCCACACCTGGGAAAAGAAATTACTTCAGTCAGGTAGGTACACTACTACCAGAAGTTATATAACCGTCAGCAAAAGATTACGATTTTTTCTTACAGTCAGTTTGGAAATTCAGCAAGGATCTCCACGAGGAGATCCTTGCTTCCAGATACGAATCTGCTCACATCTGTTTTTTAACTGTCCAAGGGCCTTGAAAAGTATTGGCGGCAGAATATACACAGTTAACTGGTTTGAGGTCTCAGGCTATTCAGAGGTTCGTACGTTTAAACAACATTAAATTATAGACAAATACTGAAATACTATTATACCTGCATATAGCCATCTCTTTCCTTCTCCGGTTTCCTAGGCAACGCCGGGCTGCGGGACAGCAATGACGCACGGTTGTCGTTCACCGGCCTGAAACATTACACACAATCGTAAGTTACTATGTGTCTATCTGTGTAACCTTTGTTTCAGAACGTTAGTGTAAACTTACGCAGGCTCGATGATAGTGTAGAGCGCGTGAATGCGAGCGTGAAGGATGGGCCACGCTTGTAAGACTGTTGATGGACAGCGGGCGGGCACGCGGTTTCGCTCGAGTAACCCGAATAGCACCACCTGACACACAAAAAGTAAGTATTTTATCACACACCATCGCCAAATTATAGCTTCCGTGACACACTCACAGAAAGTAGTGACCAATTTAATTACAAAAGAAGGACGTACCTTCCAAGGATCGGCGCCATTGGAGGAACTGCCGCTCCAGCTGTTTTTGGTTAAAGTCTCATCGTGTTGTGTACCTGCAATACAACAACGTTTTTACTGTCATTCTTGGATAACGCATTGGTTACAGTGTGCACGAAAACTGTGGAAAAGCAATTCGATTAGAGAATCTAAATAATTAAGCAGCTAATGGTAAAGTCGGACCGACACCGCGCGGTAGCTCAATTGTAAGACTCCCGCCCGTTCGCAATTTTTGGTACCTTATTTCATCTCTAAGAATTTAATTGACAACAGCTAACTAATTAAAATTCAAAATGGCGCCACCTTATATGCGTTGTGAAAACATTTAGGTAGTCTATAGCGGATAAGCAGTATCTTAACTCACCTGCAGTCCACACGGCATGGCTCCGCTCGGCGACCCACACGAGGTCGGGCTGCGGCGCGGCCAGCAAGGCTTGCTTCTCAGCGGGCGGCAACAAAGGAAGGCACTTCTCCGCGAAGTAAGGTACGTGCTCGTCCGCCGCGTCTATCAGGGCCGGCTCTTCGCGCGTTAGTTGAAGTTTTTCGAGAAGGCATTTGGTTTCCCTGTAATGTGTTTAAAATAAAATAAAAATATATGGTTGACATTTAAAAACAGCGTAACATAAGAAGCTTTGTAAAGCTATGGTAAGTAAGGTGCGGGATTGTATTTAACAACAGAGCAAACCACACTCCTCCATAAAATTGCATGCACGCATGCTGAAAACAGCTACTACCTACTTTTAAGATCTGAAGTTTGTAACTTGCATACTTTTGGGTATTCAGGCAAATAAATGATTAATTGATTGAAATTAACAGCAAACATTTTTTAATTTGCTTTATTAATTGTAAAAAAAAGACACGCGGCTTGGGTGCGGAGATGTATGCTAAGTTGAGACGTTGGTACGATTCTGAAAACAACTTTAAGCTCTTGACTCACTTGAGGATATGCACGGCCAGCCGTCGCGGGTACGCCTTGCACTGGCACAACATAACCAGCCCTAACGCCTCGGCGCCGCGCACCACGGCCGCCAGCGGCTCCAGCTTGCCCGGCGCCGCCGCTGCTGGCTCGCCGTTCTTCCAGCTCGTGATCAGCTGGAGCAGCATGCGGAGGCCGTTCTCGACGAGCTGCGGTGATGTGTCCTGGGAAAAGAGTGTGATTGATGTGTCATTGGTGGAAAATTTGGGTGAAATCAGATAAACTGATTTTTAATATGAGAAATAATAAGAAACGTTCATAAATATCTGTACAGTAAGAGCGCTTTCACACTTAGCAGCGCGTCGGTCGCACGGCAGTCGCGACTGTCACTAATTTATACACGAGATCGTTGTCCATACCTGCACCTCCCGCGCCAGGAACTGCGTGAAGCCGGCCAGCACGTCCTGCCGCCACTCGGGGAAGTCCACGATGAGCGTCTGCAGGCTCTGGAAGGACAGCCCGCGCAGCTCCTCGTCCATGTGCACCGTGAGCCGGCAGAGCAGTTCCACCAGCTCACTGGGGCTCATGCCTTCGGGGATCAGCCTAAACGGGGAAAATTAAATGCGTACCAGAATACGTTAAGGAGAGACTTACGGATTACTCACCAATTGTTATGGTTTCGAACTAAGGAATTTTCTTCCTTGTGGTACGAATACCAGACAATGATAATGACAGGGACGTCTCCAATAAATTCTTAAATACATATAAACATCCATGACTTAGGTAAAAATTATTGTGCTCATCACATAAACATTTGCCCCTTGCGGGTTTCAAATCCGCGACCGCCGGCATAGTAGTCAGGAGCGCTAACCACTACACCAAACGCGTCATGAATTTAAAATAGTAAAAATGCTATTGCAAGGGAAAGTATTACGTTTGTTTAAGCTCTATGCAACGTTTTACAAGTAACAATAATACTGACATTATTGATATCTTTACGAGATCAAAAGGGAATGTTTTGGCCCTAGGTCACGATATTTGTCAGAGTAAGCATCAACAGGCGACCAATGAAAAGATAATTATAAATATTTGCCAATGTAACATGTATTTGATCTTACCTCGGTATAGCGGCTACACAGGTCCTAAACAGGTCAATTCTAGGCTTCCTCTCTCCCGTATTGATTTCTTGCTCTTTTGTCACATTCTGCGTATTGGTCAACATAAGTGGTCTTCCATAATGCGCGTCCAAAGCGCGCAATATTTCGACAAGCACGCGCCGCACGTACGGGAAGTACGCGCTCATGCCGATGGAGCGTGCCGTCTCGTCTGTGAGCATTTTGTTCAGGAAGGTCTTCTTCACACGTAGGGTATTGCCGGAGGGCAGGGTTCCTGACGTTCTTGACAGAAAAGAGACGTAATAAGCATGTAAAAAATCAAAATTGCATAAAAAACCCGCGGCGTCAAAATTTCATTAAACTGTGATCAAGGTCACAACCATGATACTAATCATGGTTTGTCATAATCATGTTTTTTTTATAAGATAGCCAGACAAGTCATAGCAAAAGCAATGCAATGTTATGGTGGCCAAATCCAAAATCGCAACTGATCATCAAAAATATTACAAAATTACAACAAATAAAATGTAAACACGAAAACTTTAATCAGTTATTAAATTTATAAACAAAGTAGTTACCTCGGCATAGGTGGTTCCCCTTCCTTCTGCTGCAAACTATCAGCCACCACCAGAAACGCTCTGAGCCCAATCGACATCCTCTCCGGCGTCAGTATAATCTTGATCTGCCTCCCCACCATCAACAAATCGAACACTATCTCCCTCATGGCAAAGTCCAGCCGCTCCTGCGCAATGAACTGGATGATCTTGACGAAGATGTTGAGGGGCGTGTCGCGCGGGACCACGCCTTTCGAGCCCTTTGGGAAGAGCGAGTTGACGATGCTCTGTAGCCGGGACTGCGTGGCCGAGTTGCTCTCGCACTTGATGCGGATCATGTACACCCAGAGCAGACGGTAGAGGGACTCTGTAAGATGGAAAATAAGTAGCAAGTATTATTTTATACCTCTACCAAAACGGACTGATCAGTATACGGAAATACGGAGTATCAATAACATACGAAGCGTATGTTAATATAGTCTTTCGCTTTCGGCGAGTTCAAAGAATTAAAAAATAAATTTTCGGTCGGTTTTCATCACCTTCATCATTTATTAATTTTTAATGGTTTCTGACGATGGTCTGTCTATGATACATGTGTTCGAGGTTACACTGCAATCAAATATGAGTAACTATCTACTAGGACTATGGAGTTAAGGCCAATGCTAATTGTGTGGAATTTGGTTTAAAAAAAGTGATTGGTGGTTACCTAGCGCCACTCGGCACATTTTCGGATCCCTGTTCTTGAGGTGCGACAGGCACATGGCGAGGAAGCAGTGCCAGTTGGCGAGGAAGAACTGCTTCTGCGAGACGCACAGCAGGTAGGTCACCAGCGGGAACAGCGCCAGACGATGCTTCGACTTGGTGGACGCGTCCAACGTGTGGCTGTATAGCATTTCGACGAAGTTCTTCAGGCATGGTACATTCACTTCGTTTTTCACTGTCTGTGGAATTGAAGAAAAATTGTTTGAGAACATGCTAGAACGATATACTTACTTCTTTATAATCACTTCAAAATACAGTGGGTACATCGTATATTTCTGACATTTAACACGAGACGACACACCAATAGATATGACAAAAAAGATATTTAAAAAAAATATAATGCAGTCGATCCGCAATACAAGTGGCTGAATTCTGGGCTGCTATGTTGTAATTTCTCCATTGTAATTCCTCCATATGGGTTTTCATCGACACGCTAAGAAAAAGAAGAATAGATATGACAAATAAGATAGACTAAGGGCTGATTTTTCAATAGTCAGATAACAGACGGATTCCAAATCTGACAGATTTTATCAAGAAGCCTATAGGCTTAACGAATAATATTAACCGATATAGGATGGGACCAACTGCTTAACGTGCATTCCGAAGCACGGAGATGCTCCTGATAAACGTCACTTATATGGTCGGTATGGTCACCCATCCAATCACGACCGCGCCGTAACTTCGGTATCACTACCAAAGCGCTGCTACCAGCTACTGCGCTACGAGCACCGCTCGATAGATTTAAACAATTTTATTGCAACAAAATCTTATGGTCATCTTTCACTACTCTAGGCTATACATACCGCAGCTACTGGGACGAGGATCTCCACGAAGAGGCCGGCGAGCGCGTGCCTGATATCCTTGTCTTTGGCTTCCAGAAAGTACTGCGCACACTCCTGCAGGAACTGGAAGGAGGCTTCGAACTCCTCGATGGGCACCATCTTCACCCGGAAGAACTTCATGCCCATGAGTAAAGAGATTATGCTTTGCGTTGTGTGCGGCGATGGCTCGCGGCTTTTGAGCTCCTGGGAACAGAAATAATTTAGGGTTTTTTTTTTCAAATGTCATGTCATAATCACCGATATTGCAAGCATGTTATGTGACTATTCGTCATGGTCTTTACAATATAGCAAGTTTTGGAAGGTTCTGAAAGATGGGAAAACCGTAACCTGCTAAAAATAGCTCAGAGGTATAGGTAAAAGCTGTTTAGTTTCCATCAGGCATGTGAAACTAACCTTGAGTTCAGCAGTGAACCGCTTTTTGACGGAGGCGAAACGCGATTGCGCCAAAACGCCGATCACTTCCGCGTACAAGTCAGCTATGATGTGCACGTTCGCCGCGTTTGGGTTCGATTGCAAACTGCCAACGAGAAGATAGGTTAGTCGAAATTATATCAGAGTAGACAACAACTGACGATATGAACCTGTTTAAAAATGCCAGAGAAAATAAAAAGAGCTTATAAACGGTAGAAACTTACTTGACTTTAATCTAATATGGTTGTTCAAAAAAACTTGTGATCGCACCACATGATGTTTGTATTACGCTGATTTCCACAAATTGAAATGTCATGGTCACCCAGTTAGAGAAAATTAATATGTTACATATGACAACGTAGATAATTATATCAGACATGGCCAAGCTGCTTAAGGTGAGGTACAATTATGTTTTACTAGCACTCACCCCTCCTTGTAGTTGAACCGCTTGAAGGCGACGTTCTCGATGTAGTGGACCAAGTCTTCGTGTCCCGGGTGGAAGGGCAGCTGCTTCAGGACTTCGATGAGCGCGAGGCAGAAGAGGAACTCGACGGCTAGGTCGCGTCGTTCCGCTTGGAGCTCCTCGCAGGAACGGTCCACTGCTTCCGTACCCGCGCCGCTGCCCGACACTATGTATATTATGCTGGGAATAACAAAATATATTATTTTCAAATTATTTATCGCAATATTTTTATAATTGAATATCTAATTCGGAACACATTGTTGTGCACATATATTTAAGGTCAAGATCTATAAGCTAACTTGTGTTCTGAGTCACTAATAAATCTATTTTATTAGATCGACTATTATAAAGGGTCATATGGATACAATTCTGAAGCACTTATCTTTCCCAATCCTCACCACTTTGCCAGGTTTCCAGGGGCATTTACATCTCTCAATAGGATTCAAGATGACCTACAAATGTTTGACCTAGACCCGGACATGTTCTGTTAGCAGTAGTTTGTGTGATTTAATTCTAATTTGTGTTAGCAATTTAACTAGAATATTTATATTTAAAAACATTTATGTTATTGTTGTTGTCCTAAATAAAGTGAAAAAATAACACATGTAGGCCTTACCTCTTATTCCGGAGGTCCTGGTGCGGCTTTTTGGCTTGCTCGCTGAGCTGCGGTGAGTCCGCCATCTGTCTCTCAAGCCAGCCGAACAAGGCGCGCAGCAGCGAGGGCAGGCAATGCTCCGCCAGCGTTCCGAATGCGCACAGTATCTGGTCGAGCTGCGGGTCTTCGCCACGTTGCAATGTTTTGTTCAGTGGCTTTTCCTGTTTCAATATGACAATAAGGTAGAATGAAGCACCAAGAAATGTATTTCATTTGAATTAATTGAAAAGAAATGCCTTAGCAAAATCATATTGGCACATTTCAATGAGATATTTAAATATTTGAAGTTGTGGAAAAGCAGTAACTTGTGTGACATCACTGTTTGTAAAAGAAATCTAAGAAATATATGCAGGTTAAGGATAACCTACCACTGTCAATATTTTATTGAAAGTACCTACCTATTGTTGTCGTCCACATAAATATTTGTATGTAAATAATGAACAAGAATCACTAACCAGTGGTTCAGCCATGACCACCTCCATCTTGCGTTCAGCCTGAACTGTGAACTCCGTGAACAGAAGTCTCATGACGAACTCGCCGGGGCGCATGTCCGCGTCGGGGGGCGCCATAACGGGACCCTTGTGTGGGCCCCATGGCAGCATCGACCCTGAACACATAGGGAATAATTCAAAAGATTTCATAAGATTTGTGTCATAGGAAATAATTCAAAAGATTTAATTGGGTGTGTGATAATAAAACAGCTATCTTAGGCGCTTACAGTTTTACTTTGTTCTGAAAGAAAATGATCAACCATTTTGTGGCTCAGCGCTTAAATCACTGTTTTCTGCTAAACACACCATACATGGGACTTCAAAGCTCAGAGGTATAAAATATTTCCAATATTAAGAACCACATTTACTCATTTGCTTGATAAAACATCTTCCTGTTTTTTATTAAAATATACTATGGTAGATACACTCTGAATAATTTTTTTTATGAAATAAGAATAATTTTACAACAATAGCATGTTAGTTAAATGATATGATGTGAAGCAAAAAAGTATGGCACATTGAAACACTTCACAGCACATAACAGAATAAAAAAATATCTTGGATCACTAACCTCTTGTCGATGTAAACGAAGAAATTGTACTATTTGTTCTCCAGTCACTGGTGATTGAAATTGGTTTATCTTGAAGCACATGGTGGTCGTTCAGAACTCTGTCAATGTTATTGCTCAGAGGCTCCATGTGTTCATGTCGAGCAACTTCAGAGAGGACACTGCCTTCTGACTCTGCTTCACTTGACACCATTGATGAAGGAGCATCTTCAGTGCCTGACGCTGCAAAATATAAAACAATACTGTTAACGTAACTGGGAAGTTTGTAATGAGTGTGGAAAATGAAACTTAAAAAAAGCACATCCAAAGAGTACCTGACATATCTTCTGGGTGACCATCTGACGGAACAGTACTTAACGAGTCAGTTTCCTCTGAGTTCATGATTTTGATTCCCAATTGTAGCTCTTTTGACTACTTTTTGTATGTTGTAAAATTTCTGTATATACACAAAAAATATGAATTAGAAGTGCAGATTGAAGGTGCATCAGTATTTACAAAGGTAAGAGATATTATTTCGATATTGATGTCACTAAATAAATACTAACCTTTAAAGCATTACATGATAGTCCCTTTAGTAGATATTGTTCCTAAAAAAAAATATTACTATGCTATTTTCAATTGTTTACAAATAAATAACAAAACAATGATAAACTATCGCAGAGCATTTGGATACAGTAATGCACATGAAGATGGTGAAGAAACCAAAAAGGGGCACAGCGGTTAACATAATATTTCAGTACCATCGCAAAGCCAAATGCATTTCTTACTAGTTTATACAAACAAAAATGTACTGTTAACCAAAACAAACAAATATTTGGAAGTATTAATCACAACAACCCTATTATTGATAAAGGTGCATGATTAATAGGGATTACTCATAATTAATAGGCATGAGCTTGCATATTTCTATCAATTTGATTTTTTCATCAAAGATCTATCAGGGTAACTTCTACCATATCTGAGTACAATGCATCTTCTTATTGGGAACATGATTTATGTAGCTAGTTAGGTAGGGTGTTTATGTGGTGCGCTTCCTATTTATCGGGAAAAAACCACCACCACACAGGAAAACTGACTCAGTCTTCAGAATATTTTGTGTCAATTCCTTTGTCACGAAAACTGTCAGACATTGCCAATGCACGATTAAATTATCTTCTTTCAATTGGGGTCCACAAAACTGTGCAATAATGTATTTATTATATGAAATTACATCGATACACACAAGCCAAATACCTTTGTGCTCTAGATTCCTTCCCTAAAATGGGTAAGAACTGATGGCACGAAGCCCATGTTTACTAATAATTATTCGATCACCAAATTAGGAACAAAAATTAAGAATTTACTGTATGAAACAAATTGAAATGAGATAAAATCACTTTTCAATCACGCAGACCTGTCGCAAGCAAATTAAGTTTTTGACTTTTTGACACTTGAAGAAATTACTAATGTATGTATTATGCAACCATGTATAAATGACAGATTTTAGCAACACCAGCCAAAGAATAGGGTGTCAATGCAATATGATCGATTTATACTTTGTCTATGGTTAGAAATAGGAAGTGAGGTGTTTCGTTTCATGCATCCACCGTGGTGTGCGACGATGATTTAAAATGTATTCTTTAAAATGAATCATTTTAACCGACTTCAAAAAAGAGGAGCTAATGAATTCGGCTGTATGTTTATGTCATTTGTGGAAAGATCTATAAAAAAACACCTACATACATTCATTACCTTCTAGCTGTGCGGAACTACGCTCTACTACCATGAAAGGTTTTAAATTTGTTATGGCTATTAGAGGCATTTTGGAATTAAGTATAGTATTTTTATGAACACGTGTTTACTTAAAATTACAAATTAACTGAAATTATGAGACAACAGACAACAACTAATTTAAAACCGGCTAAGTGCGAGTAGGACTCGTGCACTCGTGTCTTTACTCGTGTGCACCGTGTCAACCACAGATTAGTAAGAGTATGGTGACAACTTTAACTGAATTATGGATCTATTTACTACTACTTATTTAGCCAAAATAGGTACCACAATATTTTGAGCAAATATAACTTTGTTTTTCATAGTGTTTGTATGAAGAAGTTATGTTTGCGGTTTTTGAAAAGTGCTATATATCTCAATAACTACTTACAGTTCGATCTCGTTCAAACCATCTAAAAACTAACAGTTGAAAGTATTTGTTACGATCTACATCATGTTTTTGTTTTTCAAAATTTACACTCCCTTCATTTAAAAGTCATAGGAGTGTGGAAGGCAATTTTACAACTTTGGCGTCTATCCCTCAAACGTTAAATTTTTTGAGAAAATGGTTTTAAAAACCTCTACTTACGTATGGTAAGTAATTTTAAAAGACCTATCCATAGACACCACACACGCATAAAAGTTATACCAAAAAAATTTTTAGCTTAAAGTTTCATGTTTGGGAGGCCCCCTTAAATATTATTACTTTTGAAAAGCTTATAACAGAATACTCTACGACTCTACCTACCAAGTTACAACTGTGTAATGCTAATGGTTTTATAATGAAGTGGCTGTGGATGGACAGACGGACAGACTTGACGAAGAAAGATGATTAATTCAAATTAGCATACTTACTACATTCGAAACTTGGCTAAGTTTCTTGTTTACGTCAAACGGTTTTAAAAAAAATATGTAGTAAATAACAGAAGCAATGAAATAATTGAAAAATATTATTATCTTACTTTTTCCCGCGAAAACGTTAAAGTGATCTCCCAAAGCAAACTCGATGCAATGGACGGTGAGCGTCAGAATCGCCGGTCAACAGTCGTATTTAACTTTGCAACTGTGTCTAAAGATTGCTTATGAATTGCTTATATTTGCTTAGCATGATGGCAGAATTGCTTATTGCATAATTATAAAGAATTAAAACATTTACGGTTGACCGTCCATTCTGACGTCAGAATGGCTGGTCAATATTTCTGTAGAGTACTAAATATGTATAATTACTATAACTTTTACGGGTCAAAAATTGCTTATCCATTGCTTATTTCACTATTCGTAAGCCAAGACACTGTTAATCTTTCCTAAGAAAATATACGCTCGAATAATTAAAAGTCCCAGCGCCTGATAAAAGTATGAGAGCAAAGTTGCGTAGAAATGGTGATTATTGCGTTTATATTGCAAAAGGCTTTGCAATATTGAGATGTAATGAGTCTACATCACGTTAATGCTTAACCGACTTAGAAAATAGGAAGTTATCAGTTTCATCAGTAAGTTTATAGGAAGATTAGTAGCGAGTATCACGCATTTGGCTGAACTGATTCAGATGCGCTTTAAAATAGCAAAATCTTCTCCTAAGGCTAAGAACTCATGGCGCAGTTTTCACCCGCGCCCGCCGCGGTTGCGGGCCTGCAGCCACAGATTTTTATAAAAAAAGTTAAAACAAACTCACGACGTGGTCTCCAATCTAGAACTTTTCTACCCCAACGGCCATCATTCCTCAGCGCTACCGGTAATCCGATACATTCCCTTGGTGGGGTAAATTCAAATATGTAACAAAAATAATCGAAAACGAAAACTTTTATATGCATACAAATCTGCATTCTACAGTGGCTGTGGGCCTGCAACCACGGAGGGCGTGGGTGAAAACTGCGCCGTGAGTTCTTAGCCTTAGGAAAAGATTTTTGTGCGGGACGGTGGAGTGAGATGCCGGAGTGATGCGGAGTAACGGAGTGGACTGTGTGTGCTGGTTCGATGACGGTAGGTAGCTCCGGTGAACGGTGTCTCCAAGTCCGTAGCACACGTAGACGGTGGGTGGATCGTTGTTACGTCTTGTGGAAGAAGTACTATAAACTGTAGCGGAGTACGGTGTAACAGCAGCGGAGTCAGTTCAATACGGTATCCAAACGTCGAGGTTGATCGGTGTCCGAAGTGGGATGCAGAGGTCGTCGATATTCTATAGTTCACTGTTCTATTACTGTACTATACTGTAGATAATGCCCCGGAGTCACTTTGAGCTCTTCTTCGCTTGTTAGTGTTCGCTGTGTATCCAGAGAACTGAATGCAGGAGCGGCGGAGCGCTCGGCTTTTATACCCCATTGCGATGCGTCTTCTATTTTCTCGAACAGTCGTGCCCCGCCGCCGGGTCCTTCGGGAGACGAAATAAATTTCGATACCTTTCGCGGGTAATATTTTGCCAGTCGAATTTGGTCTTTATCCCTTGAGGCATAAGGTTTATTTGCGGCGGTCGACTGACGGCGGAGTCTGGAACGCGGCGCGTGTTTATTGAGATACCTGTCAGGCGAATGTGGACTTAATTCTCTTGGGCGCGGGGCTTGTATTCGGCTGCGGTTATTGCGGCTTCTAGAATGCCGCCTGTTGTATCTAGGCGCCCGCGCACTCTATATCTATTGTATAAGCATAGTAAACTGTTATTTATTTTAATTATTGTTATTTGCGGTATTTGTGCATGGGCTTTTAAAGTCGTCCTGTACAATTTTGCTATTTTAAAGCGCATCTGAATCAGTTCAGCCAAATACGTGGTACTCGCTATTAATCTTTCTATAAACTTACTGATGAAACTAATAACTTCCTATTTTCTAAGTCGGTTAAGCATTAACGTGGTGTAGACTCATTCCATATCAATATTGCAAAGCCTTCTGCAATATTAACGCAATAATCACCATTTCTACGCAACTTTGCTCTCATACTTTTATCAGGCGCTGGGACTTTTAATTATTCGAGCGTATATTTTCTTAGGAAAGATTAACAGTGTCTTGGCTTACGAATAGTGAAATGAGCAATGGATAAGCAATTTTTGACCCGTAAAAATAATAGTAATTCTACATATTTAGTACTCTACAGAAATATTGACCAGCCATTCTGACGTCAGAATGGACGGTCAACCGTAAATGTTTTAATTCTTTATAATTATGCAATAAGCAATTCTGCCATCATGCTAAGCAAATATAAGCAATTGATAAGGAATCGTAATCAGTCAGGTATCAAACGACTGCCGGGAGTCGCATAATAATGGAATTTCTATTGTGTCTCGTCGTCACACATACTTGACGAGTTAAGACACAGTTTCAAAGTTAAATACGACTGTTGACCGGCGATTCTGACGCTCACAATGGACGCCTGCAAACTGCAACTAACTTCATGTTGATTGATTAGTCTTGACAAACAAAGTTCATCTTATCAAAGACAAAGAGACGGAAAAAAGGCGCGAACATTTCAAAAAAATAAGTGGCTCTAGGTACAAAGCAAAGTGTATCAATTAAGGTACAACAGGTTCCCATAAATACCCATGCCAACGGACAGACGGAACATGGCGAAACTTTAGGATTTCCATTTGAGACTACGGACTGTCAATTGTACATTTTAACTTTTACGTCTTTTATCTAAAACATAACGATAAATAAAAACACAGATTCTAGTTTTGGGAGAGTATTTTCATATTTATTATCTAACTAAATAAAATAAGTCAATTACCTACTAAAGCAAGTATCTGATGTTTTACTTTCCCAGATAGGATTTAAACAAACTGAAACAAGTAGGTACACAAACAGATTAAATGTTACACATAACTTTGAAATCGTTATTATAATGTATATAAAATTAATCCTTATTCCTCTTGGTAATGCCATCACGCGTGAACGGCTGGACCGATTTCACAATTTTTTTTTTTTTTGAAACGAAGTTGGACCCAGATAACAGCAAGTATACAATAAAAATGTTAGAGCGGAAGACTCTTAACTTATAATTAGGTACCTGGGATTAATACAGATTAACCGAACGAGCGACCTAGTCTGCGATTAAACCGCAATGTCTTAACTTAGATTGAAAGTAAGATACTCTATATTAGACCGTTCTAATTACTTCAAAAGCGAGGTCCTAATAGCATTCCCAATACGCAATCCACCGTTCCAAAGATCACAAGCGTCTCCGCCTCCAACCAAATCTCACCAACAAAAAGCGTCATCTTCACAGTTGTATTCACAACGGCGTTCATACCGGCCGCACGGTGAGTGAAGCCTTACTCTAAACTCCATACAAGCATAGACCATACAACCACTTAAAGTTGACCGACAGGAAATTATACCGTCCGTATCGACCCACCAATTGAGACCGGTCCGGCTATCTGGGAACTAGTTTGGTGATTGAACGCGACAGAAATTTGACCAGTGATTTTAATTCAATTAAGGCATACATGTCCCAAAAATAGTGTCAAGTGGTTGTTTACTCAGGTAGACACAGGTAATATAATTGATTCTTTTTTTGCGGCGCGTGTTATTGTGTTCTTCAAAGTTACATCGTTATTTTATTTGATACTTCTTACAACATGCACATCAAATCCATTTTTTTTTGCGATGTTTAAATATCTTAAAACAGTAATGTTGGCGTCTTTTGTGTCACAAATAGTTCCAACTTTCGTGAAACCACATATATTTTCGTGACTTTACTATCCATTATTTTTGTGCTAAGTACTTAAGTAGGTACTGCACTTTAATAAATAAAATTCCTATTTATCAAAGTGCAGTAAGTATAGACTTATTGAATCATTCATATTTATAAAACATACCAATATTTTCAAAGGAACCCTAAATAATGTCGAAGAAGAACGGCTTGGAGGCTAAGGCCGGCGCCAGCGCAGACACCCAGGCCACGGAGACTACCCCGCTCATCTCCACTAATGTAAGTCTGTACAGCTTTGTTTTTACCCGAATGAAAAATGATAGAGCTATGTTGCTTTGCGAATATGATGCGTACAGTAGGGCCGCATACAAAAATTTGTTACGAACATCGCCGACACATCAGCCTTACATATGGAACAGAGCTTACTTTGTTCCCGATGCTAATAATATACATAAATTCTTCAAGTGGTGAGCCAATTGTTGTTTTTTTTTAATCTAACGTCCTATAAGCATTACAGTTGAAAAGTTATAGGTATTTTAGTAAATGACCTATAAAATGTTCCGAAAAAATGAAAATAAAATTCTAATAAAGTAATGTTTAATGTAAACGAGTATTGTGCAGCTGTGTGTGTGGACGTCTCCCACGAAAAGTTTCCTACGTTGCGCAAGAGTGGTCCGACCACATTCAAGCGTGATCGTTAATTAAGCGTCTAATCTATTAGGTGATTTGAATACTTGCATCTTCAACTTGTTTGTTTTATAGCTGAAAAGACGCTTTTAGTAAATCTAAATATTTTTGCTATCATAGTATAGATATTATTTTTGTTCATGAATAATGTCAGTATTTGCAGTCAGGAATAGGTACCTACAGTAATTTGGAAATCTAGATGATGAACTCAGAAAAGTAAAGTTCAGATTACCTCTGTTTAATCCATTTCATGACTTTGCATGTTATTTGTAAAATTTATTGAAATCAAACTGTCTTAAAACAAACATCATACCTTTGACCATACCATACCATCATACATTACCTTGAAACGTCTAACAAATGCATGCAAACAACGTTATTACTTACGCTACGTCTAACTAAAGGCACAGAGCAGGGTTTTGTATCATAGGTATCGCGCGTTGCGGTGCGCGAGCACAGCCAGTCAAGTTTAAGGCAAGCAAGCCGCCTGTTGCGGGGACACTGCATACAAACGTGCAGTAGGGTTAGTCATAATGCTGTGCCACAGGATGAGGAATCTAGTTGACGCAGCTCATTATTCAAACAGTCCGTCTAATAGAAAATAGCCCTCTGCTTAAATCAAATGATGCTAGTTCCTTATTTTTGTTTTTGTGTGTGCAGCAGTGCTCTCTATTCCTTTTTCTTTAAAGAATTCTACGGAAGACCAGCGTCGCCGGATCATTTGATTCTGCGGCATTTGCTGAGTAGATTCCTTTTCATGCATGTTTATGTAGGTACATATCTGTAAAAAGTGTAATGTTTTGTGATATTTGTACTTATGTAACCTGCTACATGTATGAATAAATGATTTTCTATTCTATTCTATTCTTATTTATTGTCAAGGATTGCGAACGCTTTTTCTTTTTTGCGTTAATAAATGTCACATTGAGCCTACTGAAACTTTTTTCATTGGTACCTATCATTCCGATTGAAGGACCTTGCTGAGATGTAGATATTATTGGACATAGTTCCTACCTACTCACTGTGTTAAGAAGTTGTAAGGATTGTTGAGACGCTATTGAAAACCTATCATGGCTTACTGGAGCGCGTGTAAGTAAGTAGTAGTATTAGAGCTAGATGTTTCAAACAGAACTCTAGATCTGATAAGGTTAGGAAAGCTCTAGGCAATCTCGGCAATTTTTGGGACTATTAACTAGACTAGGAACATGACAAGATATTTTAAAATTTAAATTGTTACTCGTTGTAAATACAGTAAAACAACCGATTCACATATCGACACTCTCCTAGAGCCTCACCAATTTGATAATAGGATTCGGATGTTTGTCATTTGGAGGCAACTTGCGAGATACCAACTTCTAGATGTTGTTGGTCCGTGATGAATAAATTAATAATTAAATAAAATGCATAAGAACAGATTTAGTACCTACGTATAGATATAAAAAAACACGTTTGCCTAAAACATTGGTGAGCACAAAAACGAAACTAAAAACTTAACTCGCTCGATAACAAAAAAGTCATGATGGCCATTAATACTTTTTATCGAGCGTAATCAGTCACTGGACCAGACTTACGTAGGTTTTTTTACTTCGTAATATTTTAATAGATGCATTTCTAAATCTTCAACCTTAACAGATAAGCTTTATTTCATCTAAGAAGTATCCAAATCTTCAATGAACAACACAAAAACAGATCAACTAGAATTTCAATAGAAGGAAGTAGCCTCGATAAAAAAAATGTATAATATCTAGGATTACAATGACTAACATTCTACAAACAGGCAAAGACCGAAGACAAAGATAATGCAGTTAATATGTAAGATGAAGTCTCTGAGCCCCATTATTTCCAGGTCGTCGAAGAGCCAAGCAATGGGGGTGGTGGACTCAGCAACGGCTCCTCAGGGTTGTCAGCCAAACAGACTGCGTTCCTGATTGCCGGGGAGATGGCCGGCAGCGGGGTTCTAGCCCTACCCAGAGCGCTGGTCAAGACCGGTCAGTATCAAAGTCTAGCTAGATTCCAGTGCTAAAATCTACGCAAGATTCTACCCTATATGTCCTTGAGAACTATACTTGTCCTATGTGCTATGGTTAGATCATCTGAATATAATTTACCATCCCAATTATCGAGAACTGGTGCAATAAGCTTTATTTTCCATGCATTGGCTATGTTATACTTATATTTTTTGTAGATCCTTCATGAACTTGGTTTACATTATGGGGAGTGATTGTTTTCTCACAAAATAATACCTTTAAGAAAATGCACAGCGATTTCATTGCGAAGCTCAGCGAGTGTATCAGTTGCTTTTTGAAACTGTATATATCACCGTAATATTCTAAAAACGGTCTTACGGTTTCAAATCCGGTAAATTGTAATCTATCGATTAATTGTGAACAAGCTCGACATGGTTTAGCATTTACGCTTTTATTGGTACTTTCATGTCTACCTAACACGAAGGGCAAACGGGGATTCGCTTTGCTCACCCCGTTTATCCTTCACCTATTCTAACCCACCACTTTACCCAATGATTCGTTATTTCAGTTTACGTTATGTACGAAACGTGTTTCAGTTACGAATGTATGAAGTTCGGTACAGCTAACAATTTAACGGATTTAAAGCCGTTAGATTGTAATAACGCGGTTTTTACAATAAGACGTTGACTTTTAACAGGTTTATCTTACTCAATATTATGAGTCGACTTGGTTCTAATCACTGTTCTACCTGATTCGTGCCTATGCAAATATTGCTAGTGTTTTTCTTATCTCAGCAGATAACGTTGTTTGGAAAAGCTTTGGTACGCTCCACATTGTTTTGTGAAGATGTAAATTTTGATGTTTCAGCCAGCTACATAGGTAATAGTATGTATGTAGCTGGCTGAAACATTATAACAAACGGGCAGGTAGATACTATATGTACGTACACTGTGTCTGGTCACCAGGTGTCCAACCCGTAAGGGTAAATGCCGAATTTAAAAATCATCAATTTCATGGACAAATCCACTGTAATAAATAATTTAGTCCTTTAATAAAAAAAATGTAGCCATTTTTATTATTTATTTGTTTTTGTGTCCGGATGGGTTCATTTATTTAGCAATAGTTTAAAAAACACTTGGAACCTACACGAACGAATATTTTTTTGGATAATAAAGCAATTATTTAAACACACTTTACGGATTGATTTAGCGAATATTTATTAGATAAAAAGCAGTGATAAAAAAAACTAGGACGGGACCAATTACAACCAATTTGCATTTCCTAAAGTAAAGTAAGTCCTACGTAACACCTACAACAACGCAAATTCCCGATCCAAACTTATTTTGTAACGCGTACCCTACCTTCAAAATAAATTTTCTATTTCAACACAGTGGTCTGCGTGGCACATTTTTTACTAAGTTAATGTGTCTATTTTGGTAACTGGCCCGACGAGTCTGATCTGTTAAGTATTATGTTACCAACCACAGATATATGTTAACAGATATCTACTGTGGAATAAATATTCAATGTTGTGAAACATTTGTTTTGGAACGCTAATAAAAAGCATATTGAAATAGCCGCGAGTTTCTTATTACTCTGTCGCATCTTTAATCCCATACTCTAAAAACCGATCCAATAAAACAAAACAATTACGAATAAGTTTATGGTCCTAACTGTTGTAAATAACTGATTTTCCACTTTTGTTCATAGGTGATTTTAAGTAGGTTTACCCTGTATGAAAAATATGTCCGACCTATTTAAGAACCTACCTATCTCCCTTTTTTGAGGACTTAGTACTTACGAGCTCTGAGTATCAACTAAGAACTTAGAAAATAAATGATATTCAAAATTATTAAAGTACCTATTTAGATGTGAAATCATCTAGCTAAAACCGGTTAAGTGCGTGTCGGACCCGCGCACTGAGGGTTCCGTGCCACCCTTAACTGAATTCAGGGTCCACTTACTTTCACTTAACGAAAACATCACAATATATTGCGACAGCAAAAATAACTTTGTTTTTCATAGTGTTTGTATGAAAGACAAAGTTATATTTGCGGTTGATAAAAATGTGCAATATCTCAAAAACTACTGGTTCGATCTCCTTCAAACCAATTTTCGTTGCAAGTTTTTGTTGAGATCTACATCATATTTTTTTTTCAAAATTTTCACTTTCTTAGTTCAAAAGTTAGATGGGGGGGGGACGCCCATTTTACCACTTTGGAAGCGTCTATATCTCAAACCTTACACTTTTAGAAAAAATGGTTTTAGAAACCTCAACATCATTTTAAAAGACCTATCCATAGACACCCCACACGCATAGGTTTGAGTAAAAAAAAAATTTAGGTTTTAGTTTCATGTATGGGAGCCCCCCCTTAAATATTATTATTTCTTACTTTTTATATCTGAATCGGAAATCGGTAAACAAAATACACCTACCTACCAAGTTTCAGCTATGTGATGCTTATAGTTTCAGAATAAAGTGGCTGTGACATACGGACGGACAGACAGACAGACAGACAGACAGACAGACAGACAGACAGACAGACTTGACGAAACTATAAGGGTTCCGTTTTTTGCCATTCGGCTACGGAACCCTAAAAACTATGATATAAGATACCTACTTTGTTAATTTACATTGCTATCAACGCTACATATCAGGCGACTGGTTTGTCAACGAGTGATCCAAACAAGTTTCCTTTTATTGCTTTTGTCTCACTTAGATCTAGCGATGCGCATCTGTGTTGTTCAACGGTTTAGCGATATTGCTGGTAGATTTGAATTAGGCGCTTTTAGTGTTATTTTTAATACTGAAGCTGTTTTGCGAATGGCAAATTGCGATGGTCATATTATGTTGGTTTAGTATGGCGAAAAAATTTAAATTAAATCATTGTAATGAAAAGAGTGCAAAATTGATTAAGGTGAGATTGTTTTAGGTTTCTGACCGCCATAGAGCCCAAAACTTCCATCTCAAAGGTGAACAATACTTATACTCCAATGCTTTCTTTCCAGGATGGGTGGGAGTCCCAATCATCATAGTAATGTGCGCCATCGCAGCGTTCAGCGGCAAGCGGCTCGGCGACTGCTGGTCCATCATCGAGGGTCGTGACCCTGAGATGAGGAGTAGGAAGAGGAATCCCTACGCCATCATCGCTGACCAGGCACTCGGCAGAACTTGGAGGTATGTATAACATACCCTTCGAACCTCTTAAAGCTTCCTATAGAGAAAGGCGGAAGAGGACCTACGCCATCATCGTTGATCAAGTGCTGAGTAGAATTTGGAAAATGCCGCACAAACTCATTGAGCTTTAAACATGACATTTAAATATTTCTCAACGATAAAGTTAGTCAACTATTAAATTAGCCATGCTCTCCTTATTTTACTGCGTATCCCAAGCAGTTACGTATATGTTTTCACAGCCCTGTTATGAATAAATTTCACTACTTCACCTTGAAGTAAAAAAGGGAGGAAAACATCTGATAAGCTGTGAGTCTTGCTCATATACAAAATCTTGTTTGCTTTATGTTATTTGATGATCAAATAGTAGAAAACTCTCATTACAGCATAATCGTGTCCATGGCAGTCATAGTCACCCTCTTCGGCGCAGCAGTGGTGTACCTGCTGCTAGCGGCGCAGATCATAGAGCAGGTGTTCCATGCGCTCACGCCCACCGTCACCTTCTGCGCGTGGTACCTCATCGTGGCCGGCGCAATGACTCCGCTCTTGTTCTTCGGGACTCCTCGGGACTTTTCGTAAGTTGACGTTGTTCTGTTACTAAGCAGCAACACAGAATATACCTCTAATAATATAGTACGGCAGCAGCGTCAAGAAGGTTAAGAATCTTATACTGTTTTTTAAGAACAAAGCCAATCAACATTACAACTCGATTAGTATAAAATATCTTAATTTCTAGTTTCACTGGCATCATCGCGTTTGGTTCCACGGTGCTGGCGTGCCTGCTGTACTTCATCCAGATGATGAACGACATCACGCCGTTTGTGTTCCGCTGGGGGCTCCACGGGTTCCAGGACTTCTTCCTCGCGTTCGGCACCATCATGTTCGCCTTCGGAGGCGCCTCTACTTTCCCCACCATCCAGAACGATATGGCTGACAAGACCAAGTTCAGCAAGAGTCTTCAGTGGAGTTTCGTTGGTAAGTGGCCATGCTGGGTTTGGGAGAAAGAATACAGATACAAAACAACATATTGAATTTTAAAGTTCTGTGGTAAATGAGTAGGTACTTATTACGTTTAGCTTTTGTGATGATGGCCGAGTGTGAGGAGATTAAATGCAATAAGAAAATCCTTGTCGTCTTAATAGTATTCATATAGTTTATATGATGTTTCCAGCAATTCTCCTTCTCAAGTATAATAAATAAAGGATATTTGATGTTTCCAGCAATTCTCCTACTGTACTTGCCCATCGCGATCGGTGGGTACGCCGTGTACGGCGAGAGCGTGGCACCTAACGTGGCAGCCTCCATCAAGGATACCCCCCTCAAACTGGTCGCCAACGTGCTAATGGCACTGCACCTCGTCACCGCCTTCATCATCCTCATCAACCCCGTCTGCCAGGAGATGGAGGAGCTGTATAACGTGCCCAGAGGTAAGTAACATCTGAATTTGCTGGTACGCAGTATCAGACGTAGCAGCCCTTCAAACCCATGCCTCTGAAGCTGATGGCCAATGTGCCCATTGCGCTGCCCCTGCGTGGTTCAATTTCTCAAGCTAGAGTCTCTACAACACACCACAGCTAGTGCTCTAATACACACCGGTCAATCGAATACATAGATATTTGATGTATAAAACGGATCTTAGCTTGGTGGAGTTGGTCAAATACGCAAATAAAAGGTAACTTCTAAACTGCAATTTAGTCAAGAGACAATTCAAATAAGTGAAAATAAACAGACTGTCAGACAGAATACACCCAGTGCAATTATAACTTATCGTGGTTGGCCCAAATTTTTAAGGTATAATCTTAAATCATTCTCTTTTAGAATCCACCGGCTGGCGTATGCTCGTTCGTCTATCCATCATGGCTGGCATCCTTTTCATCGGAGAAAGCATTCCCCGCTTCGACAAAATCTTGGCGCTAGTGGGTGGCACCAGCGTCGCGCTGCTGACGTTCATTTTGCCCTCATACTGTTACCTCAGCCTGGTCAAGCAGTCACAGGGCGAGGGACAGAAGCCAATGTAAGTACCAGTGCATGATCAAATTTTGCTGGTCCTCCTTGGTATCAGCGTTATCCGTCTATTTTTATACTTTTTGCATTATAACTATACAAGCTTTAAATTAAAACAGTCAAAGTCACTTCACTTGAAGTAAATTGATATAGATGTAGTTTAAATATCATTCGCATTGTTAAAGCTTGAATGCCATCCGTCCAAAACCACAGTAAATTTTTACAGTTAGGAACATATTGCTCTATGTTACAAAATTCTGATTTCAGAGAAACTCCCGGCTGGATGAAGATGGTGTGCTGGGAGGTGATCGCCGTGGGCGTGGTGGGGGGCATCGCAGCCACCTTCAGCGCCGTCAGCACCATCTTCGCCACCTCGCCCACCAAGCCCTGCTATCTGTGATGTGGGATCACAACGAAAAGGCCGATCGAGGACCCTCGCCATCGGAGAAAAAGATTTATTTTCTTTGCTTCTTCCTGCTATTCCTCAATCAGTACAAAAATTCACCTTTGCTATTGCTGTATTTTCTAATACAATTCCGATGGGAGGTAATTTGGCCTAGGTGTTACGATCTTCGATTTTTGTAAGGTGCTGCAAAGTAATACAATTTATATTTTACAAATAAAAAATACATCGTGTCATGCCTGTACCATGTATCTGTAGTCAACTGTTTGGGTTTTTGAAGAATTTGATAATTAAAATGTAATTTCTTCTTAATTTTACTTATTGAGTCGAAACAATGTTAGTTAAGTAATTAGTGTACAAAACTGCCTGCTATATCAGATACGAAAAACAATTTTTAGTGCTGAATATATTTTCAATTTTCTTAAATACACTTTAATTATAATAATACAAACATTTACAGGGTGTAATAGGTCAATATTATGTTACTAAGTATAAGAACCTACTTTTGTATGTAATAACCTCAGTAAATAAAGTATTTAAAATGTTTGTGCTATATTTATTTACAATAGAATGACCAAGTCCCTTAATTCTGGTGCAGTTCTTAAACGAAAAAAAAATCCCTAATCGAATTTTCTTTGCTGCAGAAATTGGAAGAAATAATAGTTTACTCGTCACAATTTCTATGCATTTTGATTTCTTTCGTGCGGTACTTTTTTCCCGTACCTATAGATACATTTTTAGGTAAAAATTGAGTTACTACCACACGAAAAAAGACATGAGAATCAAAGTCCTGTTATTTACTCTCCCTACAGATCTGTTATCTTTGAAATAATGTAACATGAAAGCATCACAAGAGTCTTCAGATAATCATTAAAATAATTGTAATTAGATTTCTCAATTAATCAATTTGCTTATTATGGCGTTATGATGACAATGTAAAGGTTAAACTTGTGGAACTTATAAATAGGCAACCATTAATCGTATAGATATTGATTATAATAAGTACATAAGTGACAACAATATTTAAGGCGACGACGCATTGACAAATAAGTAATTTATTCTGAAAGTCAGTGTCAGCATCCCCGCAAGGGGAGCTCTCCCTCGAAGCACCCCCGCAGAAAACTTTTTACGAACTTTGTCTTACAAAATGACATGTCAGAATTCGCCATCTAGTAAAGAAGTGAGGAAGGAAATTTAGTTTCTCACACCATCTAACGGAATTTTGAAGAACTACTTAAAAGCTTTTTTAAGCATAAGCCTGTCGATTGACGCCAATCAAACTTTCATCAAGAGGACAGAATATATAATAGTACTACATTCAAGCATTCATTCATTGCATTTTTTGTCTCCCACCGAGTAATCTTTTGTCACCAACGAGCCCAAAAAAAAAGGAACATCATTAAAAAAGATAAGTTTTCTGATGTGTCTTTTTACACTTATCAGTCCGAATAATAGCACTATCTAACACAACACAACTAATGATATCTTGAATGATATTTTGAGCTTCTGTCACATTTACTATTTTAAGCGTGTGTTTCTGGGTAGTGGCGAAATGAGGGCCATATTTTTTGGTCACCCTACCCTCTCATTTCTCAAGTCGGTTACGTCAGCCGACCCCCAGCGGACAGTCGCTGATAACGTTATCAGTATTGCGGCTGAAGTGCACAACATAACGTATTAAAGTAGTTACGAACTTGCTTGATTTTTGAAATATTGATCTCAAAGTAAAATTCAATTATCGATCTTTTGCCAAAAACTGCAACGTTCTGAAAAAAAATATAAGATTGACTAAATATAATTGACTCATTGCTAGATTTTAATTTCAATGCAACATGCTGAGCGTATGAAATATCTGAGTAGAGTAGAGGGTAGTTTGATCATATGCAAACGCAACAATAAATACTTAATTTATCACAATTTTGTAAGTAATAAAATACGGCTCTGCTGATTATTAGTTAAATATGACATTAGTTAATTTAATTAGATTTTTGAATGTTCATAAAGGGTATTTAAATATTATGTACTTACCTCCAGCACCACATATTCGTTCTAGTTATTAGTTAAAAACGTTGTTTTTAAACAACATTAACCACGGCTACTAATTAGACGTATCTATTCCCAAGCGCCCATCAATTGCTAACGTGCCGAAATCTCGCGATAAGGGCTGCGCGGGCGCAATCATAGCCTCAAACGGGTCTCCATTTCCCGCATCGCACCGACTCACTGCGCACGCGACCACGCACACCTAACTACTCCACGACTCTTTGTTACACAGGTATTTATTTTTCTTCTTCCTAGTAACTTTTACCATCTCTATTCTTCTTTATTACTACTTAGTATTGCTTCATTTTCTTTTTTAACTTTATTTTTCAATCTACGGTTTGAAGTCTCATTATATAAGGTTATGAATTTCTTAATTGATGCTGATTTACCTATAAAATTTTTCTTTTCGTTTTTAATATTTAAAGTAGTTTTTACATAATTTTATTTTTTACTTTAACATGCATGCAAAGCGGCAATAAATAACGAATGCGAAAGTTTTTAACTTATTTAATTGGTGTTGCAAAATGTGAAGAAACTTTTTATAGCTTGTTTCTGCGAATTTTTAGGAAATTTAACTTGCACCAAGTATCTTCATTAAAAAAAAAATCGTTACAATCAAATTCATTATCTGTTCGGCAAGTGGTCCTTGCTATTTCACATAATAATGGTGGAGTTACTATGTCCAAGTAACGGCCGAAGTTATCTCAAGTCGCACAATGAACTTCGGTATCGGCAATATTAATTAGGTATTATTATTAAGAATATCAAATTGAGACGAATGTGCTGTGCTTGCTGATCGCCTCTTGACATTGTCCAATGATATTTGATTACACAAGTACCTTTTATACAACCAATGCACGAAGTTTGATAAATAGAAATAAATGTATTATAAATTGCACTTGTAAAAAGCAACCGTGACTCTTGACAAACGAGGAATTGAACCAATTTATATCATTAAGTTTGTATTGTGACAAAACACTATAAAAACAATAATAAACTAATAATTGTATTATTGAAATAATTTAAGTAGGAGTTGAAATATTTTTTTAGATATATAAGTTGACTAGCTAGGTACTAAAACAGTTCCCGTAATTTTAAGAGGATCGTGTGCAGGCGTAACGAAGCGCGATTCGAATTTTCATACATTTCAAACGCCAAACGTAAACCTATATGGATGGAATAAGACAAACTTGGTCTAATTCGTTTTTACATCCTGAACTACGCTTGTACGTCTTCGATTTTTTGAATTAAGGCTTAATTAAAATGAACGATTGGTGATTCGAAAATATTAATTAATGTAAACAAAAGTCAATTCCCGGAGAAACGAAATAAGTAAAAGTTTTGTAATATTTTAATTTACAACTCATATTGAGTTTCTTCAAATGCCCGAGGCATTACTAAGAAGTTTTTCGATTTAAATTTGCAAATATTTCTAAAGAGATTTTTAGTCAAAAAGTGAATGTTTAGGTTCTTATATTTTCTGAAACATACTCGTACATATTTTAAAAAAAAACGTACGAGCATATCTTTTCAAAATATCTCTAACATGTAAAAAAAATTGTCAAAATCAGACAACGTTTAAGGGGTGGAAACTCTTCGGAATTTTGACCATTTTTAACTAATCGAGGCTTTATACAAAAAATCGAAGACGTACAAGCGTAGTTCAGGATGTACGAAATCGAATGAGACTGAATTTGTCTCATTCCATAAAGGTTTACGGGTAGGAAAACGTTTTCCCCCGCAAGCATATTTCGACCGTTGGCGTTCGAAATGTATGAAAACTCGCGCTGCGCTACGCCTGCACACGATCCTCTTAAGTAAAATATATATCTTAGGTAAAGACTAGTTACCGATAGTAAAGAGAGACTACATAATATTATAATGGCTTCAATTTTCTCACTAGTTTATAAGAGTAAATTGATGGTTTATATATATTTGAAAAGCGATATTAAAACGAATAGTGAATACTATGGCTGTGAAGTCTGAGTCTATTTGATGCTAAACAAACAACATGGTCTTAACTTATTTCAGCCGGCTACTTGCAAGATGGTGATTGGCGGGCTTGTACGCAGCGTGTCCCGCGTCGGCAGGAGTGCGCGCGCGCAGTGCTGCAGTCGTGCCCTCTACAGCACCGAGAATAAAGGTAAAACTTCAAACCTTTTTCGTAGGGTTAATTCAGCAGTGCCAAGTGTAAGCGCTATTTTCGGCTGTAGAGGAACGGACTATTTTTGAGTATTTCACTCTTAAAAAAAAACAATTTAATTGAATAAAACACTGCAATGATCGCTATTTAGCAGGAGAAGCTTATGGCTAGTTTAACCATCGACAAATAAGCACTCCCTAACGAATATTTTAAGGAACTTATGCATGCAGACATTAAGTAAGTACCTATCACTAAGTTCATGTTTCTAGTTTTGATCTCTAAGGAGTTAAGATTTTGATTGATCAAAAAACCAATTCGGTACCTACCTCCATTACAGATTGAAGTTTAAATAAACTGGTTAATGAGATCGCTTGCGCAATGAAACCGCCTTGAGATGAATCCAATCGATAAACAAAACTTGATCTACGTAAATATTGTTATTAATTACCTACTCGTTGTAATGACACAACGTTCATACTGATTACGAGATCGTTTATTGTTTTTAAACCATACGGACGGCAAATCGATCTTAGGTGCTTCTTCTGTTGCCCTTTGTTTTGATGATGTTATCCTATACCTACCCGTAACGTAATATACATATTAACCTATTAAAGAGGACCTTTGTTATATTTCAGCCCGATATTACACAAAGAAACACGAATGGGTATCAGTCACAGACAACGTTGGCACAGTTGGTATCTCTCAATATGCACAGGTAAGTTTAATTGTTCCAAAACTTTACTGATTTTTCATTTCAATAGTACATAAGTGTTTTGACTATTTGCAACATAGAAAATCGTAATGATTTCAGGATGCTTTGGGAGAGGTAGTGTTCGCGCAGCTACCAGATGTAGGCAAGGAAATAGCAGCTGGAGATGAGTGTGGGGCCCTGGAGAGCGTCAAAGCGGCCAGCGAAGTGTATACCCCTGTATCTGGTGTAGTAAGTAACATCTTTAAAACGTATCCGACGTCCACGGACTTAAAATATCGCAATGTCGTAATTTTAAGACAGCAAATCTCTTCATTTCCTCTTCATGTTTCCGCATGGTCAAAGGCAGACTTGTTTGTGGCATTATGTCTGTTACCTTATCGATTTTGCCGCAGGTGCGTCATGGATCATGGATCATGGATCCTTCTATCATTAAAATCTTGGATCAATATTACCTTACAATATTACCAAACAGCTACCAAATTTTCAAAAAGACTGCCAAAACCAATCGCGACATAAAATTAATAAAAAATTGCAGGTAACAGAAAAGAACGACAGCGTCGAATCTACGCCTTCCCTCATAAACAAATCCTGTTACGGTGAGGGCTGGTTGTTCCGCGTGAAGCTGTCCAAGCCCGAGGAGCTGAAGCGACTGTTGGATCAGGCAGCGTACGACACCTTCCTCAAAGACCACTGACATCGCGACTACATCATCCATGTAAAAAGTATGCTCTCAATATAGAGCAGCTAATAACACTCTGCAGATGTATAACTTTAGATTTTTTCATGGGCAAGCTCAAAAAGCACTCTTTTGTTAGTTACTGGAACGTGATGTCTTTCTAAAAGTGTTAGAATTCACTAGATTTATAGTGACTATTATGCATCAGTAAGTCCTCAGTCCCTCAAAAAGCCATGTTCTGTTTTTCCTGAGTAGCCATAGCTAAATACTCTCTAGTGTTTAGCCTCAGTTCATTACAAGTTGCAATATACCGGTCAATTCCTCTATTTATAATAGTAATTTCTCACTAAAATTTTTTACTTGCTACAATTAAAAGTAAATCAGTCAAAAAACTATTGTAAGAATTATGAGTTCCTAAAATATAATTTTACGTTAAGGTGTTGATTATTTAAGTAAAACTAACAGACTTTTAAAAACATTTGTATTCATTCACCAAAACAGACACCCAACGTTAATAAATAAATTAGTAGCATCTTACTATGTGCTCACATCGACAATGCGACAAGGTAGTCTCTAAAATGTTATTATGTAAACATACTAAGATACAGCATCAGCAACCTTGGGCGAATAATACTTTCTAGAGGTATAAATTTACTTTTAAGTTTGTCGAACTCAACTCTTTGATTTTACCACCACAAGCTGAAAGCTAGGCAAGTGCAGCCGCCCCTGAGATGATCTCGATCAGCTCGCGCGTGATGACGGCCTGCCGCGTGCGGTTGAACAGCAGCGTCAGCTTGCGGATCATCTCGGCGGCGTTCTTCGTCGCGTTGTCCATCGCGGCCATCCGCGCCGACTGCTCCGATGCTGCACTCTCCTGCGCAGAGATATGTGACTTTTCACATGGCAAAAAAATTGGCTCTGGACGTCTAGATTGTGTTATTAGTCAAGTCAATTAACAACATCCGCATCCACATACAAACCTGAACCGCGATATGTAAGATTTAGATCGGATCGGATTATCATTATATAGAATACCCAAATGTTATTCCATTGGATTATAGTCCCCTACCCATTTTCCTTCCTGACCCATTTGCACCAAAGAAACCAAGTTTTGAGATCCACTAGTTGTAAATTCTACTTCTTTTCAAAGACAAATCAAAAAGGCTTCCGTAAATATATTGCTAATTAAATAATAAAATAATGTTAATATCCTCATCATCATTAACTGCCATACGTACGTACACCGCTAAACATAGGCCTCTCCTACGGTTTTTCACAAAAAAAAAACTTGTGATTATCATAAAAAGCCAATACTAATATACTTAGGTTTATAACTATGAGAGTTACAATTATAGATTCGTCAATCGTCATCATCATCCTTATCAGCCAAAGGACGTCCATTGCTGAACATAGGGCTCCATTATTGAAAAGTTTTGTGCAAACCTTCAAGGCGTAGTAGAGCAAGGCCGCCACCGTCCACTCCGCGTAGCACTCCAGCTGGTCGGTATCCACGTCGTCGAAGGCGTTTATGTTCGGCGCCAACTAGAGGTATATTATCATTACGGTAAAAAAATTACCTTATAATCTTTAATGAAACATGCTATTTGAATGCCTACTAAATCTTTTTAAAAGAAGTTAACTCAAAACTCAAAGACGAAGAAACATGAAATGCAAAGACAAAAACCTTACCTCGATCTTGAGTTTGTTGAAGAGCGGTATGACGGTGAGCTCGTACTTGACGGGTGTGTAGTACTTGTTGTAGTAGATCTCGCCGATGTCGTACATGTAGCCCGAGTCAGCGATGGCCGCCGCGATGGTCGACGCGTCCGCGAACACCGGCGCTATTCGACCAATCTGAAGATAGTAATCGATGGTACCTATAAGATTCGTCCCAATTATTGTACAACCCCAGGCAGCTCTCTCTCTCTCTCTCTCTCTCTCTCCTATCTGAGTTAAATAATTATTCTGTAGCTGTCTGTTTTGTTGATGTTGGCAGAGGTAGAATAAACACGCACTTGCTTTTTGGGATAGCATTATGTTACGAATATCAATGTGACCTAGACAATACTAATAGCAAAGGCACACGCGGGTACAAAAAAGATTGCTCACGTGTTATTGTAAGTAACGAGACATCAAGGTATCAATTTCTGAACTCATTATATTTTTGAAATGCTAGGGTCTAGCTCATAGCCCTTCGCTTTACAACAATCCCGTGGAGGCCCCGCTCGGCCCTGGGGTCTGATTTGTGACAAGCGTGAGCTCCATCACGGCTCTCGGCCTCTATTTTATAAACACTCGACAATACGTAGGCGTGTGGTTTTCTTTGATTTATGTTCGTTTTTCATTGAAAATCCGTTGAAATCCACACGGCATTGTTTTAAAAAAATATAACCAAATTTTGTAACTATTCTTATCTGTGTCTATTTAGCGTGATTTATTTTGACTTTCTATTGCTTATTGAATGGAAATCCCGTAAAATATTTACGGGAGTGATTCAAAAATAGAGCTCCTGAATACCTACTTACATCTTTGACGCTAATCATGATGCGGGGCGACCTTGGCGCGACTTGTCGCTGATGCAAGCTAGTCTAGAAGTTGTGGTCTAACGGCCCTACGACCACGAAGGCTACTAACATCTTTGACGCTGGCGAGCATGTGGTGCGGGAACTGCCGACGCAGCATGGTGCGCGACTTGTCGCCGATGCAGACGATTCTGTTCGTGGGCCCCTCAGCCTTGCGCGCCGTGAGCTCGCGCCGGATCCGACGAGATACTCCGCTGTGCACGCCACCGCACAGTCCTGGATACAATTAATTCATTTATTAAAAGCGTGACAGTGCTTACAAAGTTTCAAACACCCGTTTGCCACAGCAGGGCCATACGAGTACGCGCCCATACATTGTTTTTAAATTTATTTCACAGGTCAAGTGCTTCGCTACTCGCTACTCGTTTGGAATGTCACTAGACTTAACTGCGACACAGGGTATTTTAGTGCAATTGTATAGATGATAACTTTATAATATCATTAACACAAATAAAAAAACGTGCCTTTTAAGAAATTTGTTTAATTGATATGAATCATACAAAACCCAGCTTTTTCAAATTGATGATTACATCGGTTGATTCAGGATTTGAAAACCAGCCAAGTGTTAGTCAGACTCGTGCACAAAGGGTTCCGTACCATTAACTAGGTAAACAATACATAGTAGGTAGGTACATATTGTTTTATTTTATGTAAATGCATGAGCATCAAAAATTATTTCCCCCCTTAAATATTAATTTTATTGTATTATTTATTTATTTATTAAACTTAGTATGTTGTAAATATTTCAAGTGCTAACCTGTTGCCATTATTGATACCGAGGAAAAAAGGCAGAATAATCGCGTTTGTTGCTAAGGAGAGCCCCGCTTAAATATTTATTTATTTTGTTTTGAGCATTTGCTGCCATAACGGCAATAGAAGTGTAAATTTCAACTGTCCAGCTATCGCTGTTTTTGTGATAAGTAGTCTGGTGACAGATAGACGGACGGACGAACAGACAGATAGCAAAGTCTTAGTAATAGGGTCCCGTTTTTACCCTTTGGGTACGGAATCTTAAAAATGTTTATTATCCTAAATTCAAATCGATAACCTCTTGATGCGACGCGGCCGCGGCGGATGATTGCGCAACTCGAAGCAAAAACTGACAGGTCCCGAGTGGTGACCGACAAATAATAATAATTTCGTTTATTTCAGGCCATACAGCCCATAAAATAGCACTAGCACTAACCAAAATACAGATCGCGTTAGTTAGTAACACGTTAGTAAGATCCTAAAATGATTGATTATAAAATCATTATGTAGGTAGGTTAGGTATAGGTATAGCTCTAGTTTCGCTAAAATAAGGACAAGACAAGACAAGGCAGCCCATTCACCAACCCGACCAGTGTCAGTAATTAGTATCTATCGATTGACATAGTAAGTCAAAGCAACAATTATACGAAAGGGATTATTACGATGGAACAAAAAATATAATACGTATCTTTTAAGGGCTTTTACATTTACAAACGCTGAGGTCTCTTTTTACAACATATGTAATTGCCTGTATTAGGAGACCTTGGTCTTATATTTCGTCAGTAAATTGCTATTTATAAAATAGCACGGCTGAGGATTTAAAGCAATACTGGATATCGTAAATCATATCTTTGAGTTAGGCCCTATACCCTCACCACGGCCCTCACTTTTGACGTCCAAAATAGTGTAGGTACTGTTGATAAATCATTCTTTAATAACGGCCCTGGGTTATGCCTCACAATATAAACAATACTTGTCATCGATGTGTGACGCAATTTTCAATATCCTCAAACATAATTCGATTTGTCAATGTTTTTTTTGCGACTTTGAACGGCGATCGTAAATAATGCGACGCAAAAACTTCTGACGAAACTTTAGCGTGCGATTTCAGCAATTTCAATGTGACAAAAGTTTTGTCTCCAAATATAGTTAAATACTTATATCGCACATCTTATTCTTAAGCCAAGAAAACATAATAATTTCAAAGTAATAGAGATTAATATACCGCGTCTTTTCAAAAAAACCGGTAAACCGCTAAAAAAATGTGTTGTGTTTTGTTTTGAGCAGAATGAGCAATTTCAGAGGAAAATTGCATAGCGTGTTTAAAGATAACTGTGTCGTAGTATCGTTAACCTATGTTATTAGTAGCATTAATCGCTACTTAATTATGTCAACAGAACTCCTGCTAGAGCCTGTTATGTCCGGTATCTGAGTCTGGGTAGTACTCAAATTACTGATGAATCAGAACTTTGCCACGTGTCAAATCTTACTTAAGTAAAATTTAGAATGTAAGCTATAGTAGTTTATTTTTTTAACTGACCGGATCAGTTGAACGTCGTACTATATTCTATTATAGGAATAATTAAACACATCTGACAATACATATTTCTGTACTACGAGAAGTTTAATAACTTGGAAGCTGTTTGCATTTACTTTTACAATATCAAAGTGCACGCCTAAAAATAATGCCCAGATTTTGCCAATAGATCCTTGAAACATTTTGCTTATTCTAAAGTTAGTAAAGGGAGAGGCCTGATAGCCCCGGCTTATCTCTCTCTTGTCCTAATTCTTATGACATTGACACCTCCCAACTGGGCCGCTGACATCTTTATAATGCCTACGTTTATCATCATTACCCATCTTTCATACCAATGTGCTATGTTATTCAGTGTGCCCTATCAACGCACCTCAAACCAGCCTATGTGTTAACCACAGAATTGAATTGATACTCCCATAGTCATCTGGAGCATTTATAGGCCCCTTCGTTGAGGGTGTTAGAAGTAAAGCTTTATTTAGTTAGGGAGCTTCAGAACGTCTCCAGTTAATTTTCTGCTAATAAATTAAAGGACCTGCAAACCCAGGTCCATCTATACCATTTTATTACGAAATACAACAACCAATATTATAAATAAATAAATAATAAATAATAAATAAATCATTTATTGTAAGAAACAAAAACTGTGTACAATATCAGTGGCTGATGCCTCCTTTTAAGCTTGCTGAAGCCTGTGACAGGAAGCACCGCTCTTCAGTAACACTTTCGTACATATGAATATCCTAAAAATAGGTAATTTAAAACTTACAAAATTAAAATTAAATTAATTAAATAAAAATTTTTTCCTAAAGTTTTACAGTTCTAGAAGTGCCTCTATTTCATTGTAATTTTTAACTTGTAACCAGTTACTTAAAGTTTTCTTACATTCATGAAACGGTTTACTATACAAATCCAATTCCCTATTGATTAGCTTGTACAGATGTGCTGAACGTTTGCTGTACTGCCGACTAGCAAATGTAGTGTTAGTTTGTGGTAATTGAATAAAAATATATATTATGTGCAAGCCTGGGTATTATTAGGAACCAACCTTAGTTGATTTGACCGCCGTGGTCGAATATAACCATGAAAATTATATGTTATTTCGTCACTACATTTGCTAAGATTAAATGCAATGCTAGGAATGTAATTCATAGGTACCTCTGTCTGAAGTGACAGCAATGTAGATGCGATTGGTGGCTTTGGCGTCCTTATCGGGCGCCTTCTCGGGCTCCGGCTCGGGCGGCGCCTTCGCCTCCTTCTCGCCCTTCTCCCCCTTCTTATCCTTGTCCACGGCGCCTTTGACCAACTGACTGGACTCGTAGAACTTGCGCGGACCGTAGCCGAAGGGGCGCGCCGCTTGCAACTCGCGCTCCGCTCTTGTGAACCTGGATGGGAGACGGTCTATTGAGGTTGCGGTTTTCGATCTATTGCATCAGATCTCTTGCTTCTCTTATTGCTTAAATATTTACTTAATAATACAGACAAGTAATGTGAAGAGCCAGTGAGATTGTGAGACAGCAAGAGGTCGCCCACCCGTCACTTTGTGGACATACATGGTCCGAACAATAAAACATGCTGAGCTAGAAATAGTAATATTAATATAAGAATCGTTGCGTTACTTGCTGGCTGACACCATCTTCATGGTCTTTGTGATTTTCTGTATATTCTTAATAGACTTCAGTCTCAGGGAGACCTGCTTTAGTTGCACCATCTCGGAATTTCGATTGTCGCTTTTAGTTTACTTTACCAATAATATTGCAAAATATTTTACTTTTTGGATGTAAACAGCCATTATTTCGGTGTGCGACAATGACAGGAGGTGACACGATTTGTTAGGGCGACATGTCCTGTCATAAACTTCATCATAATTAATTTTCATTTCACCTTCATGTAAAAATAATTCAATGTAAATAGAAATATTATTATTATTTATTGTCGAGCTGGCAACAATAGGGTTTTTTTTAATTAAAAATAAATAAGTAAAATTGTAAAGATTCATCAAAAAATAGACATGTCACCGGTCACCGTAATATTGTAGACCGCGAGATTAAAATATTAAGGTTTTAAATCCGGTAGATTGTAATCTGTCGATTTATTGTGAACAAGCAGGACATGATGGTTTAGGGTTTAGCATTTACGCTATTATTGGTACCACTATTGGTACTTAGACTTCAACCTAACACGAAGGATGTACAAGTATAAAGTTCGTTACAGCTCTCAATAAATTGTCAGTTTACAGTTTAACGAATTTAAAAACGTTCGATTGTAATCACGCTGTTTTTTTTACAATAGGACGTTGACAGATATTAGTACCTACCATAGAATTATTATCCCTATATAATTTTATGGTACCTACGAGTAGTATTCTGTAAACTTAAGTTTTTTGATTTATATTTTCGTTTCTCCTTTTTCATTCTCATACATAAATCAAAGAACTAGACGCGATTGCGATTGCCATGTAATAATTTTGTGCATAAGCTTAGGGTTACAATCACAATCGTAGCCCGACCGCGAGTCAGATTTCTGTGCTAACTACTATTACTTATGCAGTAACAACAACTCACGGTGCTTACCTTTTCGTGGCGTCGTGGTGTTCTGGTCTGGCTACCGGGAGAGCTAAAAATAGTTTTCTCCAGTTATGGCCTAGGTATGATTTCATCGTAAAAGCTTAATTATCTGATTTAAACCTAGACTTCACACTGTTTGAGGCCACTTCCTGGACATCCAAAATCTACGTGTTTGGTTAAATTATTATAAATCTCGAGTCTTCGAGAATGACGTGCCAAGTGACGTCATGTTTGATATCCCCCCGACGTAATCGTAATTTTCGAAGCCGGCGCAAACAGGGCAGTGTTTATAATTAATGCTTACTGATAATGTTATCACGGAGTCAAGCCACTATCGCTGTTTATAATTGCGAACAAATTGCGCGCACTTACTTATACAAGTCACGTACCAAGATACTCAGGTTTATCCTCTAACCTTCGACCTTTGATGAAACGTTTTGAAGCCTACCCCATGTAAAAGTAATCAAACAACTCTGACTTGTCCATTGTATCAGGATCCAGCATATGTATCTTTTGATGATTAGGAACTTAAACAAAAATTTTTGGTACAAGGTACGTCAAATACAAGGTGTTTTTGCAAGATAGACAAATTTTAATCGTCATTGCTAGAGACGAAAACAAAGATGTAAAACAATTCATTTATCACTGGTTTCAAAAGGCACCATATTATTATAGTAAGGGTGAATATTGTTATTGTGGGTTACCGGTATAGAGATTTATGATTATATGCCGAGTTGGCGTATTAGAATATTTTGTCATTCGTTAAAAGAAGACCCAAGTTAGGACCCGAGACGGAAGAAATTTTATATTAAACTCAAATTAGTCTATAGATTAAGATTTGTATTAGAAAGACATTAATAAACGTATAATGCCTGTCGATTCATAGCATTAATTTCGAGCGGGTTTTATGTACCTATGGAATGACGGAAGGATATATTGTTTTAAACTTTCATGGTCATTAACATTAGAATAGTTAGATACGGGATTGCTACCATGTACCTTATTATTTATGAGCGTCCAATATTTCGGCACTGTTGCAAGCGCCATGATCAAGGAGTAACTGAAGAGTACCTGCGGGTGGGTTGTTATTGGCAGACATATCGGTCTACCCTCCCGGTCTATCGGTCGACAAAGCTAGCTCAATTTCAGTAAAGAGGAAAGGTCCCACAATTAATGTCATAGCAATAAACGACTCGTACTTCATTAAGCATAGGTACTTGTGACACACGCCCTCATCACGCGGGCAACGTTCGAGCCTCTAGTCAGAGCGTGCAGAAATAGGTGCAGCTAATCAGTCCATTCAGTACCGCAAGATAGATAGAAAATACAGAAATACAGTCGACAGCATATCAGAATTTGTATGAATATGGTTGAAAAAGAACCTTTGTAGCAGTTGCATATAAGACCTTAGTGTTTTCTCTTGACGTGATGTCCGTATGTCCGTATATACTTCCGAAGTTATTGATAAATAAATAATGCAAACATTGCAAAATCTAGATGAGATTGAGTTTGATGACAGTATTGTAGCGAGGATAGTAGTTTAGTTATACTTGATGATTAAAGTAATTATTAAATCTCTTCGACGAAGTCAGGACAATCTGGATCAAACAGCACTTACAGGTAAGTTCGTTTGATCATCCAATTATATTTGGCCCTTAGAGCCATAAAATTCGAAAACATTTGGTTAAAAAATATTCAGATTCTTAAATGTGAACACTTAAGTTTCTATGCATAAATCTAGAAACAGTGGTATTCTCATCTCAAACTTGACCTCATAGTTAATTTTTAATGAATAAAAGTAGGTACCTACGTTTGTTACTTTGAAGTTTGATTATCAAATAAATAGTATAACAAATTGAAAAACGTAACTTTATGAATGAGTCCAGCGTAAAAACCCGCCTGACCTTGTTTGCTTCGAGCGGCTAGTTGCACGAAGAATTTTTTCGCGCAAGTGCTCGCGATCTATAAAAGTGGTGTAACTACTCAGCCCTGTGGTCACTGGCTAAAATGCAACGGTTAACGTGTGCTGACTGTGAATAGAAGGATAAACAGATTTTTGTTTATTGACTGGTGATAAAGGCTTAACGTACGCGGTTTTTTTAGTGTTTGAGATTGGAGACACAGGGGGCGATAATATTTGGAAACAGTAATAAACAAGGTAGGTGTGTGTGACAAATGTAATTTGAAAGATTTTAATGTCATGGAGTCTAGATAATGTCAATGTGAAAGCATTTCCTTCGCGGAAAAAAAGGAATAAAGAATGATTGGAAGAAATTAATGAAATCAAAATAAAATAATTTTAAACCCCCTGACAGATTAAGATTTATCTTCCTACTTCCTAGATTTTGGAGTTACCCTTAACTATATGTCATATTTAAAGCCAAGATTTAAAGTCATGGTTTTCTTACCAAATACTTTCAATATCATTGAAGAAATAAAAAAATCGAATCGATCATACTTAAGGATAAGTTAGTCAAATCCACTCATCAACTAGTGAAGAGCTGATGAGCTTCAACCGGATGAACATGTTTGCATGACACATTGCTAAGAACACTCGGGATAAAATTATCTATTAAGTTTACCTATGACACAAAAATAGTAAATGAAAATTGGTTCATCCGTTTGGGAGCTATAATACGATAGAACGATACACAGACAGACAGGTTAAACTATAGCACCTCTCTCTTTTTGCGTTGGGGGTTTAAAATAATTGCTTTCATTTATCTACGTATATGAATTTATTAGCCTTGAAAGCATTTTAAGTTTAAAATAACATTGAAACTATCCAAACCAAAGTACTTACTTAAACGCAAGATTTAAACATTTCCGCAAAACATTTACAAATAAAGGATTCCGGAAACTTGAAAGCGAATGGCTCAGTTGTAATTTTTTTTGAGAATGCCATAATGCATGTCGTCTTAAAAAAATTCGTTTTCCTTAATTAGAATAGTTAGATACGGGATGGCTACCATTACCTTATTATTTATTTTATTTATTTATTTAAGAACTTTATTGCACAAGTAACAGTGTACAAAAGGTGGACTTAATGCTAAAAGCATTCTCTCCCAGTCATACCTTTAGGTCATGCAGAAAGATTATAAGTGGGTGCAGGAGCATAATGTAGTAAAAATTTAGGAAAACGCAACAAAAATTTCATTATGAAGCATAACAATATTATATTATTACATACTATAATATATTTTAATACAATAAATTAAATAAACATAAGTATAATATATATTTATATGTATAACTACCAAATACTGTAATACATAAATATATTTAGAAAAAATATACATACATACATATTAACAATACTTATTATTTATGAGCTTCCGATATTTCGGCACTGTTGCAAGCGCCATGATCACGGAGTACGCCGAAATATCGGAAGCTCATAAATAATAAGGTAATGGTAGCCATCCCGTATCTAACTATTCTAATGTTAGTGACCATGAAAGTTTAAAACAATATATCGTTTTCCTAAAGTTTAAATATTTATAAAAAACCATTCATTATTCTATTGTTATGGTTAGAGCCATATATTTTGTCTACACATGGGCCCGATGATCAATAAAGACGCTTCCCAATAATATTGTATACGATTACCTACATTATCAAATCTATACGATTAGGTAAGTGGTTTTTCGAATTTTCTTATGGCCAAAGCCAGTATTACCTGTTGTGTATGCATATGTCTACTTATTAAACCTTTATCCATAGTCGCTTTAACTACAAAGGGCTAGCATGACAAGGTAGGTTCTGTCGATCTGGAATTCGGAGCATTCAGGAAAACCTTCAATAGTTATATACACCTCTCGAGTGAGAACGATGGTTATTTAGGGCCACTGGTTGCAGCTTCCAGACCACACCAATATAGTAGCAGCTCATTTTCCGATCTAAGATCTAACTCGCATCACAAATCACACATCCCGCGTGTGCGAACACGCCTCCGTTATCAGCCGCGGGCGCCTCTTAAGCGATGCGCGCGCGCAGCCGCCGACTGTCACCCGCTGGCGCGCACCGCACTCGCACCATGGACATACAAGTGCAAAGACAAGAGAGGGAGGTCTCCTCCTCCCCGCCTGATAAGGTTGGTTGACTAGTGCTGATTTTGATGTACCTGTAGATTAGTTTTCCGATGTATTAGTGAAAGTTAAGGATGGTCCTATTAGCTTCCTAATCATAAAAAAGTTGGATCAAATAGGTACCCTGGTATCTTATCAATCCAGCACGATAATGCAGCTAGAATCCTCGCCTCTTTGCCTTAAAATGGCATGGTTTTATTTTTGAAAAGGTATTATTATTTTATAATTTCTTGTTTCAAGCATGCCCAATAGTCCAATCCAAGTAAGAATAAGAAAGAATTTGTCTAACATCAATTATATTAGACAAATTATTTCAGAGAATTCATCCAGGCTTAATTACGTATATTATTCATCTGTGGACTCGATCCAGGCTGTCAGCGAATATATATTTTTTAACTTTATTTAATAATATTACATGTCTGCTCTGCTGTGCGAAACAATTTTCTAAATTAGTGTATTCATTATCTTGTTGGCTTTCTATAAATTGCGATAATTGGCCATTGTAAAAGGTGGAGGTTCAGTATCAGTAGATTATCAGTCTGACCAATATTTGCCAATTTTGACCTGTCTAGGACCTTGTCCATTCCAACAGGGATAATAATACTGTGGTCCAATCATTACTCTTACAAAATTAAACAATAATTCACGTTATCTAAGAACTCTATTTTTAAATCACTCGCCTCAATATTAGAGTGAATTTCGTTCGAAAACGAGTTATTTTCTTTGACTTTTAATCGATCTTCGAAAGAAAATCAGTCGCCATCTTAGTGCGAGTGAGTCAAAAATAGAGCTCTAGGGCCGTTATTTAATTCATTCATGTTTTGAATGTTAGTATTCACTACTCATATTTTTTATACATGTACCTAATCAATTTACTTTATGCTTCTTTTGTCTATTATCTTCATAAGATCCAGTACTTTTTTAGCCGTTTTAGATTCATAAGTTGGGTATCGAATTCGAACGAAACTAGGATTAAATTTTTAGAGATATAAAAATTAAGCAACAAAAACAGATATACCTACAGTTAGGATCTGGGTACACTGGGTCAGCCAGCAAGATGAAACAATGTAATCATTACGTTCTTAATTGTTTACTAACACGCCCATATCGCCATCTCAAACTTATGATTATAAATACGAATAAACATCATGGTTGGTAAATAAATAGTGATTCATTCAACATCGAAAGTGCCCTTATAACAAGTTATAACTGGATCTTGGAGGTGATGATTTTAATGTCCTAGCTAACAAATTAGGGTTGGGACACTAAGTTTTGGGGTACCTAAGTACATTAAGTTTTGCACTAATTTGCATTTCTATCAATTGTCTTATTCATCATTTAAGAGCTTCCTTGCTCTTGTCAGTAGAGTTTTTTCTATTCTTGTCTAGGCCATCATGCCAAAACCTCTTGGTTCGACTCAACATCCAACTTTTCTTGTATTTGGGTCATGTAGGTATGTTCTTCTAGGTCTGCGAATCAATTTATAATTTTAAAATAAATACATTTTTTTAACTTTTATAAGTACGTTATTTAAATTTTGAAGAAATTGATATTGTTTATCTCAAAAATGTTTTAACTGTTGTGCCTAAAATTACCTATTTTCATTATATTATGAATATAATGGAATTAATCATTGCCATAAAAAATCAGGGCTAAAACACATTGACTTATCATGTAAAATAGAACCGTCTGCGTCACAAGAGGTGATTTTTTTCCGTGCGTATCTCACGGCCGACGAACCGGCGCGGGCGCAGGGTTATCGCGGCTCTAACCCGAGCGACGCTACTGGAGCACTTATCACGCTTGCAGACGCAGGTTGAGCTTGAGATCATTCCCCATAGAAAATGGATAGAGTAATTTTTCAATAAGGTTATGTCATTAAAATGACGCGAGGATATTATATTCTTGGCTTTTGTAGTTGAGCACTTACACGTTGGTTTTCGGGTCTGCAATGTTTTAATCCTTCGGCTAAGTCAATATCGTAACTTATATTTTCTCGGACTGGTTGTCGTCATTCTGTTTTTTAAAACACGATGAGATTAATTACTTTGGGGTCAGAGCAATGTATTATGTAATAATGCTCATCGTTGTTGATAATTTATTAGAATTCCGAGTGTATAATTATTAATTATATACTTAGAATCTATGTATTACTAACAGTCACTTATCTTTCGTTTTAGCCTAAACTCATGGAGGGCGGCAACTACATCCGCGAGGGCCGTGATTCAGCCAAGTCGACATGGCTGCTGTTCTCGCCCCAGACACCCGACAACGCGGGCTCGCTCGCCAAGTACCTGAACATCTTCTCGCAGCACGGCGTCAACCTCAGCCACATCGAGTCACGCTCCTCGGTGCGCCGTCCTGGCTACGAGTTCATGGTCGAGTGCGAACACGGCACTGGAGACTTTGGAGCTGCCCTTGAGGACCTCAAGAAGAACGTAGGCTACCTCAACATTATCTCAAGAAACTACAAGGACAACAGATGTAAGCTTCCAATCCGCTGATCGAATCCGGCAAAAGAACTGTCCGATTACTAACATATTAAGTTTTTTCAGCTGCCGTCCCTTGGTTCCCTCGTCGTATTCGCGACTTGGATAGATTTGCCAACCAAATCTTGTCTTACGGAGCTGAGCTGGACTCTGACCACCCTGGCTTCACGGACCCGGAGTACCGCGCGCGCCGCAAGTACTTCGCCGACATCGCATACAACTACAAGTACGGGCAACCGCTACCTCACGTAGACTACACAAAAGAGGAGATCGCCACGTGGGGAGTGGTGTTCCGAAAACTGACGGAACTGTATCCTACGCACGCGTGTAAAGAGCACAATCACGTCTTCCCCTTGTTGATTGAGAACTGCGGATACAGGGAAGACAACATACCTCAGTTAGAAGATGTTTCAAACTTTCTCAAAGGTAACTAACAATACTTTTTGGTGATCTTACATTTTTTCTCAAGTTTCACTTGTAGCAGGTCTAACTTTAACTCTGATATTTCCAGACTGCACAGGCTTCACGCTCCGGCCGGTGGCAGGACTGCTCTCCTCTCGTGACTTCTTAGCGGGGCTGGCCTTCCGCGTGTTCCACAGCACCCAGTACATCAGGCACCACTCCCGGCCACTGTACACGCCGGAGCCCGACGTCTGCCACGAACTGCTGGGCCACGCGCCACTCTTCGCCGACCCTGCGTTTGCGCAGTTCTCGCAGGAGATCGGACTGGCGTCGCTGGGTGCGCCTGATGATTTTATTGAAAAACTCGCTACGGTAATTTTCAATTTCTTTCTCTCACGTTTCCTTGCGCATGCATACACGCACTATCTCATGTGCTATCTTAGAAGTAGGCGTTTCTTTCTTCTTCTGCCTGAAATTCTGCGGTTGACTGGTAGAGAATGCCCTAAGTCATTAAGTTCGCCAATTGTACAATTCACTCACAGTGCAATAAAGTTTAAATAAATAAATTCTATGAAAAAGGTGAAGTTATAAATGCGGTTATCCACAAAAAATATCCACTAGCTCGAAGTATCTTTAAAGTAATGTCCTATTTCTTAAAATCAGTTCTTGATTTGTATGTAAATTTTTCCAGTGTTTCTGGTTCACCGTGGAGTTCGGCCTGTGCCGGCAAGAGGGCAACTTAAAGGCGTTCGGTGCCGGCCTGCTCTCCTCCTTCGGCGAGCTGCAGTACTGCCTGTCCGACGAGCCCCAGCTGCGGGACTTCGACCCTGAAGTCACCGGCCTCACCAAATACCCCATCACTGAGTACCAGCCGGTGTATTTCGTGGCGAACAGTTTTGAAGACGCTAAGGATAAGATGATGTAAGTTTTTACATGACTTGCTAACAAAAAAATGAGTTGCTCAGTTTGTGTAAATAATTAGCATTCCTTGTTTAGCTCATAAAGTAGTACTTCTATAGTAAAAGGGACCATATTGAAAGCCTATGACATAAAGACTTATTCCTTTTACGTTGTGAAGATGTGATAATTCTGTCGAACATACACAAGCTCAAAGGTGAAGCTTTTTATTTAATGTTAAAGCTCCGGCAACATAAAAGCGATGGATTGAAAGCCACATTTCATAAATTAACGAATTCGGTACATACACCAATGTATGTTGACTATGATTTCTTGTTCCTATCCTCAGAAAATTCGCGCAGACCATACCCCGAGACTTTGGCGTGCGGTACAACCCTTACACGCAGAGCATCGACATCCTGGACTCCTCCAAGCAGATGAAGGACCTGCTCCGGGAGGTGCACCAGGAGATGGACCTGCTACTCAACGCCATGGACAAGATATAGGAATAAGTTATACATTAGGGTAGTTAGCGTGAAACGGTTTTTCAAGTGTGTACTATGATTTGCGGTTCCACTCTACTTCCAAACCAAATCCGACTCGAGCGTGACCGAACCAGTAAAAATACGGTCTGAAGCATTTTTCTATTACCTGTCTGTAATCCGATTTAAATGACACTTCTCATCCTTAGTTTCTAAATCGATTTTTTAACCCTTTGCGCTCGAAAAATTATCAACATCATCAGAAGAGCTAGGCTCATTTCAATGGAGTTTTTTTCCATAAGTAACTTCAAATTAGGGAAGATAGGTTTTCCCCCCACAAATATAAAATGCCTCATAAAAAGTATGTATTTGAAAAAAATATTTGATATTCTTCTTATTAAGTTATTTAGGTATTAGCTAAGTTTGAAAATAAGTTACATCATATATGATGTTATCGTATCATAATGATAATGACCTCAAAAACAGTAAACATTCATGTTTAAAATTTTGTTATGAAAGTATTTATTACTTAATGATAGATAACGATTTGTTTTATTTAAATGTTTAATAACATCATATTGTTAAGAGAAACATTATTTCGTTTGATCTAATAAAATGAATTGTTGAATCACTCAGATAACTATTTTGTAAAAACATCACAAATAACATAAGGTAAAATAAAAACCCTAATAAATGTTGAAGATGGTTTGTATGCCGCACTTGCACTGATTGTAATTAATTATAATTCAGCATTGTTGTTGACTCGGAATCCCCAATAATATTATGTACAGTGAAAGGAAATTGGGTGTTTGTAAATAAGTATTTGATAAGGTATTTCGTTTCTGTAGTAGGTAGTCAATCTAAGAAACACTGTTTATATACCTGTATATTTAGGATAAGGATATTGTAACTGAAACACCAATAAATTTTATTCAACGAAATATATTTAATAATTTTGTACAGAATAAACTAAGAACCTAGTACTTAATTAGTAGCTAAGTTTTAAGTATTGAATGACAAGATGACGCGCTATCTCGCTTACTCTAACATAAATAGATTGCTACAATATACAAATTAAATGTGATAAAGTGTATTTACAAATACTGAACAAGATAAATCTATTCGGACGACTTACTCGGTGTAATTGACATTCTACGGCCAACAACAAGAGTACATCATTGGAAATACTGGAATACTTGTAGCAAAATTTAAGACAAGGCATGAATGAAGTCAAGAGCTAGTTCATAGGTACGACACTATCTAAATATTGAAGTATAAAAATGCTTTCTCGTCAGAAACTTGGCACAGTTATTAATAAAAAAATTACAAAATTAAGTACTCATATAAGTCATACATATATTTTTACTTTAAATACATTGCAACCGGCAGCGCTACATTTGGCACGATGATTGACACAAGGTTATTGCTTGTTTAAGTAGTATCGAGTGCAATAAGTATCCTAAAGTTAAGCCTTTTCATGGGCCTTATGGCTTGATAAAAGACAGCAAGATTCGTCGCTTTCCTTGCAAACACCCCTCCGCCAATCCGCTCTGAGCCCGCGTTGTGGAGTATGGCTCATACTTTAACGTACTTTAATTAAGGCATTTTCCTAGTAGTGGGGTGTCTACAGGCTAATTTAATTTTACTTTTAGTGATTTAATAGACTTTTCATTATTCGATTTTATTTAAACAAAAATGTTTGAAAATTTGGTGCTGAAAGGTTTAGGCACCAATAGATTATGAAAATATTTCCGACAGAACTAATCGAAAAACACGCCTGAGAAACGTATTATTCTTGGGTAGGTAAGTGTGTTTGAGTTATATAACAGAAAATTACTAAGTTTTAAAAATACCTAAGTGATTCGGTATTATGTATATATAATTACGATGATCTGTTTAACTAATTTTCCATCAGGCTGATAAATTACTTTACTTTACAGTGTGTCTGGTCACCGATGTCCGATCCGTTAAGGCGCTAAAATATGATCAATTTTATCGACAAATCCACTGAAATAAAACATTTTATTCCTATTATAAAAATGATATTATTATTTTTCCTATTATAAAAATTTTTATTGTGTCATATTCAACCAATCTAGATCTATACTATAATCTAGACTAGTTGACGTTAAACTAGGGTATCATCAGTTTTTAGACAATGACATAAGTGAATCTAAAAAGTGAAAAAATATATATGTTCATGGTTTAGTTTTTTTTTAATATTGAAAAGTAAAAAAAAAATACAGGAATGTTTATAAATTTCACTTGTAAAAAGCACCCGTACTTTCGCACTCTGTGACAGACTCTGTGTTCCTCGTCTGTCACAGAGTCACGGTCAAAACAAAAGTTAACTTTATAGGAATGTTTATGTTAGTTTTTGCGTTCCAAGTGTTTTTTAAACATTTTAATGGTAGTTTATGATATACTTTTTGATGCCGACTTGTTGTCATATTTTTTTGAATGTCGAACAAATTCATATTTATTCTTGTAGGTAGTGTACATCGGTAGCTATTTTCAAATAAATAAAGCCACCCGGACTGAGAAACAAAAAAAAATAGCTGCATTTTTATAGTAGGAATAAAATGATTTATTTCAGTGGATTTGTCGATAAAATTGATCAAATTTCAGCGCCATAATAGATCGGACATCGGTGACCAGACACGCTGTATAATATGAATAAATATAACAACTTTTAAAGTAAAATTATAAGTCAAATTTTAAGCTTTTTATATCAGCTTTTTATATCAGCTTTCAAGTAATAAATAATAGAAGTGTAATTTTTTTTTCTCGATACGAACTCTCAATTTTTTTTTAAATAGAGTAAGTTATTTTTAATTAATATGATTATTGGCTTTCATTGCAGTAAAATGGAAATATAATAGTTTTTACAAATGATTAGGATGGAGCATACACAAGTTTTGACAGGGAACGTATCACAGTTACTAGAAATAAATAAATAAATATAACTTTTTACATCATACAACATGATAAAGACCATTAAGTTCTTCCGAATTATAATACAGAAAATATAAAGATTGCTTAGGAACTAAATCAAAAACTTTACATATTTTAATTATCCTAAGTCACTATTACTTACAATAAATAATGTAGCGCCTGCAACACAGGTAGTGTTGTTTTGGTGGTATGAAAGTTTCTTTATTGCAAAGTATGGAAGGCTCTATCTATACTATAAGAATAACGCCTTTTTGATACGCGCTTAAATTATACCTACCATTAATGTTTTAGACAAAAACTCATTGCAAAGTCGAGGATTTGCGCGTATGACTACGTTTCTGACCTAAATAATATGTACTTTTTAATGAAATATATTATAATTTAATAACAAATGTCTAAAAGTGTCATTTTTGTTTCTATTAGATACTTATCTACAAGTTTTTTTGTTACATAATAACTAATGGAAAATGTGAAGGAAGTATATGGGCTTTGTTATCATAAGCCCATAGCCTTCCTTCAAAAGTCGATGGTTTCGTTTACAGTGAGACGAATTATTTAGAACTTTGCTGCCTTACACGATTGCTCTGTCCATCTTTGTTGGTTCTAATAAATGATTTGAAAGCCAATATTTACAGCGACAGTGAAAAGGTAGAATTAAACAACAACAATTACAATGATTAGATATGTTACACAAAGACAAAATTCATCAGATAGGTACAAAATGTATTCTTTTCTTGTTTCAGATCTCTTCAAATCATAATCATTAGGTAGATTGCCTATTTTTGTGTTTTGCTTTAGGTGGGAAATCAAAGTCTCAATGTCAAGGCAATCACTGTTTCGTTTCCCCTACAAAGCAAAACCATATTAAAGTACAAATAATGTGTTGCTTCGACTACTCAACTACTGTTTTCGGAATAACAAGAAGAAGAATAAACATGATGTAACTGGCCACTTAAGCATGCTCACTTAAGAAAGTCATTTCGAAGCATATCTGATGAATTGAATATTTCTTTGCTGACCGCGCCGCCTAGCGCCTAGACTTCGCTCTGCATGCAATGAATCGAGGAGTCTTCGGACAACTCATCCATCGAGGAATCCGTGAAAGACGTTCCGTCTGGAAATAAAAATTAATAAAACTTAAATATTCATTTAGTTTGGCTAAATAAATAATGATATTTTTTATTGGCAAATACCTAAAATACCGCTTTGAATGTAAGCTATTGGTGGTTGGTAAAACTAGGTGTCTAATAACATATAAAATAGTTCTCACCTATCGGGACAAAAGGCGGTTTGTTCTGGAAGGAGTAGGTGAGGTGCAGGTTGATGGGCCGGCCAAACCCCACCGGATCCGCGTCCCGGGAAATCACTGCGGACAACACACGCTGGTGAACACAAACAGACAGACAAACATAATGTAACAACACAATTCGCAAGTCGGAGAAATGCTAGCGTCGCCAGCTATAAACAATCGCCAAGCAAATAAAGTAACGAGAGACTATAATGGAAGCAAAAAATAGTAACTCGACAAGATGCTTCAATAATGGTGATGGCTAGTAGTGACTAAAAGCCGATGAATTCACGTAAAATTCGTTGTCATAACTACCATTAGGTAGTTAACCATTAGGTTTGATCGCAATCCAACCATCATTATCATTAAATGTCTTGTCCAGAAGTTTCAAATCGCCCATAGTCAGAAAAGCATACTGGTTTGGGCTAGCTACTAACGTTGGTTCTGCTTCCCCTTGCCAGTGTGCTGATGTTTCTTCTGCCGCGCCCGGCTGTTCTGGAACCAGACCTGAGTGACCCGCTTGCTGAGGCCCGTGACTTGTGCGATGCGCTCCAGGTCTTGCCCATCAGGGTTTGAATCCAGCTGGAAGTTAGCCTGGAGCACTTGCAGCTGCTCCTCCGTGAAGGTCGTCCGCACCCGCTTCGCTTTGCTCTTGTGGTAGCCCTCCGAGTCGCAGCCATCTGCGGTCACAACAGCAGTTTATGTGATAATGGGTTAGGTTCGGGATATACCACATCTGCATAAGCAAAGAGAACATCATTAGAAATGTCGTTATATTGGTAGCAGGGTACTAAAAATAAAGAAAAAATTCACAATCTGAATCGTAAGTGACATAGGTCTGAGCTTTTGAGATTTGAGATCATCAAAAGCAATTTAAGGATAGAATTGCATTGAGTGTTTGGCGTGTAAGCACAGAAGAAAAACCAGCATATCCCTCTTATCTTATCCCCCATTGTGCCGGTTTATATGCAACCACAAAGTTGCATTAATAAATAAAAAAGAAATTCACCATCAGACGAGATCGACCCTCCATCCAGAGTCTCCAAATAATGCGGCTTGCACAGCACGCGGTCCTCGTGCAGCGCGAACTGCTCGCCGGTGGACAGCTGGCGGCCGCACGCGTCGCACGCGAAGCACGCCAGGTGGTACACCTGCTCGCGCGCCTTGCGCACCCAGTCCGACGACGAGATGCCGCGGCAGCACTTGGAGCACTTCGCGCCGAAGCTCCTGCGGAACGACGGAACTTCACTACTGGTGACAAACGCATGCGTGGACGCGCAGCGATATGATGCACCGATTGAAACAGACGTTGGATTGAAGTAAGTTGATTTTTGGAGTTTAACACATTCCGGGACACTACTCCAGACACAATAGATGTTTTATTGTTTTCACGCCTGTAGGCGTTCACTGTCCCGGAACGTGTTAAAGTGCACATGCTTTCTAGTGATGATTGAATACAAAGTAAATCATTTACTTCGTCTTCAATTATCGTTTGTTCGAGTACTTAATTCTACGCCTTCTCAAACGGTGATACACCTATCTTTATTTTATTTCTCTGACAGTTAGGTAGCTCGGCTTTTGATCGAGTTAGTATTGAGAGTTCGTCCGAGCAGATTAGCGTGGGACAGAACTACATGGCTGAGCTACGCCCCCCGTACGTAATGCAACACGCTCCCCGCCCTACTTTTTTCTGAGAATATACTTACAAAACTGTCACATTATGAAACCGCTTCCACAAATCAACCAGTGTAGTCCTGTCCTAAACGGGCGCCTTGCAAGTGGGAACATTTAACTAACCAATGCCTCATTCACATTTCAACGTAACCTGCAGGATTTATTTTGTACAAGCTGGTTCTACCGCCCACGCCGCACCTCGGGCCTGGGGACTAAGTTATGTACATGTAAGAGCAAAAACGTGTAACCGCTCCTGACCCTTTCTGCACTGACTTATAGATAGAACTTAGCAACATATTACTTTTTCATTTCTCCTGTCCGGAAAATAGCACTTTCCTGTGTAGATAGCCGGGTGGAAAATAGCTTTTCCATCCCTAGGGTGGAAAGTAATTTAGTTTTAATTGGCATGGTATAGAGTCAAGGCATGCAGTCAAAGCTTGGGTCAAAGGTAATTGAGTCACATATTATTAAAATAATAAATATTTATGCTTAGCTATACATTGAAAAACATATTTATTATGATGTTTGATATAAAAAATATACAATTTGTTTAATTTTTTAATTCAATCTATAATCATATTATAAATTATATTACTAATCTGTGATTAAAATATTTGCCTTCCTGCCATAATACCAAGATGACAGTTTTTTTTTATATGTCAGTGTCATTATTTCTTGTTGAACTTTCTATCAACTTTTTAAAATTTTCTCAATTATTATCTGTGGGGAAAATTCGATCCATATTTTTTACAAGGATTTTAATTATTTACTTTTTTTATTTTATTTTATTTTTTACTTTTTTGTACTCTGTTTTCATGTATTCGTGCCGTTACTCTTTCTAATCATGTTAGATGTTTGTAGAACTGTAAATCGTCTGTCATTTTGTGCAAAAACTTGAGTTTTGCTTTCTCGCTGAACTACATAATACCTCACCATGACATCTACAACCACTGTTTTAATTTAATGTTTTTCCTCACAGTCGTAATGAAAAATAGTATGTTTAACTCGGGTGAAAGCCCATTTCACTCTCGAATTATTGGCGCTCTCACTTCAATCGAGCGCCAGAAACATCTTGAGTGAAATGTGTCGCTTTCTCCCCTTGTATAACAATCTACTATTGCGATTAACTGTACTGTAATATTTAGAAGGAACTGCGAACTGAACTAGCAACTTGCAATAATTCTGACTACGTAATGTAGACAAAACTAATAATTTCAAATCAATTGATTGCGGATTTTATCTGAAGATGATTTCTCTCCTTGAAATGTTACAGCTAATCAACTATCATCTCATGTGAAAGAGATATTAGAATATCTATATTCTATCTTTAACCGTTAATTTTTTGTTAATGTGTAACTCACCAAAATGTACTACTATCTACTTATTTAATACTTTTTTTACACCCGTAGCATTCTTGTGTTGAGGAACATATTATTCGTTTTGAGAGCTCTCAGGCAAACATATTTTTTCATCTCTCCTGTTCGGAAAAAAAAACTTTCCTGTGTAGATAGCCGGGTGGAAAATAGCTTATCCATCCCTAGGGTGGAAAGTAATTTAGTTTTAATTGACATGGCATAGAGTCAAGGCCTGCAGTTAAAGCTTGGACCAAAGATAATTTAGTCACATCGTGTTATTAAAATAGCAAACATTTTTGCTTAGCTATGAATTGAAAATCATATTGTGTAGGTATTATGTATAATCGTTGATAAAAAAATATACAATTTCTAATTTTAATTCAATTAATAATTAAAATATTTGGCTGCCCGCCACAATGCCAAGATGTTTTTTTTTAATTTTATATTGTCAGTGTCATTTCAGGAAGGATTCGTCCAAAGCCGTTAAAACTTTTATAAAAAAAAGAAATTATTTTTGGATTCTGTTATTATCTGTGGAAAAAAATCGATCGATATTCTTTACAAAGATTTTAATTATTTGATATTTTCTGCTTTTTTGTACTCTGTTTTCATGTATTCGTGCCGTTATTCTTTCTAATCGTGTTAAGTGTTGTTAGTAATGTAAATCAACTGTCATATTTTGTTCAAAACTTGAGTTTTCCTTTCTCGCTGAACTACATTAATACCTTACTAAGACATCTACAACCATTTTTGTAAATTTAATGTTTTCCTCACAGTCGAAATGAAAAATAGTATGTTTAACTCGGGTGAAAGCACCCATTTCACTCTCGAATTATTGGCGCTCTCACTTCGTTCGAGCGCCAGAAACATCTCGAGTGAAATGGGTCGCTTTCTCCCCTTGTATAACAATCTACTATTTCATCTCTCCAGTTCGGAAAATATAACTTTCCTGTGTAGATAGCCGGGTGGAAAATAGCTTATCCATCCCTAGGGTGGAAAGTAATTTAGTTTTAATTGACATGGCATAGAGTCAAGGCCTGCAGTCAAAGCTTGGACCAAAGATAATTGAGTCACATCATGTTATTAAAATAACAAACATTTTTGCTTAGCTATAATGTCCAAAGCCGTTAAAACTTTTATACAAAAAAAGAAATTATTTTTGGTTTCTGATATTATCTGTGGAAAAAAATCGATCGATACTTTTAATTATTTGATATTTTCTGCTTTTTGTACTCTGTTTTCATGAATTCGTGCCGTTCTTTCTAATCGTGTTAGGTGTTGTTAGTACTGTAAATCGACTGTCATATTTTGTTTAAAACTTGAGTTTTCCTTTCTCGCTCGCTAAGGATTAGTTTAGCTATCCCAAGCCTCAAGGAAATGATTGAGTTTGTGAATAAATGGGTTGTAGATGATTTTTATGATGCATGTCTTAGTTTCAATTGTTTCTTGTTTATTTGTTGTTAATAAAGTACGAAATTTGAGTGCAATGTAAGTAAAATTTTGGATCCCTCATTAACTCATGGTCGTGGTTAAAGATAGTAGTAGGTACATAATGTATGTACTTGCTATCAAATGAGCTCTATTTAAACATAAAGGGACACTAAATATCAGATTTGATAAAAATATGCAAAGGTAACAATAAAAATAAAAATTATGAAAATCAAGATATTTCCGATATGCCACATTCAACGGCCGATTTAAGGTGAAAATTACCCATTAAGTAGATATTTTTTTGTATTGTAATGAAAATTTATGAAGTCAAGCAGTTTTTAAAATTAGTCAGAAACTATGGAAAAGCTTTTTTATATTTTAAAATTTATGTTTAAAATTCTATTCAGTTCTGCTTAATGCAATATTTTTTAGTATCGATCAATAATTTTGTATCTTGTGTCAAAGTTAGGATGGCGATTATTTTACTCATAATATTGCAAATAATGGGCATTCTATTGAGATCAAAATATCTGAGAAAAGTGGACCCAAAATAAAGTTATAATTTTTTAAAGATATCGTCTAGGTGCATCATGAAAAATATCGAAAAAAAATTATAACTCCTAAACTATAAATATTTGTATAACATACATGGGGTGAAATGGATAGGTATGGTACTCACCTATTACCACGCATCGGCTTGACACGTTACATGAAACACCCTGTATATGTGTAAATGTATGTATGCCTTATGATACCCATACTCACGGTTAGATTAGCCTGCTTCGCCCCCGGCAACACTAACGCTAAAAATTTATCGCCGCGAATCTACTAGCCATAAATTGTACAGTTTTAATTCGCAGTGGCAAAGAAATAAATTCAGTTCACTTGAAAAGTTCGCTCGCATATTAAATGGTAATTTCGCATTGCTCTACCGACTAATAGATATACTCGATGAATAATGGTAATAGTTCTTATATTAGGATACATTATACATGTTCAATGAATTTTTATGCGCCTCCTGCAATTTCAGAATTAATGGGACAAGATTATATTACTTACGTTTGTAGAACAGGAAATTATCATACGATTCCAGCTTTACTTACTTTGCTAACATTTAATCATAATAAATGTCAATGCATTTTTCAATACCAACCTGAAGTAGAATCAGCAACTTAGGTCATAGGACGGTTTTACTTTACTTACTATTGGCGTAGTCTATAGAGATGTTGTCCAACTTAGAAAGCTTTATAGTGAAAATAAAAAATGTTAAATACTCGTATTTAAAACAAAAAAAGGATTGACAACATACTCATGAAAATCATTTCATCAATTCGTACAATTTTTGCAACTGCCTCGTTGGTGTAGCGGTTAGTTTGCTGGTCACCTACCCAAGAAGTCCCGGGTTCGAATCCCGAGTCAGGCCGGATGTGGTTTTGTCATGATAATACCCGGAATCCGCTCGGAGTCAGGAAGTTGGTAGTGTTTACACCCTCGTGTCTCGGAAAGAACGCTAGGCCGTTGGTTCTGCGCCTGGGTCCCTATTTTTGAATCACTTGCGTCAAGATGGCATGTGACACATTGATTAAAGTCATATTATGGATTGAAAACCAGTTGTTATTTAGATAGGAAGTATTCAAATAAACAACGTAGTTAGTTTCACGTTAGTTTTCGTTGATTTTTTATTCGTTTTTGAATGAAAATCACACGCCATATCCAAGCGAGTGATTCGAAAATAGAGCTCCTGTCACTCATGGGTCATGTCGGACTGCCGTTTCAACGAATTAATAAGAGAAGGAACAGAGAGTGCACTTCGTATTGCACACATATCTGTTCATTATTCTATCTCTGGCGTACCTGGCATTCTCGCATGAGAGGGGCCGTCATTACCAAAAATCGGTAGGAGAATATTAATATTTTTGCAAATAAGCACTTTAACATTAGCGTTCGTGTGCTAATATGGTTTGCTTCACGTCGTGCGAAGTGTTGCGCGAGCGCAGGTGGTGCGCACGCGGCACCGCGGCGCCGTGATGGATCTCGCGCACGCTTCGTTACGCGCATCGACCACGGTGATCGACGGAGCAAGTATCGATCCGTCATGATCAAAATTTTGCGTTACGAAACCTTGCGCTAAAGACGCAGAGGTTGATTGTGGAAATGCAATGAAAGCAATGAATTATTGTTAACCTACATATTGGCCACCAACGAAATGGTGTACCTATGGTGTAAAGTGATTCGATAAGTTTTTTTAAGTCAACTTTCATTGCTTGCATTGCGTAGTACTAGCTATGTTTTCGATTAAATAAAAATTTATGAAGTTTCAGAAAAATAACAGAACTCCCAAACAAATTATTTGAGACCACCCTAGACGTATGACAAACTTTTATTTTTCAAACTTATACTTACCAATCACGAGAAATATTATTCAAATCACATATAACTTTTACAAGTTGATCCACACACGCTAGTAACTTTCTTCAGTCAAGTCGAAGCTCACGATGACTCATTAGGAACTCTTGCGCAGCGGGAGTGCCAAGATACAACGCAGCGACGACCGGGCCCCTGTACCGCCTGTGTTAGGACATGACTTTGTAACGAAACTAAAGTAACTGTTAGTTATTGCAGTTTAGTTTTTCAAATGTCAGTCAGGTAATTACTTATGTTGTTACTTATACCTAGTCAACCTATAGGAAGATAAGGGCGTCCTTCTAATTTACATGGTAATTATTTTTTTTGGGTATTTAATCTCCTCAGCTTTTTCGAAAAGGCTTCAAAGGGGATCGAGATTCACCTCGTGGCTTGGTTTTACAAGCAATATCATTTGTAAATAAAACAAAGCAAAACCCGTCCGCCGGGTGTCACCGCGGCGACTCATTTACATTTTGCGGGCCCTTAATATTTAATTAATTAAGTGGGCTCATGCAACAGTCCATTAACGCGCCATATCGCGTAACACAGCCTAAACGGTACCCTGAGAAATGGGATTACCAGAGATTAATGATAAATAAATGATAATAATTATACAACAGTCCTCTTATTTGATATGTCGAAAGCATTCGACTATGTATCTCATAAACAACTTTTAGACAAACTGGAAAATTGTGGCATCAGGGGCACTGCTTTAAATTGGATAAAAACCTACTTGCAAAATAGGAAACAGTCTGTTGAAATAGCGAAACCTGATTCTAACAATATTGTCCAAAAATATAGATCTGATTTTAGAGAAAATAAGTTTGGAGTCCCTCAAGGTAGTGTTTTGGGCCCTTTGTTATTCCTTATTTACATTAATAATCTCCCAGAGATAATTAATCACAGATGTGTTTTATTTGCTGACGATATCTCTGTGATAGTTAAAACCAATAGTAATTTGACATTAAATGACCATATTCTAGACATAAACAATACAATAAAAGCAATAATTACGTGGATTAAAAATAATAACTTAGTGATAAATATTGACAAGACATATTTTATTAATTTTAATAACTTATTACACCAGACAGTTGACATACATTACGAAGGCCAACATCTTAAGTGTACTGATACGACTAAATTTTTAGGGATATGGATTGACCAAAAATTAGATTGGAAGACTCAACTGGAAAAAGTATGTAACAAAATTAATAGTTTTTCTTATGCTTTGTATAAATTAACGAAAGTTGCAACTAAAAGTACAGCACTAACAGCGTATTTTGCGTATGTTGAATCTGTACTCCGTTATGGTATTATTGTATGGGGAAATAGTTCAAATGTGGGCAAGGCATTTATTGCACAGAAAAAATGTATCAGGGCTATATGTGGCTCAGCGCCTGACGAGCCATGTAGACCACTTTTTAAACACCTCAAAATCTTAACTCTTCCTTGCCTTTACATATTTGAAATTGCCAAATTTGCAAAACAAAACTTGTGCTACTTTAAACAAGCTAAAGACATATATGTGCGAAACACCAGAAATGGCAGAAGATTAGTGTCTAATAAGACTCCTATGAGCGCTAGATTCAAGAAAAACTGCTATTGGATGTGTATCACTATCTTCAATAAAATACCTACATTTATAAAGGACTTACCATTCAATAGATTTAAAGTTGCCCTGTACAAATGGCTTAGTGAACATTGTTTTTATAGTGTTAATGAATTTTTATATTTCAATTGTTAATTTGTTTTAATTATGACATGTTTATATAATTTACTATTTCATAACTTGATATTTTATGCATTGAATTAATTTATTTGTACTTATTGATTATTGATTAGTTGTATAACGTAGACTTGAGTAAAAATGTTGTAATTTTTATTTTATTGCAGTCCTAATTCAATATTTGCATGCTATCTTTATATGGCTGAAAAAGATGAACTTAAAACTTAATGATTCGATCTAAACTGTAACCTTTTTCATAAGCAAATAAATTTCTTTCTTTCTTTCTTTCTTTCTAAATCTAGAGTTAAAGGCGGATTCTCTGTCTGACTTCCGCTACACAAACATTGATGATTTACAACTTATTGATTTTTGCGTTTCCAATAGCGAAGTAGAATAGAATAATTAAACCGACGGGAAGTGTGTACTAGACACATTAATTTAAATAAGTGATACTTAATCGAAAGAAGAAGAGATCCGGCATAAAAATTCAAATCGGAGCGCGATAGATTTACGGTGAGAACGTTTTGAACTAAATGGTTACACTTGAAAGGTTAAGAGCTACCGTAAAAGGGATGGTTATCGCTCCGATAGCTACAATTTAAAGTTCAAAAGCGCAGAATCGCGTGTCGGCGGAGTATTAATTTAGTCGGCGGAGAGGTGTTATCTGCGCACACACAGTTCCGAGCGGGATTTGCATTTCAAAACGGTGCGTTTGACCACTCCGGCTTATCACCACTTATTAACATTTTGTCGCCGGCTGTATCAATTAATGTGGGCCTCGCATAATAATTAACTTACTGACACATTAACAAGTTTTAACACTCGGCGTAATGAAGATGTTGCGTCCGCGATAAATACTGCGCGTTGACTATTCATGCGGCGGCCAGGGGTGGTCCGGCCTCCAGACTCCGCTGCTAAAAGTAGCAGTAGAAACGGTAAACATATCTTTAAAGAAATTAAAATTGAAAATCATGAAAACCGATCCAGACATTCTCAAGTACCTAGTTAAAGTTGTGATTTTATTTTATCGTAAGATTTGTCTACGCCCCGAATGCTGACTTATAAGATTCCATATGAGATTCACCGTGTCACTTAGTTTTGATACAAATGCAACATTCGGACTATCGTAACTATATTACAAAAGAATTTTTTTAAATTACTTACTTGCTTTCAAAACATCTTAAAAATAGTACAGAGAGTTGACCTTAGTAATAGAAGCCAACCATTTTTTTAAAACTTTATTATCACTTAATTAATTCGATGTTTTACTTCAATAACATAGGGTTGCTTTTAGCTTCTCTTCAACCTAGTGGCAGAATTGAAATAACAAAAGTTTTTGAGGGTATATTGATTTTTAACTTTTCTATGGTAGGTATTGAGGAATGTGTTATTCAGTGGCCTACAAGAATTCGTTTGCAAAAGTCAGTGCTCATTATCGAAAAAACTAAAACTATGTGGTGTGTGAGTTTTTTAAACAATGTGTATCAGGTGGGATTTGAACACTGAGTTGCGCGGCGGTGATATCATTGAAGTCAGTCTAGAAAGGTAAGTGAAACAGTGCAATTATTATAGATTTACTTATAAAGTTTAGATTTGTGTTTTTCTTTCATGCTTTTTAAGAACCCCCTTAGGTTATTCAGATTTTAAGTACCTGTCACCCGAATCCAGCCACAATACATTTTATTGTTGGTTCACTGACATGAGGGATTTTTCGCAAAATAAATACCTTACAAGTAAATTATACTCTTAGTACAAAAAACTAGCTGAAATTCATTTCTTGTTGCGGTCAATGTTACTACATGAAAACCTGAATGAAAACAGATTCTATCGGGTTGTAAGTACCTATCTAATTACGGTTCAAGGATACCAATAGCTTTCTATTCACCGGTCATGGAACTATATTCAGACTGTTTTCATATTACTCACAAAAATAGATAAATACGTAATAACCGTGTAATTGAAACATTTGATTAGGCAGAAGAGAATTATCCTACTTATCTAATTTGGTCAAAGTGGAGTTCGGCGATCGCACTTGAACTTCATAGATATTACTGGATAGCTAAGTAGTAATAGTAATTTTCTAACTCCACAAAGTAACATTCATAGATAAATACGGAGAAGTACATACAAAATAGAAGACAGGTAAAGGATTTATTTCGTGATTTTCATCTTTAGTGTCTTTACGCCTCAGTTATCATTGCTCTAGTATTTACATTGGAATGTCGCAATTTTATGGCGTTTATGTTCGTGGAGCGGAGGTTTAGTTAAATTCATTCATACATATTTCATCTAAGTAGATAACCACGAGCCAACACAAATCAGATTTTAATTGGGTGTTGAGGGATATTTCCTTGTTGTCCTGCAGCCGTTTATTGTTACCAAGTTGGGGCCGAGCACACCGAAGGCGCTTGACAATATCGGGTGCGTGTAGCGAGCGCGGGCGCGGGCGCCGGGTGCCGGGGGCGAGCCGTAAATCGCGCTGATTGCTTTCCGCCGCGCCCGCGCACCTCCCCGCGGTACTCATTCACCGGACCATTCACTCGACGACATGATTTAAGTTATTTGTTTTAGATACAAGTCCAATCTTAGATTCATTGGAATATTATACGAGGGCCGGCGCCGTGGGCGACCGCCACAATGGGCCAGTAATAAAACTCACGTGACGAATTTGGTAACACGTACGTGCGCTTGCGCAAACCGCGTCCGACACGTCACTCATATCTAGAAGCTACGAACGTTTCGCGGTAGAAAGCCGAAATCAAACTCGATTAATCAATCTGATTATATCACGTTATAAATAAATATTGTAGAAACGCTATATAATTAATGGGATTGTAAAACGATTGCAGATAAGTGTTTGAACCCTCGCTCGACTCATATCACACATCTATCACTTGTCATTTTAAAGTTATGTAGTACACAGGTGTACCTAACTTTAAGCTAGATGTGTGAATAAACGTTTTTATCAGAACTTTTACTATACCCACTCAGAAATATGCCTCGTATTATTTTCACGATTCTTTATCTTTTTTACCCACATGAAGGAAAAATAGTCAAATAACAAACTTAACACTTAATTTGCGTCATGTTTAAGGAAATATTTATAAAATAGATATCAATCAATAGTTAGGATAAGTACCTCACCTCTTTTATAACACTTCTTCCTAGACGAGTCCGTGCACGAGAGTTTTACGACGAAAATCGGCATTGCTTTTGCGTGAAAACGTTTTCCTAATACCTCACGACGCTGTTTGCCAACTTGACTAGCTACCATCTCCGCTCGGTTGCAAATCGCAATCCATCCCATTGTTTGTATGTTATTCTCGGCTTATTTCCGCGGATTAATTAAAGTCGGGGGCGACAAGGCGCATTTACATACGACACGCGGCGCGCATTTGCGCTGCGCGCGTGGGCGGATACATCGCGTGCGTGTGCGCATAGCTACTCAAACTTTGCCTGATCTATATATCAATTTTACAGAATGAACTTATTAATTGCTCTTTTGTTAGCACAAGCTTCCGTGTAACGCGAACATTAGCTATTAATTTGCATTTTTATTGCCTACTATATTTACAAATAATTGCTTAAATATGATATTTTTATTGCTCGGCTGTAAATTGATAAATACATTTTATGTTATATTGAACATTCAAGATATAACATGTATTTAACATACTTACAGAACTAAAAGTACTCGTATGTGCCTACTTTAAGTTGGATAAAGCCGTCACAGTCTACGATAAATCAGCAAGCCCACGTCCGGGCGCGAGCGGCGTAACTAAAACAAAAGAACCGCGGCTACCAGACAAAAAGGCTTGTAAAATAAACACTGCCGATGATATATCAACCAGGCAATTACTCGGCGGCCGCGGGCGAATCGTTACCAGCTGAAATATTATTTAGTCTGTGACACGGCGCGCCGTAACGAGCCCTGTCTTTACACAATTTATTTTCAATAGCAACATTATTGGTTTTCGACGAGTGAAATTAGTTTTTGGGAGTGTGTCCGTTTTAACGAAACGATCGTAAACTGTCTGTAGGTTGTGTAGGTCGGTTTGTTATTCAACATTTATTATTATAGGATTTAAGTTCATTGTCAGGCCATCGTTATCCTATAGACAGTACGAGTATTTACAGTGTTTTATTTAGAATTTGGCATGTGTAATTAAAATTAAACGTCTACAGCAACCTCATAAAGAAGCTCAAAATCACACAACGAGCGATGGAGAGGGCTATGCTCGGTGTTTCTCTACGAGATCGAATCAGAAACGAGGAGATACGTAGAAGAACTAAGGTAACGGACATAGCCCTGCGAATCAGTAAGCTCAAGTGGCAGTGGGCAGGGCACATAGCGCGAAGAACTGATGGCCGTTGGGGCAGAAAAGTTCAAGATTTGAGACCCTTCGACCAAAGGCGCAGCGTAGGACGTCCACCGACAAGATGGACTGACGACCTTTTAAAGATCGCAGGATCGCACTGGATGCAGACCGCTCACGACCGGTCGTTGTGGAAAGCCATGCCCCCATGGCCTATGTCCAGCAGTGGACGTCCTTCGGCTGATAGTGATGATGATGACAGCAACGGATAACGGTTAAAATTTTTAACAACTACTAAAGGATAACCATACCATATATACCTATGTTTTTATAGTAAAATGGTCATACTTGCTATTACAATACTTGTATAGAAAAGACATCAACGTCATCCCAAGTATTCTAGCCTAGCATTTTAAGCGTGAAGTGCATTTTGTAATGGACGTATCATTTGGTTTATTGTGATTGTAATTTATTAATCGTATAATGCCGATGTGCACGGATCGGTGGTCACTACAAAGAACGCAATCAGATTGCTCAAGAGTCGAGACTCAGCCAAGTGCCTCGATGTCAGGGCTCAGGGGCGAATTGTGAGTGTGTACGAGTGTTTTATGACATAGAGGTATCACAGTTTTGACTGTACGTATTTCTGGTGAAGTCACTTGTGGTCGCTCGTCGCGTTGCAGTCTATTTTTGTCCGTATAAATTATTAGACTTTATACTTTGTTGCTTCTCTTTGTTGATATTGACAGTGATAAGATTTCTGTACCACCCTAAATAGTTACGGTTAAGCCTGAGTATAACGGCTAGCCGTCATTCGATTCCTTAAATTGTCAAGATTTAATCGATCGATATCGTGAGGGATGACAGCTCATACGAGTACACAAAGGGAGGCTCGAGATGGTGGTCCCCCCCCCCCCTCGGGGAGGATTCTTCACATTCTGCGTCCGTCGCGTCCAGTTATCACAATCAAAATAAATGACAAATGAAAAGGTCACAGTTGCAAGTCACGCCGTTTTTTATCGAGGCATTCCGGCGCTGGCCCATTGTGAATTGAGCTTCGATTTTCAATAAAACCACTCTTCAAGCATCATGGTTAGCGATCCGCTGTTGAATAATTAGACCTTGCTATTAAACAGAATAGACCATCGAGTGAAGTTACCTAAGTAGATATTCTACATATTATTTTCCTTCATCATATTTACCTATTGGTTTATGTACCTAAACTAAACCAATTTCATTATAAGTTTGTGTATTTCTACGTTGTTTACATAACAATACACGGTGTAAGATATTCATAAATTAATGTGAGTAACTGCTATGTCTAACTTAATTGAGTAGTTCCTTAAACTTAACTTAGACATAGCAGTTACTCTAGGCCAAGGCAATTAAAATATGATACGGAACACTGAAAAATCTCAGCCTACCCTATTTATGCCCAATTTTTAAACTTCAATTCAAAATAAGTTCTCACGCACCTGTTAAAGAGTTCCCTTTCTTTATGTAAATCAGAGCTTCGGGCAGATGGGAGCAAAGCTCCAAGCTTTTAATTAGCTTACGCACTGCACTCTTCGGCGCTCCTCCAAGCCGTAAAACGGAACGCTATTTATAACCACACGTCAATTTATTTCAAAATTCTGCCTACCTTTGGTTATTGTTTGGCTATCATATGGTTTACAGTGCAGAATTTATGAACGTGTGCTGTTTACTGCTGATTTTGAATTGATTTCAATTTTGTATGCTCAGCACATTCTGAGCATGTATTTGTTAAATGAATATGTATCAACATTATATTCCTAATACTTCGTACGTAATATTTATACCATGGCATTTTTAGGAAAAAGATTCTTATCTCTTACATTTATAAATAATCTCAACTCTACCATACGCCTGTTACCACTCGTGTGAATCGCACTTAATTCACCAAGATGATTTCAATTAAGCTTTATTTTAGTACATACATTACATTAGTATCATCTATCATAGAGGCCCTATTTCGTATTTATCGTTAATTGTTTAATGTTTTTTGATCTCAAGTTTTTTCCGAAATCATAACAATGCTAAGGTCGCATCAACAATTTGGCCGGCGGGCAGGCATGTTCTCACACGAGCCCAATCTCCGAGAAACAAACAAGAGTATCGACATGAGGCGGTATCGATACCGATACCGATGCCGACTGACAGCTCCACCCGCACGGGGTCGCGGCTCGGACCGCCTACTCTGTGCCGTAGGGACGAGAGCGTATCGATGGGAAGCAGCTTTCAGTTGATGGAATTTATAGTCAAGAACATGTTTTGTTATTCTTATAATATATTCGGCCATAGGATAGCCGTTGGAAGACTATATGAATGAATATTGCCAAAAAATATTGAAAGTCTTGAAAAACAAGGGCTATTATATATTTTTTTATTTGCAAATATTTCACTTTTGATAGTTACTTTACATGTAAAAATGAAAATAATAATCAAAATAGTATTTGTCATTGTCTCCTATAAATCACAATTTTAATTTTTCAGGTCATTCATCAGGTTTTTTAAAAACAAGTTTAGCGCGCTTCTTCTTACAAAAAACCTCCTAAACTTTCTTTCAGCATAAATAAGTGTAGGTAGAAAAAGCAACGGCAAGGAAACGGAAGCTTTGAATGACTAAAATTAAATATAGCTTTATAAAAATCGATAGTCAGCCACATGTCAAAACTATCGACTCCCCACATCGCTGGGTCAGCCACCCGACCGCGGCAAAATGTTCAAACCTACCTCCAAGCCTTAGCGACTGGCCACCTCCTAACTTTGGACACGTAACTATCACCACACGAGAATGACTCGGAAAATGATGACTACAGACATTTCTAATACGAAGGTTAATTGCACGTAGGCAGAGTATTGTGAACGAATTAACGTACGATCCGGCTAAATGATTCCAACCGCGAGGAATGCTTTGAATACCACACATTCCGTTATTGGTCAGCGATTTGTGTTATTATTGTTGGAGGCAAAAAATGTGTGCTGTAATAGTTGGCCATATGATTTCAAGGTATATTATGTAGTAGGTGGTACTACACAAGTTACTACATGCAACATGACTGCCGCAGCCGAATATGGTTAATGTCAGGGTGACTTTGAGTTGTGCAACAAGAAGAAAGTTGAGTGTTGATTCAGCTGTCTTACTAGCCAGTGCCAGTACTTGTGTATCACAAAACATACTCCCTCTGCATACATTTGCTTTCAAGACCCGTTGCTCACGCTGGGTGCAAGAAATGTGCGTGAAGGGTAATTTGAAACTACCGTAAAAGATTTAATAGCACTACAGCTACAGGAGACACTCACTTGGCGTGACCTGTTTGCAGTAGACCTGGCGGTCGCGCAGGAAGCAGGAGGGGTGCCGGTCGAGCTGCACCGCGCACACGCAGCAGCGCAGACAGCTGCAGGAGACACTCACTTGGCGTAGTCCTGCTTGCAGTAGACCTGGCGGTCGCGCAGGAAGCAGGAGGGGTGCCGGTCGAGCTGCACCGCGCACACGCAGCAGCGCAGACAGCTGCAGGAGACACTCACTTGGCGTAGTCCTGCTTGCAGTAGACCTGGCGGTCGCGCAGGAAGCAGGAGGGGTGCCGGTCGAGCTGCACCGCGCACACGCAGCAGCGCAGACAGCTGCAGGAGACACTCACTTGGCGTAGTCCTGCTTGCAGTAGACCTGGCGGTCGCGCAGGAAGCAGGAGGGGTGCCGGTCGAGCTGCACCGCGCACACGTAGCAGCGCAGACAGCTGCAGGAGACACTCACTTGGCGTAGTCCTGCTTGCAGTAGACCTGGCGGTCGCGCAGGAAGCAGGAGGGGTGCCGGTCGAGCTGCACCGCGCACACGCAGCAGCGCAGACAGCTGCAGGAGACACTCACTTGGCGTAGTCCTGCTTGCAGTAGACCTGGCGGTCGCGCAGGAAGCAGGAGGGGTGCCGGTCGAGCTGCACCGCGCACACGCAGCAGCGCAGACAGCTGCAGGAGACACTCACTTGGCGTAGTCCTGCTTGCAGTAGACCTGGCGGTCACGCAGGAAGCAGGAGGGGTGCCGGTCGAGCTGCACCGCGCACACGCAGCAGCGCAGACAGCTGCAGGAGACACTCACTTGGCGTAGTCCTGCTTGCAGTAGACCTGGCGGTCGCGCAGGAAGCAGGAGGGGTGCCGGTCGAGCTGCACCGCGCACACGCAGCAGCGCAGGCAGGCCGTGTGCCACGCGCCGCCGCCCACCTCCAGCAGGAACCGGTCGGCGATGGCCTCGCCGCACGCGCAACATGTGCGGTGCTCCGTCTGGAAATGGATGATAATATTTTAACAAACGTTTTTCACGATAGATCTGTACAGTAACCATGAGTTTAATTTAAGTTCTGCTATTGACCCCTAGGGGCGCTGTGCCATTTTTCAAAGACCTCTTTTTTACGTAAAACCGTCGTAAACTCATGGTAATGGTACAGTAAGTATAATTTTAACTTAACATACTTTTTGTGCAACGTACGCTAAGTCAAGTTCAACTTGTAAGAGTTAATAGGAATTGAACAGGTCTTTTGGTTCATTGTCTTGTTTTGATTATATCATTGATACGATTTGATTGCGCATTCCAATTCTGAAACACTTCAAGTCTGTTACAAATATAAAACAAAATTTGAATTGAAACCATGTTTCGTATCGATTTTCTAATCTATCCTTTGTGCAAACGATTCCAAACGTTCAACAATTGCTGAAACGTGCAAACAAAGCGCCCCGAATTGCATCTGAACGTGTTTACAATTCTAAAGTAATCAAATTAGTTTTTTTAACACGACAGTTGCGCGGCGAGGGCTACCGGATAATCGCGTCAAGCGTGGGCGTTGCTGGATTATTAGTGCGTTTGTTTGTTGCAGTTGTGACGAGCATTGTCGGGTGTAATCTAATAGAGGTTGTGCAAATACGCCGCCCCTGTCGCGTGCGTGACGCGAAGACGGAGCGACGCTGCATACTGATGAGTGGAATGCACTTGTCTGTCAATGCGGTGACTATTATCGTTGTTATACTTTTTATTATACGTTTTTTTACTATTGTTGTATTTTAGATGAGACTTTGTAGCTTTTTTGTCTAGTCATTTCATAATACATCTATTAATCATAGTAAGCTCAGTGAAGTTAGTTATTTCATGACAACTCGCCTGTTGACTATAGGTACTCGTACCACTTAATATGTCTGAGGTAGGAGTACCTATTTTATGTAAATTTTGAAGTGTCCATTTATGCTTTACACATATGACTGATTAGACACGTTTGATTCTGGTTTAGATAACGCACAGCTAATCATTATATGTTTTATAATTTCTACAAATATTGAATACTACTCTCCACGGTTTATTACGCAGCTAAAGTAATTTTCCTCGACTGCTTTCTTTATAAAAGCTCTCGACCATAAGATTGGAACAAATAAAACAAGGTTAAAAACACCACATTTCTATATGGAATCCAATTGGAACAGGAATCTTTAGTAATTACGCTTTTTAACATTGCACGACTTAATACACTTACAATTTCTTACACGGAACTATAAGTGCACTAAGTATGTGATAATGACCATGTGATAATGACCCGATACATCGTGGCCAGAATTCGTTACAGGCAGAATGCCCGAGGCCGGGGTGCGGGGTGGCACGCCACGATACAATAGTATGATGCATGCGCGCGAGCCATGCCACTAGCCGACAAAGACGTAAAATATCACCTTATTACACTTGATACATTTTTTCCTCTACAGCCATCTATACATATACCTACCAGCTCTTTGACAAATAGTCGTTATTTTAAATACCGCAACTCTATTATTTTTTTCAGTCGAATCACCTATAAGTACTTATTTTTATGGTGCATGTCTTAGTTTTATTTTCTTCTTGTTTGTTATTAATAAAGTTAAAAAAAGCTATAATACTCCAGTCTGGCTTCAATAATTGCAACTAAGCCTGTTGAATACAATTGTAAGAGAAGAACTAAAATAATATAACCATAAATTCCTTTCATCAAAACGAATATTTACTAGGAAGCGGATACCATGTGCAGTTTTTCAAATAATTCATCACGTCAAGCTTACGTATGTACTCGTAAATACACCACTAAGCACATTATGCACCGAATCTATAAAAACTTGTTTTTTTTTATTTTATTTTATTCTATAAGGAACACAAAACAGAATAACATCATTAAAATACAGTAGATATACACTTAGCTATAAGATTAACACTAGGCGCTATTCCAAGACATGTGTCCACAGCTTGGTTAGTTGAATTAAATTACAATAACATTACTTAATGCTAAACAAATTGACAAAACCAAATGTAATTTTCCTCTTGAATGAACTCTTCAAAAAGTATATTTAGTATTGGCCGTCTGAAACGGGGCAAATTATCGTTGTATATGTCTATGTTTGTGTGATTTTGTGTTAGTAGTGCATTGTATAGGCGACACATCCTGCTAATTGGACTTATAGAAAGATATGTTGTTTTTGCAGACTTGTAGCGTGAAAATTTTTAGAAAAGGCTCACGACGCCTCGGGCTAACATTGATGTCCTTTCCTACATGGAAAGGAGATAAGGCGAATCTACTGTGAAATTTTAAATTTGAATAAGAAGGATAGGTCGAGATATTTGCGCCTCGTCACGAGAGTAACAGCGTTAAATTTTTTAAGTTTTCCAGAATACAGTGGTAGACTTCGTCTGAGGTCGAATCTGAAACAGAGCATAGAGAAGATTTTTTTTATTTTTTCTATGCGATTTGTATGACTAGCGTAAAATGGAGACCATACGGGTGAATAATATTCCAAGATGCTGCGCACCAGGGAATTAAAAAGATACAAGAGGCTATGATGCATACGATTGGTAGAACACCATTCTTGGATCGCGTTTAAATCAGACTGCACAAACAAAGGATACGAGGGTTATTAATGACTGAGTAAACCTTAAGGTCGTCAGCGTACAACAAACACGGGCATGTGATTTGGTCTATGAGATCGTTAATGAAAAAAAAAGGCCCCAGGTGTGATTCTTGTGGTACTCCAGATGCTACAGTGGCAGGGGAAGATGTAAACGCTTTTATGGCAACTAGTTGGCTTCTATTGTGGAGATAAAATTTGCTCCAGCGTAGTAGGTGGGTATGTATGCCATAGGAGGCTAGCTAGGCGCAAAGAATATCATGGTTAACTTTATTAAATGCCTTGGAAAAATCAGTGTAGATGCTGTCAACCTGGCGTGTTCTAGGCATTACAAAGATAATTTTTGTATTCAAGAAGGTTGGTAGTAGTTGATTTTTTCATAATAAAACCGTGCTGTTTTGGTGTAAGTTTGTACGTGGTGATACAAAGAATCGTATCCAAAACATTTAAATACCTTGCCAATGCAGGATAAGATACTTACTAATAGGCCGGTATTTTTTGCAGTTTGATCTGTCTCCCGTCTTATGAATCGGAATTATGTGGGCCGTTTTCCAGACAGTGGGGAAGCAACCAGCATCTAGTGAGAAATTGAATAGTAAGTGTAGTAGGACGCTCAACTCTTGGCTACATTTTTTAACTAGCATAGGTGGTATACCATCCGGACGGGCTCCCTTATTAGGATCGAGCCTTTCGAGCTTAGACTTGATGTCTTCGCGAGTAATCTTGCTATTGCATAGTTCATTATGACTACGATGTGGTATACCATTCAAATCGCTCGTTGCAGTGTTTGTATCGAATACAGATGTTTATCCTAAATAGAAAACAAATGCGTTATTTTACGGTTTTGAAGGCGGTTAATTCTTTATTTCATGGTTTTTAGTTATTATTACTCATATGATCACCAAAACTACCAGACCGATTTTAATAAAACTATAACTACTTAGTACTAAACCCTTTTAAGAAATCCGTGGACAAACATAGAAACACACATACACTTACGCCTGCACTAGTTTGGATAAATCATTGAGTGAACGGAGAAAACTATTTGGCATTTTTGTCATTAGTGGAAAGGGGTGATTCATTTATTCGTAGTGATTCGGAAGGAATTCTGGAAAAATATATTTCGTATTTTCGTTGTTTTGTACTTTTTTGTGAGTAAGTAAGAATCTGATTTATGAACTACGTTTCTTTTACGAGCTGGTTTTTGCTTTTGAAAATACTTGTCTTTACATTTCTCAATGACATCGCTTGCATGCCGTGATCGCGCACGTGTCGGCCTCCCGCACTGTCCGCCGCGGCGCCGGCGCGCAGAGACACCGCTTTTGCTCTAAAAATGTGCAGACTACTAATTATTGCACTTGAAACAAACAACTTTAGAAATGTTGGGATAAGCATCTCTTATCTCAACATTTCCAAAGTTATTTGTTGTCATGTGTGTATCTTATGGGACTCTTGATTAACTTTGTATATTAATAAAATATGAAACTTTTTTTTTATTATTATTGACATAAAAACCACAGTGTAAATATAATGATGTAGTATCGTAACTATAAAAACCAAATAAAAATATTTGTCTGCATTTCATAAAAAAAAAACAATTCAAAATCCGAAACTAACAATATTCCACGGCTGTTCGGCTAATAGTCGAGCAGTTCATAAATTTCGCATCAAAATTTCATACGGATATCGATGTCGCTATTGTGACAGGTTCAAAGCTGTTATTGACTCCGGCCGAGTGCACCCGGCCCAATGACAGACAATGGCGAACATTAACGCTCGCTCGCTCAGCTCACCCCTCAACAAATTCGCGCGGCGCCCCGGCCATAGACACCGGCCGGCAACCGTTGCAGCGACACCGAATAATAACCGCACATATGTAATCGTCTCCCGGGTGTCCCTATCTCACAAAGCAGTTGCCACATATCAAAATTTTCGTAACAAATTTCTTAAGGGAGCCATTGACAAAACCATAATAGACCCCCGACGGGCGCATTGTCAAACGACTTCAGCTGACTGATATCACTTTTTATAACACTTTTTCTGCTAGACCCCGATCAGAGAGCTACTCGTGTATAATGACGTTGTTTGATTGTATTTAACGCGTCACTTAGAAGGGTTTATTTGCTTTGCTTTTTAGGTAAAATTATTTAAATAAGGATATTTTTGTTTGCTCGCCTTGGCTCCTGATTCTGTATTGCATCTCAGAAGTAACGTTTAACGTGATATATATTTTTGTATTCATATCAGTTTCTAACATGGAAATCGTTGAGCGTGTATTATATTAAGTTTTGTAAATTGTGTGTAATAAATTTCGAGCGTCATTGAGTTACAATGGAGCGGCTGGGCGCGGCGGCGCGGCCGATGAATAGATCACCGGCAGATGAAAGGCGTCCCTAAACGCGCATTTGGCGATGATTTGCCGGGCGTGACCGACTCCGTTGCTCTTGTGGTTTGCCATGCCTCATTTGATTATCATTACTGTTAAAAAAGTAACGAAAAATTTATTTATTTTGAAAAACTATTTTTCACTCAAATCTAAAGGGCTTATTTTCGAAGAAGATACATTAACAATCAAGAAAGTGGCACTATATCAAAATTCTTTTATAACTAACCATAATATTCAGAATCGCTATTTAAATAAGACTGGTTCGCTTTTAAACGCTGTCAGAAAATTGTGGAATTAATTTCCTGCTGTTCAACTCTTGACACTTCCTCATTCAAATAATAGACACAATAGCCGAAGGAAGGTAGCCGAGGTGACTTTATAATCCACAAAATAAAACATAATGCGACAATCAGGCACGGCTGACGGGCGGCGCGACAGGCGTGATCCGCCCGCATTTGTGCACCCACAGGGCACCACATAGCACCACACCGCACACCGCACACCGCAGACCGCACCAGAGGCCGTGGCAGCCGCAGCCGCGGCGCCTGCCTACGGTATTGTCATGAGCTTACGTTTGCAAATCCGATTTATATTTGAATATAATTGACTTTCGGCCCGTATCAGGTACCGAGGCTTGTACCGCATTGTCTGCGGCTGATCTCAATGGCATTTTTATCGGTTGAACATGATAAATGTATTTGGGAGATTAACTACGGTGGGTGGGTTTGGAGCATTGGGCGCGCGCTATTCAAATATTTTAAAGAATCTTGATCGATTCTTATTAGTCTATTGAACGCATTCCACACCGACTTTTAAGCATCTACACCGTGTCTCGCTCAATCAAGTGCGTACGTGTGATAGGTAAAAACAAAGAAAAATAAAAACGAAATCGTGAGAAATAGAAACTACGAAATGTGATTCGTAAACTCACACAATGACGCAAACGAGATACAGTTTTCATCTCAAATTTCCATAACACTGCCCAATTCCGACGTCTTGTGAATTCGCAGCTCATTTATATTCAGGGGGATAACAATTTTTGAGGCGGCGAGAAATCACGCGGAAATTGGAGGCGATTTGTAGAAAATATTTTTCTCGGCGTCTTGAAACTTTGGAGTGGTTTATTTTTAGCGATACTTTTATTTGTTTCCGCGTCGATTCGTTAGGGGGATCGAAGTTTGGAGCGTTTTTTCATCGATCATCGAGAGTCAAAGCGCGAAGGTATGTTCAAAAACCAACTGGTAACAAAAAACGTCGGATATAAATTATGTGTGTACGTCAGCGGAGCAGCAGATCGCAGCGCTCGGGTGGCGCACAAAGCGGCGCAGCGGGGGCCGCCCGGATAATGGGGAGAGTTTCACGCCATTCACGCGTCGCCGAGGCTCTCGAGTGACGGGGGTCACGGCGACCATCCGTCATGAGAACACCGGTCACGCCGCCAACATGCAAATGTTTCCTTATCCGGGCCGAATCTCGCGCCTAATAATAAACATTCCACGAAACATCTCGCCTACTGTTTACGATTAATCAAAACTTTTGTTGCCTTACACATTTTTGGGTTTTCGTTACAATATGATTGCATGTTATTCATTTAAGAATCTGTCAAGAAGGAAATAAAATATGTTATCGTTTTTAAATAACAAACATGACCAAATTCTGATGTTCCTTGTTCATTATGCATTTAAAAAAACCGGCCAAGTGCGAGTTGGACTCGCGCACTGAGGGTTCCGTGCCAACTTTAACTGAATTAGAGATTCTTACTTCCACTTAGCCAAAATACAACAATACATTATATCTTTGACCGCAAATATAACTTTGTGATTCATAGTATTTGTATGAAGAACAAAGTTATGTTTGCGGTCGTTGAAGATGTGCTATAACTCAAAAACTACTAGTTCGATTTCGCTCAAACCAATTTTTGTTGAAAGATTTTGCTAAGATCTACCTAACCCTAAAAACCAGCCAAGTGCGAGTCCGACTTGGGCACAAAGGGTTCCGATGTATCAACTAACTAAAAGTATTATTTGTTACGACAAATAATATGTATAATATGTCGTAATATATCCCGTAAATGATTAAGCTTGCCTTATACGGTTTTGATTCTCTTGAAATAAAAAAATAGTCAAAATTAAGAGGCAAAACCAGTTACATCTTTTAAGGGTGCTGACATACAATTTTGATGTTTTAACAGCTAAAAGAAACAATGTAAATCAATGTTTGTCTACAGTTTCAAATTCATGTCTTTACGCGTTTTGGCGCTACACATTTTAAACACAAAAAATAACATGCTTTTTTAAGTTTATGGACTAACAACAATGTAATTTGTAAACTTATCAAAGACTTGATAGTTTTCCTTCTGAATATAATTTAAAAAAAAGGTACTACTGTAAATTTTTCTTACATATCCACCTATTACCGTTCAGTTATTTGGGAATGGAGAGGGTGGCAACATTGGACTCTAAAACAAAGTTTCCTTAACTGAATGTTACAAAAACAGGTCACATTATCACAAAATGATATTCGCAAACTCATTATCATTGCAAAAGACCTATTCAACAATACCTAACCTAACCTAACCTACCCGAAGGGTTGGCAAAGAGAAAAAAGCATTGCCACTTTCCTTGGGAAAGATACCACATTTAAAAAAAAAAGATTCTACCTATGTGGCGGTAAGATTACATCCAATACATATCTATTCTAAATTACAGTTTTCTATTATCTAAGGTCTCTGAGCTGAGACAGACGGCCAGACGGATATGGTAAAACTATAAGGGGTTCCTTATTTTACCACGGGACACTATAAATACCTAACATATTATATTTAATACAATTAACTATTTAAATTCATCTTATGTACTAATAGTAAGCAGGTTCATACTGTAAACGTATACAAATATTTCAGACGCTTCATTCAGGCATGCTACCCCAAGAACTGGGTCCTATTTGTTTCACCACATACATCAAACACGCTGTATTCATTCTTATAAAATAAACTAACAACTACATACAATGTTTTTATGCAAACTGTTTGAGGCGCGACTTGATTTATAATTAAAATTATTTTCAACAGTAGACTCGTAGTTGTTAATGACACTTAGCAGTTGAAAAAAAATGAAACGTATTTGTTCAAGCATGGGGCTGCTTGGAAAAGATACCCGAGCTTCCCTATCTCTGCAGAATCACTGAAGGGATCGCAATCAGTTTATCGGAACGTTTGTCATTTGAGCTTTAGGTGTTGAGCTGTAGAGTATAAAGTCGAGTAGTTGAGTGTTCGGCCGCCGCCGGCAGAGGGCGGGGCGGGGCGTGGCGAGCGCGCGCCGTTACCTTCCATAGGCGTGACGTCACGCATCGCAGGTGACGTCACTGCGCAAACACCGCTTCAGCAAACACTGGCCGAGTCAATACCAGCTCATGCCTCTATGTCAATCGTCTTTTTATTTCAGAAGGCACATTCGTAGTTTCTTATGAGTAAAATTTGTAATTATAACCTTTGAATCCATCTCATCCTTGTTATTTTAGTTCACTTAATGAGGTCATAGTAATTATAATTAATAAAAACAATGTGCAACACAGGTTAAAAATGTCAAATCAGTAAAAAAATAGTTTATCCACTGCGCGGGGCCGTTATGATTCTGGAGCTTTTAGTCAGCTCGTTTTATTGATTCTTTATTTAACATTATTCCAATCCTGCGGTTCGCACGCAACCTTGTTATTAAGGGACGCAGATGCATTAGGAGTTGTACTCCGGGCCTGAACATCCATCAAATATACAATATGTATAGTAATAGGTAACTTACGTAGAAAAAAAAATATCTTTCATGTTATGTCAAAAAGTTTTACGACAACATTTTGATCAATTTTAAATCCATTTGGATATTTACAACATTATTTACAGAAATCGAAATTTGATCAAAAGTTTCCTATTACAAGTGGCGCCTACATTTATACCTAGACGCGTTAATTCTCGCCGGTCCGAGAACTCCGAGCCCAATTCTCATATTATAAAATCGATTACAGTTTCACTTTTGATTCGGCCGCCATTCCCATCTGATGAGAGTTCTATGAGGCAGTTAACGTTTTTTTCTTAAACTCTTTTCGATACCGACTATCATAACATATTAAGCTATAAACAGGCCGTAAACGCGGTGCGAGGGAGGGGGCGGCGATAATTACAAACAATTAGACGCCGTAGTCACCCGCTGCGCGCGCGCATCATCCTCTATTTATTGCATATTGGAAACAAAAACCGATGTTCTAATACTTCGTTATTGTTTTGGGACATCTGACGCGCTCCGAACGCCCATTACCACGGAATTGGATCGCTCGCTCGGACATAGATTTTAGTTTATTATGATATTAATTACCCTTATTAGGAAACGAGTCTAGAAATTATTAGAAACGATTGAGATGGTCATGGCATGGCAGTAATAATAAAGTATCCTGACAGATACTAAAGTAATTCTTTTGTTAATTGATTTTTGAAAATTAATCACTAATTTCAACTCTAAGAATAACTGAACTGAGCCATCCAGTGGATCATAACGTCTCATTAAGTACTAGTACTGATACTATAGTCCAATTATTAAATTAGCTAGTTCCCTCATTAGGAAGTGCAGTGTTTGTGACGGAACACTGTTCGGCTATGGTTTGGCTTATCTGTTTTTTTACTTCTTCATAGACACACAACAAGCTAATCAGTAAAACGATAAAAATACTGTATTTTTGTTACTAATTATTCATTTAAAAACGGTCTTCTAGGAAAAAAAGGAATAGCTTATATATTGTTGCCATGAACCGTTCCCATTAGAGCTTACTAAGGTACGATTTATTCGCTATCCTTTCTTTCTAACATTTAATCTAGTTTTTTTTGATAGTATCACTCAAATGCGAACATAAGATATTAAACAAGGACCAAAAAATTGGTCAAATAACCGCTTGACGTGCCGCGCCCGCGCGTCGCACTGTCGTATAACTCACGCCCTAATGGGAGCGGCTCTTGCGCCAACTATTAAATACTATCCAAATTTAACGATAATACCCAACAAACTCTTATTGACGTATAAATTCCGGGCCTCTTTCTCTAAACAGCCGAAGGCGCCATCTCTTTCTCGATATTAATAGCGCTCAGTTTTAGGCTTAATTACGAATGAGATGGCCGCGCCGGGCGGGTGGAAAGTAGTAAATTAAACGGTCGGTGAGACCCTTTTAATATTCATAGCGTTTCCAAACAAAATTTTGTAGTAATTAAAAGTTGTGTTAATATTCCGCGGCGACGCCGGCGGCGCTGTTTGCATGCGCCTGCGCCACGACACTTGCCGTGAGATATACGCTTAATTATAAAAGCCTTTAAGTTATAATAGCCTAATGCATAATGTGGCGTGATAGAACTAGTGTCATTTTATATATGAAAAACTCTAATAGGCCTTTGTTTCGAAATTCAAGGTTTCAAAGCGCTAGTGGGCATCAAAAATGATTATTATCGTGCTTTGAACAAGTTAAAGCTACATGTTTTTGTATTATTGATAAACTTTTTAAAAAAGCAAACTCATTACCATATCCCAAAATGATATCTTTCTAAATAGCCACCCAACACTCAAGATTGTTTCATCGGGTCATTTTGCGAGGAGATAAAAAACATCGACTCATGCGCAGGTGCCGCGCCACCTGGCCGTGATCTATCGGTGATCTATGGTGGTGTGAAACGCTCACGAAGATCGATGACTAATGTTTGAGGTTTTTTTCTGTGTTAACATTATTAAATGTTTAGTAGTCGTTGAGAATTGGTTTAACAGAATCAAACACTCGTATAAGAAGAACGTGCTTGTACCTTTAGGTACTCGGCACCTAATAATATATAGCAAAATTAGAGTCGACTGTTATTGAAAAAATTAAACTCATCATTTTATGTAAGCTTCCAAACAGGACTATTGTACTAGTGTAATCAATTAAAGATTTGGTGGGTTGGCTATGCTACTTTGTTTCAATTTTATTTTAATAACTATTAGGTTCTCATGGTTTTCTTAAATTGATTGAGGGATTTATTTATTTTTGTACTTTTATTTATTTAGCCCCAAAAGCGTTTGGAAATGGACTAGAAAATTAAAATAGAATAATCAGCTGATTATTCTATTTTAATTTTCTATGCTATAGACGCAGATCATGATCGCGCCCGCTTGTTTTCAGGAACGGTTATGCTATATTATACGTAGTACGTTTTCTACGTACTTACGTAGAAAACGTACTACTTAGTTCTCATCTGAATTATTGTGTGTTTTCTTGTATTCCGTTGCAATTGCCCGAGTGACTCTACACCTCGTCTTAGTAGGTACAACCGTACAAACACGTTAAACCTGCACATATTGTTACTATCATAATAACACCGTTTTCTTCTAATTAATTTATTTTATCAATTTATAAATATCAATATATTGCATGGAACTTTTTTCAGAAAAGTGATATATTTCCAGAATAACACAGCCTTGGCATATTTTATTCCAGACTGATTCTAGCCCAAGTTGCGTCTTGCAGTCTACCCTAAAACCAGGCTCAAGAAGAACATGAAAACATCAATCCTTCACCAGAAATACTCATAGTATTCTCACCTATATCATGTACGAGGAAGGCTCAGATTCAGTCGCGTGGTGTGCGCACGCGCAGCAGGACACCGCTCGTGCGCCGCGCCGCCCACGCACCTGCCGGGTGTGCGCTAAGGTTGCCAATTGTTATGTTAAACTACCCCACTATTTGGCCATTAAAACGGCAAGAAAAAAACAAATTTAGTGTTGCAACACTTTTTAGCAGGTTTTTAAGAGATTATTCAGAGTTTTTAAAACAATTTACAGTAATTAATCTTATTTATTTGAGCTAAAAGAAACCATTTTTCTTTGCTATGATTTTCCTGCTGTATCATTAATAACAAACAAACAACAAAGAAAAGACATGCATCATTAAAAAAAACTCTATACCTAAGTACCTATCACTTGAACCAAATTACTGAAGTATTCACATTGATTTTTAACGTTTCACATAAAACTAAGAATATGATTTTGCTGTTTTTTGGTATATTTTTAATAATTTGAACTTCCCATAAAGTGCTTTAGATCTGTGTTACTCACTATTTCTCAACCCTGACGCCACCTAATGGTGCTATTGTCTGTAACGTGAACCGTTTTATTGCTGCCCACGCCTGCGCAGAAACAAAAGCTGCAGAGCTGCGCGCGAGTGTCTAGGTCACCTGGACCGTGTCTCTCCGTCTTTCTAACAAGCTCGGAATGAGAACCATTCACATGAGACAACAACTTCTTCTTCTTCCTTCCCTATTCCCATCACCTGGGGTCGGGTCTCCTCACACATTTGCGCCAGGATAATCTATACTGGTTTGTCTTCTCTGGCATTTGGGCTTCCTCGAGGTCTCTCTTAATCTTAGACCACTAGGTCAGAGGTGGGCGGCCTCTGCCTTTCTTTTGTTCAGGCAGGTTTAGAGCGATATGAACAACATGTTTCTCGTCTCTTCTTTTCACATGCCCATACCAACGGAGGCGAGATTCGGTTAGTTTGTCAGTGATGGGCGCGACCTTGAAACTGCCCCAAAGAGACAACAATGTGTTTAGACGAAAAGGCACTAGCAAGAAGTTTCACAACATAGCTCATCGTAGGAAAGCAAAGTAAGAACTTAATAGGTACCCGCTTTTTAGAATATGTAGTAAACGAACAACTGTGCAAAGTGTTCGTAGGTATGCTACTCGTATATATACGTAACGTACGTAACAACGTAAGTAACATGTTATTTAATGTTATTCTGCAAATAGTTATAATAGGCATGTTGCCTCATTAATTTCTTAGTAACTTGCTGTTTTAGATCTAGGAATAATTTACACTAGAACTCAGACTATCACTGTAATTACTTACAAAAATAAAGACCTTTGAAAATCAAAATCACTGGCAAGCAGTATCGGTGTCATGTTCAATTTGGCTGTTATTTATTGCGACATTGCTAAAAAACTAAAGTGTCCTTTGATATATGTTGAATTACTAATATTTTTTTAGAATTTAAAATATATAGTTAGTTGCCTTTAGTGTGTTTCGGCACCATTCACCATCACCTTTCGCATGTGAGACTCGAATTCCGAACTAGGTCGGCAGCAGGACGCGTGTGAAACGCAAACTGACAACTTCATTACAGGCCGTTCGATTATCAATTAGCGACTCTAACTCGGGCTGTTACGAATCAAATTAATTCAGCGTCCACCGTGCGCGGGAGTCACTTGTGTAAACCGTAAGCTGAATGGAGGTTATGTGCCGAACAAACAGCAATAGCAAACAGGTAAAGAAAATCGCTTGCGCCTGTCACATGACGTGCGCGGCGCGATACAAAGGCTTCCATACATTACCAAATTGTATTTTTAATATAAATAATAAGTTATTTAAAAAAAAAAACATTACTTAAGTACTATTCCGCTCTAGGTGATAAATTATTCGAGGCCTATATATTTAGTTCCTTCAGAAATATTCGAAAAACCACCCGGCCTGTTACCTCTAGGTAACAGTTAAAAACAACATACCAATAAATAAACGTAAATAGTAGGTACATACAAAACAAAGACAAATGCTTTCTTTAAAAACATCAGTGGTGATCCATGGGCTGCTAGATGCTTCGCATATTGAAAGGTATCGCAATCAGCACGCTAGCAAACTAATAAATAATTAAACCAAACCATGAAAATAATGAATTGATGGTTTCCATGGCGTACATAATATATAGGAACATGATCGAAGCAGACCTACTGCATGTCTCCAAATTGTTACTTATGCCTATTCTGCCGAAGCAAGACAAATGCCGCAACAGCATTATTAAAATTGACACGCGGCCGGATTATAAAGGTTTATAAATGTATTCGAGTGATTAATGCGCCAGCCATCAACGCTCTTTGGATTTTAATAGCTGGCTACACATCCCGGCGTTGAACAACCAAACCATTTTGGAGTTCCATAATACATTATAAAGCTACAGAAGAAATAAAGAAAGACTTCAAATAAGTATGAGGAGACAGTTAAAATACTGAAGGTAATAACGTTCCTCTACAGATAAATAAGGTAAACGTTCAATTTTCTTCAGTAACCTTCATCTGTCGTGATCATTTCCTTAGGCCCATTTTCTTTATCGATAAAAATGGTAAAGCTACGTTACCAGCTGTTGATTATTTTCGATTATGTGTATTTTGAAGAAAGTATGGCTATTTTAAAATAGCCATTCTGGCAACTGGTTAAGGTAGTTTTTCTTCAAAACACACACAATCGTTAATATTCAACCGCTGGTAACGTAATTTTACTTTTACTATCGATAAATATATTTGGCCTTATTAGTTAGTTGATTGACATCGAAACAATATTTAAAAATATATCCATAATGATCCATAATTTGTCAGAAATAAACAGTTAATCTGTTTATTTCAACTTTTCACTTTATTTTGATAATGTTCATGACAGTGTACTTGCCGCTCTGCCCGGGCTACGTCTTGTGTGCGCGTACGCAGCGATACAAGCTAACAAAGTAACAGCAGTGTTTTGGTAAACGCTCAAGATTGATACCTGGCGAGCTGCTCGCGTTGGTGTGCCATTAATTTTGACTCAAGTGTACGCAGACAAATCAAAGGAACTATACAATGAAGTTAAGAACCTATAACCTCACACACTAGTAGAACTTTGAAGACTTTTTTGAGTGTTATAGATAGGAGTACCTATGTGTACGTAGGAAACAAAAAATGGTTGAGGGAGAAAAAAACTTAGCAGTAAATAAAATATAAATATGCTATTCCTAACAACGTCAAAATAATAAAAGCGCCTAAGCTTGATTACATATATAGCCTTAGATAAATTATTTATTAGTCAGATAAGGTGATGAAAAAAAGATTCGCTTGAAATTGTAAATATTGTGTGCCATATTTATCTAAATCTGGAGTGTTAATGTTGATGTATTACATACTTAAATCGTGTTATTTGTAAGTCGCCCGCGGCGCGTTTGGTGACGGCGGCGCAGGCGTCGGCAAGACACACAAAATTGATAAATTACGCGACGGTCGCGGTGCGGCGAGTAATCCCTACGAAATGAGCGCTTAGGCAGAGATTACAAGAACCATCGTCTGCGCAGCTAGTGGGCAGCACTAACACATTGTCGGGCCACGGATCGGATCGCCGGACGTGATAGCAAACGGCAAAGAGTTACTTTACAGCTCATCTTCACTGATATTGATTTGATCGTTATTTGTTTTCTTGATCACGTTTTTATCAAACCAGAAAAGATGTTCAAGACTTATAGACGAAATCAAGAGCAAACTTTGGTAGGATTCGATTTTTAATTCGTGATTTGAAAGTTATCTTTATAATACCTTATAATATTGATTACTTAAACTATGAAGTGGCCATTAAGCTTTTTTTTAAAAAGAGAGCCTTATCCGTTATCCGGACGCCGGTGTCCTCGGGCCCGTCCGGCACATCGGTCGGCCCTACGCGCTCGGGCTCGCAGCGCGCGCGCAAGACGTATGGCGCGCATTGTCCGCCGCCATTTGTTATTCGAAATATACTACTTTATGGATCCCATAATAACTTTATAATGAAAAATGTACGCCATATCTATCAGAGCGCAATGGAAAATGTGTTTTATTAGTTTATTACACACGTAATCTGTTGATCTTATAAATCGTTTAGGCGGCCGACAAACACTTTTGAACACATTAGATGTTTTTTAAATGGTAATTTTAAGGTGCGGCTTTAGGAAAATGAAAGTACGGCCCGTTGTACGTTTGAAAAATAGCCTGATTACTTAGCACTTACAGACGTGAGCTTATGCAGTGCTTTTTGTAGATTTCGTGATAAATTGTGAGGTTTTTGACCTTGTGTTTTAAAATATAAAACAAAATTATTGTACTATTTACTATAGTTGTTATTCTATAAACACGTTTATGTATTTGTCTGGAATGGAAAATAAACGCAAAGTGACGTAGAATACGAGCTAAGTAGTTATGCCAACGTAAAAGGAAGCTAATACTATTGTATCCTAAAAAAGTCGAGTATGTTTACAATTTACATTACAAGTATCCATAGTCATGATCGAGAGGTCACTTGCTAGCCAAAAGACGTATTTCGTTTAATTATTAGTTTTTTCTTGGTCAATTCAGATGATTTAAAATAAAAGCACGCTATCATCAAATCCCAGGCGCCCCAAATCACGGCACAAAGTCGTTCCAGATGTCCTACTTATAGTATTCCTGCGTGTAATCGGATTGAGCGCTCCTTTTCTCTCATATGAGCATACTAGTATGAACGAAAGAAATGGGTAATTTCGGAAAACTTATTTAGAGTACGGTACGGCCTTACCGCGCGAGCGCCATTTGTCTTGCGCCCGCGCACCCTCCACCGCCTGCGCATCGCGAGGAGTGTAGCACAGGCTTTATACAGAGTCTCAAATAGGTCAGAGGTAGAGCTGCGAAGGCCTGTCTAAATCACTCGCATGTTCAGCAAATTTTTAAAGAGTTATTATGCTACGAGTATGAGTAGTGTTTTCTTTCTTCAAATTTCTCACAGCCAGGGTTTTTGCATGAATTAATTTCTCAAGACTTGATTTCTACACTACTCATATTTTAATTTCTGTTTTCTGCAATTTCCCCTTCTCCCATCTTTATCAATGTTTCTAATGAATATCATTTTCTTTGCAAAATATAGCTGAGAAGTCTTACATGACCTTTACCTTGCAGAATGTCTTTACTGGATTTCACTCTTAAAATAAAGTTTTTATATATCTGTCACTCTTACTTCTTATTAATTGTTATTATTCTTTAAGTACATACTTATAAAATGCTTTATCCTGAATGACTGACTGACTGACGGATCAACGCACAGCCTGACCCGCTGATCGTAGAGCCCCGAAATGTGGAGGGTTTGTATTTTGTATCCAATAATAAAGGAATTTCCGACATTCTATCGATGAATAGGGGGTGGAAAAAAGGAAGGCCGAATTTGTATGGAACAAAGTAATTTCTTAGTCCAAACCACTTCAAATTATGCTCACACATTCTACAACAGTGTTATCGGAAGACTTTGAATAATTCTTATATACTTATAAGGTCATTTATCGGGAAAAGCTGAAGGAGTAGTGTAATGGTTACAGGCTGTAAAAACATTTGGTTAAAAAAACTCGCGAACGAGGTAGCGGGAGGGCAGCTACGAGTTACGAATAAATAACGACTCGTACAGAAACCCTTTACCTACTTTGTTATGTTTTCGTTTCACTCTGACCTTTGAGATCTACAAACGGTCGTAAAAATAACAAAAGCTAGTCGGATCCGTCCGAATTCCACTCGAGATGATATAGTGCGGCTGCAGTCACAACACAACACGCGCTTTGTGGCTTGCGCGGGCGCAGCGTTATTAATGGCGCGGGACGCTGCACCACGGATCAATCACAGCCAACAAAGGTGCATCCATAGGTTTAATACTGTCGATGTCGACAGATGGACTTTGTAAACTGTTCTTGCTAGGAATTTATAAGAATGTCTTCTGACAAATATTTAATACATACAATCCAACTTTTTAATGTTTGGTCTTGAATCTTGATTGTATTATTTTGCAAAACTTGTGAGCCGTATAGACGTCTAAGAACTGCGAAAGGCTTGCATATAATGAAAACTTAAGATTTCAGAGAAATGTACAAAAAAATCAGAAGTAGAACCCCTAAAAGATGGCTTACTAAATCGTTTTACATTTAAGTAATGCGGTAATCTTTAATAATATTTTAGTTACAGGCAAGAATAAAAAGCGTTGAATTGCGATTTTTAAACCTAAATATGTAAAAAGTCATGTGTTAAGCTTACGGCTGTATTTGAGATAAATACTCTGTACTATAATAATCTTAGTAAGTACAATCTCGGCACATCCCTAGTCATCTCTCTCAAGCGAGGTGATATGAAAGACTTAAGAGGTTTCTGGGCGTGAAATCCGTCACTGTCACACAGAGCTGCAGAACACTGAGGCATTTGGCAAAGATCTTTTGTGCTACTCATTAGAAAGCACATCACTCATACAAAGTTAAAAACCCCCTCATGTTTAAAATCCATTTTTAACTCCCATTAAGATTGCTTCTGGTGTCAATATTTTTCATCTGTAACCAACTCCCAAGTTGTATTTTTGTATTTTTTCGTGACGCAGAAAGGTCGAGCTTGGCTCACCCGCTGCCGTGCGCCTGATAAAGTCGTCAGGTCCGAACTCTGCCTTAATAAATAACAGTGACGAAACAATTACGGGCGTTGTTCGTTCTCCGATCTTCGCACAAAGTACGCGCAGCCTAGGTTAGAACATGAAGCCTTCATGTGGTGTGTCAAAGAGTTTATTGGGTTCAATATGTATCTATGTAGCATCTAAATGTTGTTGTGTCTGCGCTGCTCATGTACATGGCTATACACAACATTACACACACAGTAAAAAATTGTGAAAAAACAGTGTGCCTTCCTCATACCTAGCACTGTGTGTAAGTATTATTTTAATGACGTTTAGCTTTGAATATATTAACGAAAACTTTAAGTAACATCACGACTATTAGCGTCGCTTCTCACCTAACACCTAAAAACTCTAATGTTATTTTTATACACCCGTCGAATTCAAAGGATACAAAAATTCAACTTCATGAAGACCGAGTCCGAGGCAAGCAACTAACAAATGTCAGTGAGCACAATATCGTCAGGCACAAAGAGTTTTGATAAACGTATGGAGTCGATAAAAAATTAAATATTTCCCAAATCAATGCGAGGCGGACGCTTTCGGCTGGTTTTTTTGGGTCTTATAGTGACCTCTGGAGGACAATTGATTAGTGAGGAGCGCACGTCATCGCTGAGACGGGCTTATTAACAGGACAGTGCCGTCCCACAAAGGCGATGGTTCCGTATTCCTGAAAGTAAGGTAAAAGTAAAGTTTGCCTGTAAGCATCCCACTGCTGGGCAATGGCCTTACCTATAACCGTATTCTTACTTTAATTGATACTGAGTAGGTATTTGTGAAATTATGCATTACGGATTGAACTTGGGGGCGGGGATAGATACAATATAATACAATATTTTGTACTGTACATTAAACAGTACAGTTTATTTAAACAAATTTATAGGAAGTTAGCAATTTAGTTAGTCATATTGATTAATTTTTAATCCGAACAATGGGAAAATAAAGTTAGTTTGTATAGGAAATTTTCTGGTGAATGAAATCGAAAGAAAGTGTCAGTTAATATTAAATGAGCGATCTTTTTATTCATAACGTTCGCATTAGCACCTTTTTCTTTATATGAACGATCGTCAAAATCGTTTCTGCCTACTTGCAATAATAAATGAACCTTTTTCCACCGATACACAAATAAAATAATTTCAAGTATCCCCAACGCTTAAACACAAGTTATGATCAGCCGGCGCAACAGCTGATCTCATGGTAATTGCCAGTGCTGCACCCATAATATAACATTATGCATTTTATATATGCGCCAAGACGTTTCTTTAATTAAAAGATACTAATTAAAAATATACCTGAGCCACACATGTCGCAACGAGGAATATGAGACGGTAGTTGATTTCCAATTACAGATCGAACGATTTATTTTGTTTTACAGTAGCTTTACAAATCATATCAAAAACTCGTTTGTGGATTGGAATTTGGATACCGCCAACTTGATACCGTCGGACTAATAATAATGTAAGCAAAAAAGGTTTTACTCTCGGCCACTAAAATCTAAAATTTTGATAATTAATTCTATAATTTAGTCAAACTTTAATTTACGGTGAAAGTATAGTTCAACATAACACATACAATTTTAAATTTAATATTAAGCATTAAGTACGCCATTTGTACTTTCTTATGTCTGTGCAATAAATAATAAAATAAATAAATACAATATTTTATTACCAGATATTTATCATACTTCAATACAAGTAATATTCGTTGCACTTTGTAGCACCTAAAACGACTCTCTTGATATTTCAGGTACCGTTTTTGAGTAAGCATTCTGTAGGTAGTATAATTTTGTAATAAAAACTATGACTTACAATAATCACAATTTAGTCATTTTTGCTTGCTTGGTTCTTGCTCACAATGCTCGTTATATACACATATCAACACTGTCTAGGAATATTTTAGACGTACGTGTGTATTATTGTTTATAAAAAAAATATTAATCAGAACTTTATACAAAATATCCCTAGACAGTGATGATTAGGTATATGTTGTCTTACTAGTAACCATTTGATCTAAAACTGGCTAGGTTTAGTCATAAACCAGCGGTACCCCGACGTATGCGCGCGTCATCGCTGCGCCCGCGCCGCCTCCCGCGTGTTTGCTCTACAAACAATCGCGCACTCTATCGCTGGCCTTCTCCCTCTACGAGCCGGTAGCCCGTCTCCAGCCTTTGTCAAATGGTGACAGCTCTGGTGCTCTGTTATTGAAAGGGCGATGGCTAAAATATTCTTAGACACCAAAAACTTCTTTTATTAATTTAAATGTTAAATGAAGGCGTAAATGCAGGTAGATACGTTTTTCTTTCTTTGTTTGTATTGTTTGATCTTGGAATTGTGTGCAAATGAAAACTCCGCACTGAATTTACGTAAACTGTTTATTTCAACATTTCTATTTGTATGTACTTCTTTATCTGGCATACCTGCGAGTAAAGATTATTTGCTTTATTAAAAAAAAAACATGTTCCTTTGTCCAATGTTCCTTTCTAAAATCTATGTGGCCAGCACCTGCCGCTATAGGTTGTTTTCTTTATTTGAATAACATTCTATTTACAAATTAATGTTATTTTCTAAAGGTTATCAGCCAGAACCTGCCAGGTTCAACCATGTTTTGTTTTTTTTTAAACATTCTATTTCCGAATCAATTATTATTCTTTTCTTAAACTTTTAAATGGCTAGATCCTACTCGAACACTTATGTATAGACAATTGGCTATGAGTACAGTCGCTAAAAAGCAATAAGTGTCGCAATCAGTCAAGACTTGGATTGTATTACAATTTTAATTAGTTAAAAGTACTCTCAACTCACATCCCTAAAACATAATGTTGCTTCCTCTACTTAAAATTCATCAAATAATTCTGTATTTCTCTGTCAATATTTGTGCAAAAGGAGTGGTTTCAACTCGTATACAACCCTGAGTCAAGGCGTAGTTTGTTGTATTGCACATGAAGAAAATATTAACTAACGTCACGACGTCGCGTTGGGTTTTATAATCATTCTCATCTCATCGTATGTTGTAAGGTGGTTTTGTTATAGATTCAACTATTATCCTCTATCGACGTGTGACCCTTGCATGACCCAGTCATCTGCAACACGTCGTCTGCTAACGACGACCATCAAAGCGGGTGGCCGCACAAGAGAGACATTCGCGCCGTCAGCGCTGATACATTCCCGCCATTAATACCACATTGACCGCTCTCCGCGGGACTCCCATATATCTCGGGAATAAGTTCGGTTACGTATCGAATCCGACGACAGACGCGATTTATCGATGCACCCAGTGTAATCGGATTTTGGTCGGTGGCAGCGTATCAAACGGTGGACGAAAAAAACCAAAAGATATAATAAATATTTGTAACCAGATATACCTATACTTTAGGTAGGAGCATATCGCGATTTTGTCGTCTCTAATCTTTCTGATAAAAGGAAACTTCAAATGTTTATTAATTATTGGGTACCATAGGATTGTTTAAAGTTTTTCAATACATTTACACAGACTATTATTATCGTATGTCGGTGAAGATAAAAACCGGCCAAGTGTGAGTTAGACTCCGTGTACCCGGGCAACCCTGCGAGTCCATGCCATGCTTGAATCTAAATGTCAAAGTTATGTTTAAAGGTTCTTAGCATAATTAAACACTCATAATCGTCACTTATCCACGGCAATTGGCATTAACTTAAAACTTTTTAGAAAATTAGCTCGTTGATGTCTCCAGTACGGTGCTACGACAAACGTGCTACGAAATGACGTAGAAATACTACGAAATTATTAAAAAATAACTATTCTTGTGTCACGGCCTACTGACTTCGCATTTTATGTATTTTACTGATTTATATTTAATTATTTATTGCATCGTTTTGTCAAACCCATAATCAACGCCCTGTTCCTGTAATAAGTACTTATATTTTTTTAATTTAATTTAAGGACAAAAATTTGAGTTTTTTTTTTGTTTTGTCATATCAAAAGGTAGGCAGACATTTTGCCGAAATGTGTGTGATCTGATCATTTTACAGTTCAAGTACTTGCTAAACTCTTGTTTTTTTATGTAGACCGAGCCAACTTTTACTAACAAACATTTAATACCTTAGTTTCACAGTTACAAGTATCCTGCAGTTACTTACCTAAAGCTGTAACTGAAAACCTTTTTTTTTAAATTTAAAAATACAATTGAGAGTCCTATTTAATTTTGCGTTTAGTGAATTGCAGTGTTTTAATTTATTTCAGTGTAGGCAAATGCTGTTTAATTACATATAGCCCGAATGGCAAACGACCGTTGGCCAAAAAGAGTCCTGGAATGGAGACCTCGGAACGACACGAGAGGAAAAGGACGACCGCCCCAACGGTGGTCTGATGATATCCGACGACACGCAGGACATGGCTGGATGACACGGGCACAAGACTGCCAGTCATGGCTGAAAATGGAGGAGGCCTACGTCCAAGACTGGACAAAATTGGGCTGATGATGATGATGTAGGCAAATGCTGTTTAATTATAATTTTATCGCAAATCATATGGCTAATATTGGAATCATTTGAGTGTTTCTTACAGTAGGTAATAATAATATTCTTCTTCATTCATTTATGTTTACTTAGTAAATAAAATTAATCGATTGTGCTTCTTTGTGAGATTATAATATTTTTTGTGTACAAAAAATAATCGCTGACAGTCAATTACGTTACTTAATTAATCAACTCAGACACTTTTCTCTGTGTAGCATCTAATGACTAATTAAATTTATACTACAAATTAGGTATTAGAATAGTTAGATACGGGATTGCTACTATGTACCTTATTATTTATGAGCTTCCGATATTTCGGCACTGTTGCAAGCGCCATGATCACGGAGTTACAATGGTACCGGCGGCGAGCGGAATAATCGACTTCGAAGGAGGGTAGACCGATATATCTGCCAATAACAACCCACCAGCAAGTTCTCTTCAGTAACTCCGTGATCATGGCGCTTGCAACAGTGCCAAATTATCGGATGCTCATAAATAATGAGGTACATGGTAGCAATCCCGTATCTAACTATTCTAATGTTAGTGACCATGAAAGTTTAAAACAATATACAATTAGGTAGATTGATGCCCTTCATTTTTTTGTAAGAAACTAGTGACGGTCAGACTTTATGCAGCTCGTATGATATTTATATTAATATTATAAATATGAAAGTTTGTGAGGATTTCGCCCACCACTAAAATACTGAACCCGATGCGTAATGCCTACACCTACAGCTAGGCTATTGCACATTATATTATTCAGTTGCTCTCGAAGGCTTACATGGACAGTTAGGGCCGTTACTCGCTATCTGCGGCCCAACTTAATCTACCTCGTATTTTAATTAGCGGGTCGCACCACGCTGGCGATTACCATAATACCACAGATAATATTCTCAACATGTGAAATACATTATAATACCTACCGTTTTGTGCTGAATAGGAATATTTAACTTGTGCCCGCTCCCAGCTTCCGGCACTGATACTGTCGCGCGATTTTATCATTCAAGATGCACACACTTGTTTCTGTCGCCAAACTTTTTAGTCTGAACATTTAGCACGCGTGTCTTTCTTTAAATCTATACTAATATTATAAAGCTGAAGAGTTTGTTTGTTTGTTTGTTTGTTTGTTTGTTTGTTTGAACGCGCTAATCTCCGAAACTACTGGTTCGAATTGAATAATTTTTTTTGTGTTGGATAGTCCAGTTATCGAGGAAGGCTATAGGCTACATAACATCACGCTACGACCAATAGGAGCAAAGATATAGTGGTAAATGTGTAAAAAACGGGAGAAAGAAGTCACTATTCCACGCGGACGAAGTCGCGAGCAAAAGCTAGTAATTTAATAAGATAATTGACATTATGAAGATAGACACGATGATTGGCACCGGATAAAACCAGCAATTATTATTAAATGTAATTTCACATTAAATAATTTAATATTTCGATAGTTTCGTAATATTCACTGCTATTATATAGAAACGGAAAGATAAAGAAGGAATCGCTTGGAACACAATTTTTCACTTCGTAACTTTATTTGGACTACTACTGCGTGTAACCCTTGAGTTGGGAGGAGGGGAAGGATATGAAGATATAATTTTTGGATATATATCGATCGGACACTACATGTTACAAATATATTTTTTTTTAATTTTGAAGTGACTTCTAAAAAGAAGATAAGATAAGATAACTCTTTATTGCATATCATACAGAATATTTTACAAATTAGTTTAAAAGAAATATATAATGTAGGCGGTCTTATCGCTATAAGCGATCTCTTCCAGACAACCTTTGGGTAAAGAAATTATGAGTTTAAAGGAAAGGGTATTTTGTGCATAGAAAAACAAGACCTAATTAAATTAAATAGATATGTAAATATGTCTTATACAATTCAATAATATAATAATAAATACAATTACAAACTAATAGTAATACATATTATACATGTTTATATTATATAACATTTATACAACGTGTGGCCTGTAATAGGAGCAGCAAATTTTATCAATGATTCCACAGAGTATACGTAACTACGTAACTGCACTATGACCAGGTCAGGGTAACTACCCTGACCTGGTCATAGTGCTCTAAAATGCTTTAACTCAGAGATATAGTAATCCAATTTTAAATCCCTAGTCAATGTATATCAAAATCGCTAAGACGTTGTAGTAAATGAGAAATGTCAAGTTATATGACTGGACACATTTGTTTGCAATACATTGCTGGTTCGATTTAGTTTGTTAGAAAATATCGGTAAATTATTTTTTAATTAAAACCATAAAGAATTGATAACTGGTTACCTAAAGGGCTTATATTTTAATGTTTTGCTCCTATTACAGGCCACACCCTGTATAACAAACATTTGCCCCTTGTGGGATTCGAACCCTCGACGGCCGGCGTATAAAAGTCAGGAGCGCTAACCAATACACCAAACGCGTCGTCATACTAACACAATATTAATCGCACATAGTAAAATGTATACTTTAACCATTATTATTCCGTCAAGAATATTTATTTTATGATATAAACCAATGTGATATGAAAGTAAATAGAGAAATGTAGAGTGGAGGGAATTTCTTTGACGACGCGTTTGGTGTAGTGGTTAGCGCTCCTGACTACTATGCCGGCGGTCGCGGCTTCAAATCCCGCAAGGGACAAATGTTTGTGTGATGAGCACGAGCATTTGCTGTACCTAAGTCATGGATGTTTATATTATATATTTAAGTATTTATGGAAAAGCCCCGTTGTTGTCTGGTATTCGTAGCACAAGGAAGAAAATTTCTTAGTTCGAAACGAAGACAATTGGTGTGTTTTCTAGCGCATATTTATTTATATAATTACTTTAAAGAGAGAGCAGATGTTCCTTAAGCAGGTTTTTAAAAACAGTTATAGGAGGTTTTCAATTTAACCTGTAATATTTTTTCCACCGTTGATATTGGATAATATGTATGATGATCTGTTTGGGCTTCATATCACGTGAGTCGCAAGTGTATGTTTGTTTGTACGATGTTTTTTGGTATCGCATTCTATCAGATAAGTATATGCTAACTTAAAGAACACTGTTAGCTTCATCAAAATCAGATCAGTAGTTTCTGAATTATAGTAAAGTACAATTCGCACTTGTAATTAAAATTTTCGGAAAATAATCGAGTCAAGAAACAATTATACATTTCCTGAACAAATGTAATAATTTATATCCACACTTTTTAAAATTGTTTTTGACCACCACTGTGTAACTCAATGCCAACATTGTTATGCTATTGAGGTAAATGGAAATAAACATACATTTGGACTCATTGACACCAATATTGCAAGGCCATAAGAAGGAAACGTAACCGAATTCAGATAATAAATAGTAGTAAACAACTATTGTCAAAACGTGGACTTGTTGTGGTCAAAATATTCAACGCTTTCCGCAGGTGTGCGGTGTAATTGTACAGAAAAATACACGAGACAATACATAATGCCGTAAGCGTTTCATTTGGTCCAGCCTGCACCGACTATAAAGTACCTATTTACCTTTGATGATTTTGATTTTACGGCACCTAGTGGTGACTGAGTTTCGACGAGACGGCGTTTCTTCTCAGCACTTTCCTAATTGTCTGTTTTCTGTCTCGAAGCACTGGTAGGCCCCAAAAGATAAGGAGACATGTTTTTTTTTCAGTGTATATTTGACGTTAGTAAGTGTCATTTCATGACCCAAATTGAAACAAATATTTTGAATTTGAATTTTTCCTAGATCGCGTTCTTTCGCTTTTAATCTATTATAGTTATACATATGAACTCATGATAAATATACCAAGTCCTAATCTTTTTAAGCAGTATTTATGTTTTAATTAAACATGTGTGTATTTCTAGTTTTAATTAAACAGAGTTGTAAGTGCGTATGTGTACAAACGGGTAGCAATCAGGTAAGATCAAATCTAGGAACAAAATTAGTGACCAGTCGAAAAATATAGTGATACGGGGCCCTATTTTTGAAGCATTCGCCTTAAAATGACGTGTGATTTTGATTTTGTTGATTAATGTTTGATTTTCGAATGAATTCCGGATAAAAACCTCACATGAGTGATACAAAAGACATATTTTGATTTGTAAGTAGTCATGTCAATTTCAAATTTATTCCTTTGAATTTGAATTGATTTTCGAACGTAATATTGACACGAGTGATTGAAAAATAAAGCTCATAAGCAACTTTGAAAAAAAAATTGGTGAGCTATTAACTTAAATTAAGCCATCGTTTTTTTTACCGCAAAACGTGTGGAAAGATTGTAGAAACTTTGACTTTGTCCTGTACATTTTCCGAGAAAATTGAAAACTTCAAATCACCGCAATTTCTTTGTGTCAAAAGTATAATTGTTAGGTAATGTTTTATTAAAATCTATAAAGTTGCAATTTGCAAAGCACAGGAGGCTGCTGGTATTCATAAGAGTTTTTTATTAACAATTTTTTCCCTACCAATTTACTACGCTCACTTATACGACTACTATTACTACCACAAACATACTCGTACCTACCTAAAGTTTTTCTTGTTAGTTGATTAGGTAATAGTACTATTTGAAAGACTAAAAATATTGTGATCTTCAATAAAATGTAGGCCACATGCTAAGAAAGAAGGCAGAAAAATAGGCAACGATTTAAAAAATAAGAAGATAATTTTGCGGTGGAATCGAAAGTAAGTCGTTGCATTCAAGCACGGCTGACGCTGAAATACGTTACTAACATACATGTAACTACGTAACATCGTTATATCAATCATTTTTTTGAATTAGTTAAAAATGAAATTCGACCACAGTCGTTTTAGCTTGATCGTTCAAAATTATTCTCGAAACAATAGCTAATTGAAGCCTTTTACCTCGTTTTTAGTTAACCCTTATAGTTTCGCCATGTCCATCTGTCCGTCGTCGATGGTTGAACCAAGTAATGGTAAAAAACAATATTTGCAATTTTAAGAATGGCTACGACCGTTGGTTAAGGTATTTTTAAATCATACAGTGGTGACGCCTTTTAACTATTAGTTAAGCTAATTACCAAACACAAAATAATTTACTGTTTTAAAAATCTACGTTTGAAGTACTGTATATATAACTACTACTGTATGTATATGTAGTATTTTGTGAGAGAAACATACTTACTTATTATATTATATTACCAGAACCTTTTTTCAGCGGGCATGTGAAGCCGTCGGATCAATTGAGCGAGGCCCATTCTACACCGTATAGGTTTGAATACATGGCTCCGCGATTTTGTTATGAAAAATAACATCGGTAGGTTATAAGGATAACCTGATGCTATTTTTCGTATTAGTTAGTAAATAAGTGTAGATAACACGGCATAATAAAATAGTAGGTAACTAAAATCGCGACGATTTTACGAGTATGTTTATGTGAAATTTGCATATTTTGCGGATTTCTTTATTATTATACATTATACATAATATTAAAGTTATCATGTTCATTTTTTACATTTTGTCGAACTCCTATGTATAAATAGATGTTATAATTATTTTAGCGTCTATTGAATAATGCACCAATTATGATTTTTTTTAAAAGTAAGTTTAGGATAAGTTAGTAGCCCCATTATAAATATGTAGACATTATAAATATGTAGACCTTACAGGCTTCAAGTTATCTTATGTAAAACATCTGAACGAAGTCTTCGATGTAGGTAGGCCTAAATATGGTAGTAGGATGTTCCGCTATTGGAGTTAAATTGTGGTTAGTTATGATTATTGAGTTTTTTGATGAATGTAGTAGGTATTTTTTTAAGTTAACTAGTACCGAGTTCGGACTTCTTTTCTTTTTATATTTATGATAAGTAAATTCATATCTTTTTTGCAACAATAATAATAAATTTAAAAAATATTGGAAAGGAATTCCTTCAAGAAGAATTCACTGAGGTAAAGCTTTCTTTGCTCCAACGTAGCATTTAATTAATACATACCAATATTTTACACAAAAGTGTATAAAAATAAATGCAATTATGATACCGCCCCAATCACATAACACCTTAAATATGTACTTGTATCTACAGGCTGTTCTAGAACATAGAAGCACAATAGGCGCCGGCTCCTTCACTCGGAAACCAATAGCAGTCGATCATGTTATCTCACCTTCATCTCTACCTTGACGCCCAACACCTTGACGGCTAGCGCGCCGCAGAGAGCCAGCTCGGGGGACCCGCGGGCCCCGGCGCCCGCATCGACACTCACTGAGACACTCGCCACTCACTCGCCGCGCGCGCCTGCCTCTACTCGCAGTTGGCTCGATACTGACTTGCCCGGACCGGAGCCCCGGGGGCGGCCCCGAACCCAGGCACACCATTGGCCGGTCGCGCTAGGCGGGCCCTACGCGACCCACACCTATGTAAAGCTCGATTAAAAAGTAGCGGAATTATCACTAGTACGCTTTAAACGACTTTTAAGCCTAGCGTATCGGATTTCGATTGGAGCCATTGATGCGTCCGTGCCTCGGCAAACATGGACGGTCGTAAGACGAGACGGTTGGAATATGGCTGCATGTTTGCAATACTAGTCACTCACGTAGTTTTTATACATCATGTTTTAAGATACATCATGATTTACTTTTTTACCTAAGTGACATAAAGTTTTCAATTAAGCTTCAATAATCGTATGCAAAATCTACACCATCATACCACAAAACATAGCCTCCCATGCTATTGCAATGCATCCATTTTAGTGCATCGTTGTGAGAGTCAAGTTAAGAGACAAAAGTCCCCGTAAAGCCGGCACTCCAGAGCGTAATTATCAGCTTGCGATGTGTCACACGCAGCGGGATCACGAGAGTAAGAGTTTAATGGCGCCGTTACTTGTCTCTGTGACCCATTTACATTCCCATTTACTCTCGCTGTGAGAGACATAAAGCAGAACGTTTCAAAAGCTAGCTTAAGCTTTTGATGATTACACTGCAGGCTTCCAGTTGCGACTTGAACATGAAGAAATTCGAATGGGACTACTATATCTGTTTACAAATATTCGGAGATTCAAGCAGGATACGTCATAGCGTAACGTTAATATAATATTGAACACGTAGGTATAACCGTAATTCAATAATAGGGCGCAGTTTCAGGCTGCAACGGTGGCGCCGCCCTGTCGGAGCGGCCGGAACCTCGCATCCGAGGAGTGCTTCCGGGTCCACCATCACGCTTTTAATTCCACTTTTGAAATATTATTTTTTATTCGCTCCTATCATCGGCTCCGAACGGAAAGATCGGTTCGTTCGTTATTCAGCGAATTTGCAATTCGAATGTGGAGGGAGGGAGGGGTCTTAATTTATGCCAAGTAGCTACGACGGGATTCAAATTATTGTTCGCTACACAAACAGATACCAATCAGCGTTTGTTCTACGCGCGCTGTTTGTGCCCACAATGTGACGAGTTTTATGTATTTCGCAAATGTTTGGACGAATAATTTGGCAACTTGATAAAATTATTGAAATTGCATTATTATTTTATGGTTTTGGAACAAAATGGCCAATGTTCTATTGACAAGAAATGTTTTTACCAAAGCAGTCACTTTACAGACCACTATTAATTTCAGATCCAAATTAAACTTGAGGTAAAACTGGCAAGTTTTTATTTTATTTACTAGTTAACTTCCAATTAAGGTCAAATTGTGTCTAATTTACTCGTAACATAAAAAAAATACTACCGCTAGAACCCATATGAAAGGCACCTACTACGGAAGAGGAAACCTCTACCGTGGCACCTACAACAGAAGTGTTTATATCTTATCAGACCAACAATAAATAACATGATGAGGCATTTGAATTACTTGTACTGTTGAATTAGTATAAAGTAGATAAGCAGCTACAAAGGCAACATCCACCTGATCATTAACGGAACACGCATCAAAAGGTCCGTAAAATTGAAACAGCGGAGCGTAAAAAAGGAAGGGTTGAATAAAATACGAGTTGCCGAAAAGAGTAGAAGGTACAGTCGGCGCCGACGACCTGCCGCTAATTGTTTATCTTCATCTACACGCGTCAACTGTCTGATAAGAGATACCAATCATATTTTAACCACACTAATTTGACTCATTGTACACAGGTGTGCGGATAGACATTTTCATTTTCAAAGACATTTTTAACATTTATTTTGTTAATTTCTTGCAGCTTTTCAAATCATTGTGGATATCACTTGATAAATAAAAGGCAAGATTTAATTGTAAAGAAAAAAAATATTTAGTTTAAATATATATTTTTTGAAAACGTAGCTCTATTCTCGGTTACTACGTGAACCTATAGATGAGTGAGTAATAAATATTCATTTTCAGTCTATTTGTTCCTTTGACTTCAATGGAGCAAAGAGAATTGGTTCGCATATTTTTGGTTAATTTTCATATTCTGCGATTGGACCCCCTTTGTATAACATTATATTGTAAAATTAACTTTTTGAAATAAATTATTTTGTATTTGTATTTTGTATTTGTACAATGTTGATAAATGAAGCTGCATTATAAATATAAATATTGTTTGTCAACAACTGCAGCAAAATCCAGATAGCCATCATTATTAACATTAAAACTGAGTAATTTTCACCTTTATCGGGAAACGGGTTGAATTCGCTCAAAGAATAATTCTCGCGAACATGATTGCGCTGGATAGTTTCACGGGGATGTTTGTTGGCGAGGGGTTGGTGGAGGGGGAGGGGTCTGGCCCCGGGGGCAAATTAACAATCAGCCGGGGTTTTGTCCTCGTCCATTGGTTTGCGGACGCGGCGCGAATGCCGACGACTCCTCGATGTTTATCTTGCCAAGTTCATGTGTCAACGGAAAAAAGGCTCCAAATTTTTACAGCAGTTATAAAATTGCGGATTGGACGAATAAATAACTGATCTGAACTGCATTGAGATTCAAGATTTTCATGTGGTCAATAAATTAAGCTTTCTCAAAGATTATTTTGCTTTTTCAACATTCATCGTAACTTACTGAACCGGAAAAAATACAATGTATACCTGTATGTGCAGAATTCGTACTTATTTATTTATATTGTTACTTAACGCAGTATTACTGCCTCCTTGCCACAAGGAAATGGTTTCGTTTTTAAATAGGTTTGTCTTATTTTTTTTAATGAATGCCTTGGTTTTATTATTTTTTTGTTTGTTACTTAGTAATAAAGTATTTTCAGAACCCGTAAGAAACTAGCAACCAAAAGGCAAATTTATTTATTTGCTTAAAAACTAAATGCTACATTACCCTGTTAGGGTGTAGCAATATTAACTTAAAAAGTTAATGTATTAATAACAATATTTGAAAAAGCTCGAAAAATGACAGACATCTTTTAATAAATACTTATCTACTATATAAAAATAAGCCGGGTTTTCCTCCCTGACGCTATAACTCCAGAACGCACGAACCGATTTCCACGGTTTTGCATTCGTTGGAAAGGTCTCGGGCTCCGTGAGGTTTATAGCATAAAACGGGGCCGGGGCGGGACGGGGCTGGGGGCGAAACGAAGTTCGCTGGGACCGCTAGTGTGCTATAAAATAAAACCGCGACCCCAACACCAAAGTTAAGCGCCAAAAAGTGGTTATTACACCCTTGTTACACCCTTTGTGAGTGGTATTTAATAAAGTGTCATATTTGTGAGTGTGGGTAACAATATAGCCGGCGATAACTGTCCAGCAGACTCCCTTGCACCCGATGTTCAGATCCCCACGGACCTCATACCCTGAAGATCGGGTGACAACCAACGGGCCCTAAGGGATCTTTAGTGTTCTGTTTATTACTTGGAATTAAGTTAACGCAACTTGTTTTGTTGTACGAATTAGTCTAAATGAAACAAATACAACATTATGTTCTTATTATACCCAAAATACAATAAAAAATCACTTCAATATATACCTACCTACATTACTAATAATTTGTCATCAAAATTATTATTCGTTGACCGTTGATTACCAACAATCAAATGTACGAGTATTGTTGCGTGATAAAAAGAGGTCTGAAATATCTGCTTTTTCGATTATAACTCGATTAATTTATTACTTACCTAATTTTATAATGGTTTTATGGAAATAGTATGACAAACGTGCTGTACTTTCAATAATCATTACTTATACTTTTTATCATCATCATGTGGATATTATAAGTTGTATTTAGAAGCTGTGTATCGCCAATCTCCAATATTGAAAATAGGTCAAGAGGTTTTTGCTTTGAGCTCTGATTTTTTACACACCGCCGTTTTTAATTTGGTTTTTTGTTCGCTTAACTCTGTGCGAGATATGCAATTAGTCTTTTCGCTTCTTAAATCGATAGCAAAAATGCAGTTTCAGCCATAAACCGTCTGACATTTGGCGTCAGATTGCAGCGTTTGATCGTCCTTTGTGCGGTAAGACCATTAGCGCGCGGATTAGAGCGCAGCCGCCCGCGCAACGAGATTACCGCACCCTTCTCCCCCGGCCTCCCCTATTTTTGAACGTAACTGGATTTGCCGAATACAAATGCGGGAGTAAGGTGCAAGTGAGCGACGCACGTCGTACAATTGTTGGCTATTAAGGAACTTTTGTTTCTATTATTTTGGGAAACACTTTCATAAAAATACTGTTTCAGGTTGAAAAAAAATTGTGCAATTGGACGTTACTTTAGAAATAATTCAGAAAGTAGGAAGAACTTAGAAATAAGTCGCTACTTTAGCCGGTTCAAAAACACACGTTCTTTTCGGTATAACAAAAATAAAACTTCTTATGAAAAGTTGAAGATTGTATGCGTAATCATTGTACTAACACAACTTTTTCGTCACTTAACTAGGTGAGAAGCGAACTCAAGTCCTTATCCTGACGTTATGATGATACTAGCAAATAACTGCAGAACTTTATTTACCTTTATAGATATATATCCATACATACCTATATAATCAATTCTCAAGTTCGCCTCAAGGAGATCCCAGCGCGTGCAGAGTTGATCCGAATCGTATATTTGCAGCGCAAACACAGGGTTTGGTTCTGTAACATATTCCCAGTCCCTGGGGACTTGTTAGTAGCCGGAGTGGAGCTCGAGGGAGCTAGTTGGAACTATTTAAAGTTAAATTGGAGTAAATGAGACTTCCCCTATTAAAACTAAACACAATAAAAAGGTGAATGATGTCAAATTGGTTTGTCAATCTTAATCTTCGAAATTTAGCTTTATATTTTCTGTGATTGAAAATCTAGATTTATTCGTCATAGAATGTTGAACGTTCTTGTCCGTAGAAGATGTAATACTTATATCACATGATATAATGTTTATATTTGGAATAAAATTAATCAGTCAGATTAACTTATACTTTCCTATTCCTCTATTATAGGTAGAACCTCTTATATCCTACCTACTGCCATCATGTGGGTAGAAAAAAAAGATAAGGTGTTCACTGTTCAGTCATTCAACCAAGGTTTTAATATTAGAGGTTTTTGCACTTGTTTTACAACATTTTATTCTCTCTTTTGGCTTGTTCTTTTATGACACTTTATTACCCTAACATTCCCACATGAATTAACTCCACATTAGCTTGCCTTCAATAGCGTTATCAAAGCGCATGCAGCAGTCGCCGCATAAAGCTTGAACTCAGCAAACCGAGAGCTCATCAATGGCCGGCACTCGGCAGTCGTCTGTCATTTGCGAGTCGCGTCATCGCGTCACCGCCGCGCGGGCGAGTGGTTTGCGTGTGAGCCGCCGTGACACGCGCCGGGAAGTGATGGAAAAAAACATATCGATACTATCAATTAGTATCAAAAATTTAAACATTGTATTTAATAATTTTAAAAAAAAGGTATGTATGTAGATATATTTTTGATCGAAGGTAGCTGAAGCCTAAAAACTCCAAAGCCTATCTTGAGTAACCAAGTAGTTAGATGGTCTATTTAAACTGTCCTGTAAACGCAAGCTTCCCGTCTTTAATTTTGACATATTTGTGTGATTTTCCCTAAATTTATTGTAGTTGGTATAGAACAAAATAAGTCCAAGAGACAGTGCTCTACATTTTATTCTAAACCCCATTTGAGAGACGATGATATATCACTTCTGTCTGTTCGAGAAGAGAAAGTAAAACGCGTTTTAACTTTGTGTATTAAGATTTACGAATATAACATGTAGATATGTAGAAAATTAAATCATACTTATGATCACAAAAATGAAGGCCCATACCTCATCACATTATGGACTGCTAAGCGTTTGTGTTATATCATAAACGCTCGGCAGGTCTATCGACAGTTTGAAAACAGACAGCACTTTATCTGGACTCTTCAATAGGAAATCCACCTCACACAACCCTAACGCCCTCAAAATAAGGCTACAAAATCAGTAGTCAACCCCGGACAAAGAGACAAAGCGCTGTTTAGCCAACTAGAGGCGTGATGCCAGTGAATGGCGAGGAACAATCAAGCTCGTGAGACGGATTTGCCGATCTTTTGATGCTCTGATGCAATTATTACGTCTGTGGGTGAGTAGAGATTGTTATAAAGTAACAAAAAAGTACAATGGAGGCGGATAAAAACATGTTTTGACTCTAGTTAGTACACACGATAAATAGTTTAAATTAAAATAAGGTGTAAAGGATGATTCCTAATACCAGTGAATGGTCTTAAAAGCTTTTGTCACTGGAAGAGAGATCTCATTTCCTTAGAGATGTGATAAGTAATATGAATTTTATGTCGTCAAATATTATCTGTAAAATCCGTCTTGTAATTAGGCTGGCTCAAATAGGATTCAAAATGATAATCTAGTTTATCAATTTCAATACTATTGTTATTTGAATTCATTGATCTAACTAATGTTTGTAACAATCCACACCACCTTTTTATAAGAAGGCGACACTTTGTCAAGCCTCCTCTTTAACGATTGCGTTTTTAGCTTATCATAAATATTAAATATTTGACCATCAAAATGAGCATATCCTGATGGATATCCTGCATATCCTGACACATATAGAGACGCTGTGCCAAGCACAAAAGGGTTCGCAAATATGACGACAAAGATTACCTATTCATGAAATTTTAATTTCGAATATGAAACTATTTAACTAGATTTTGTTTGTGTTGTCAGTTCCATAAGCTAGTGATAGTGTTTCAATGATATCCAAGTGAGAAAATCAAATGGATTCTGTTCCCGTTGTTTCTACCGGGATTCAATAAATACATCGCGGTGGTGTGGAGCTAGTCGATGAGGCACGTGTATCGATCACCTCCGCGATTCCCGTCACGTCCTGTCCGCCGATGCCGGGATAAACACTCCGAAGGGGCGGCCACACGGTGCGAGCATGCGAGGACTGGTCAAGAGTCTGAATTATGAGTGTTGGCGAAATACGCGAGCTAGACAAAATTCGACATTAGCGATGGAATACAGAAATTTCAGTAAAAAAGTGAGTGAGCCTGCATCATTGCTTTTATAGTCAATAAAGATAATTATCAGTGTCTGACAATGATTCTTCAGGGTGAACTCTCTATCGTCGCCTCTACCTCTGCCACGTTGACTTCTTGAGTAACTACGAAACCTAGCAACAGCAAAGATCTATCATATCTTTACAATGTACCTATATTATTATAGTTTCGTAAAGTTTAAAATAATAGTAATGTTGGAGAGAGCTGACATATATTTAATACTTAACTGACTTCATTATCATCATCGTGAAAAAGAGCTATGCTCTTGTCGGTGGAGTTTTTTGAAATATATATTAGGGAAGATAGTGTGGTGGATTCCCTTTAACCTTCCACACCGCCGTTTAAGAACCGGGTTTTTCCTCGCGTCGTTAAAAGCCTTCTCTGATATACTATATCCTTAGCCTTCCGCAAGTACTGATGTTGCTGACTTTGACTTAACACGTTCCGGGACAGTGAACGCCTACAGTCGTGAAAACAATAAAACATCTATTGTGTCTGGAGTAGTGTCCCGGAACGTGTTCAATAGATTTCAATTGTAAAAGTTAAAAAAAATAAGTACAACCCAGTTTGATCAAATTGGTCCCAGATGTTATATCAATCCTGGTCACCCCACCGCCGAGCAGATTAGATTACCTGCCCCCGCGCCGCTGCAAACAGTTCGTTAGAGCACGAGTAACGAACTGCGCTCGCCAAGGTTTTATCTGCGAAATACATTTTATGATAGTGATGTGCTGCCAATCGATACCTACCGGTTAGGATTCCAGTATCAAATCAGCAATGTGTAAAATTGAGATAGAACCATTGCTTGTTGACAACATTGAACACTATTAGTGACGTGATTAGTCCTAACGAAAAGAAAATACACGAAAGAAGAGTGCGATTAAGATATTAAAAATTAACGTAGTAGTACTTAAATTATTATTAAATCTGAAGGCAAATGGATAAACCGGTGCCTCAAAATACCGCTACCTGTACCTCTGAATCAATTTATCAGCATTATATTTATATTAGGTACTATTTTATGCCTCTTGACATTTCTATAATTTACTTTATTTTTAAAATGTTTCAACCATCCACCAGTTTCAATAAATCTTATTTTACTTCGCCGTAACCACCCATCGATCGTAGCACCGCTGCACCGGTAATAAACATTGCACCGACCTCCACCATACGACCGGTTCAGCAGCCCGTTGCAATGATGTAAAGTGGGATGATTTAGGAAGCGGGATCACTTCAACTGGATAAGGATTCATATTCGGTCCAGCTCGGAGTTCCCACTGTATAAGACGATCATCGTGTTTTTGACGCTTCCGTCCTTGTCACTCGTGTTCCCGAGACAGGATGAAGCGTGGGTGCGGTGCGAATGTTGACAAGCGACGTGGTCCTGAGTAGACCCTCAGATCCGTGAATGTATGATTCACGGTTTAGGCTGTACCAATTTTGGTCTGTAGGTAGCTATTTTACTGAAACAATATTCTTCGGTAGTGTAGTGATCTGGCTTAATCGGAAATATCCTAAGTTTCTAACAACATGATATATATTTACCTACCAAAAAAGGTCAGTTTCAGTGTCAAGGATTATACCAAAATATTACCTGAAATTGCCCTTATTGTGAAGACTGAGCCTTCACGGAATAATTTGGGGTCAAAAACCTGAGATTGGCCGGACTAACATAATTTAACATTATTCGCTAGATGAGCATACTTACAATATAATATACATATTCTCAGAAGCCAATTTATGTAAAATTACTTGTTGATCTCATGGAAGGAAGACTACGTCTATTACTGCTCAGAAGTAGTTCAGAATATTTTCAGTAAATGTGTAGGTAGATAATAGTACCCCCAGCTAAATCAAAAAGCTCTGAATTTTGAAAAATTTGATTCGTTACTTATATGTAACGGTTTTGCTATCTAAATTCTATCAAATTGAAATGTTGGTTGTACAGGATAAATTGTATCATATTGTTTAGTGGTTAATTAATGTATTTCAATTTACTTATTTTTCTTCTTTCACCTTTTTTAACGGTGGAGTAATCGCCATTCTTTTCTCTTGCCTGCTCACATAAGCTAGGACAGCTAGACTAGGATAAGCTATTTCGACCAAGTCACACCAAGTGAAAGAGGAAGTGTGTCAATGTTATGTCGTATCAGGAGACTTATTTTTAGTGAACTTACGGTTTTATTCCAAGACCGCACACAAAGAACCCGTTTGATAAAAATGGCGGCCAGCGTGTTCATATAGTGTAGGTAAGCGGGTGCGCGCGCGCAGTAGCGAAAACTAATTAAGATCGTGTCATGTACCACTGTTTGTGTTTAATTTATTGGCACAGACCACGTTGTATTCTCTTTATTTGTTCTTAATTTATGAACGCAAAGAAACGTATTTAATAAAATTACTTCGTATCCTATTCAAATAGAAATTGTGTGCAAGTGGTCAACTAGTTCTGTTGTAAAATATCGTGAAAATGGTCGAGGCATCATTTAAAAGACAAAAAATATGAGCGATGACGCATTTACGGCTATTTCATTCCTATTTTCAATTGGTTAGTTTTATTACCGGACACTTAAAAGAGAGAGAAAAGTTGGTATGGTAGTTTTCAACTCAATTAATTGATCAATCAATTGAAGCATTACACTTAGTGCAGATTTCACTGCTAGCTATAGTTCCATGATGTACAATATTTGTTAAAAATAAAGGACTTATTTATTGAACCGTGAAATATTTATGATTTTCAGTGTCATCGATTTTACTACCATTAGGTAGAAGTGGTGACCTGAGTAAGTACTTTCCATTCCGGATTTTAATTGTCTTGGTAGGTTTCTGTTTCGGTAGGTAGGCAAAGAAGTTAACACGTTTCTCTTCCGCAGTCAATGACTACGGGCTGTCAGAGACCATATCCTAGTAGATCATAATATGATTATTATATTATACATATTAGTACAAAAGAACACAAAAGTAATACGATATAAGTAGGTATTCTGTCTTCCCAGGGAATTGCTTTGATACCTCGAAAATCATTAGAGGATGCTTTCTACCAGCTTTAAATGTTAACTACAATAACTTTCAAAAGCTTGACCACCGAGCTTTAGGAAAATCGTTTAATATATCCAAGTGCGGAGTGGCAATAAATAAATTGTAGCACTGCGGTAGCCTCGGCCGACGCATACATTTGCATACGCGCTGAGGTAATGAGCGAGCCGACTGGTGTGAGGGGGAGGCAGAGGCTTAATAACGATTCTCTCACCACCAGGTAGAAGGTGTATGACAATATCTTCTTTGAAAAATCACGACGCCTTCTTGTCTTCCACAACATCCTGGTCATCCTACCCTGACTCAAAGGCTCCTTACTTCTGAATGGCTTTGCTAATACCTACCTACTGCCTTCTTCTGATGATTTGGGTGATCTCAAGTAATTAGTTTGAGAAAGTACCTATCGTAAGCGTTATTCATACTAACCTTTGCCTATATCATATTCTCAAGTTTTAAGAATCGCCATCAGAGTTCGTAATACAGACCCCGTTGCACACAATAATCCTTTTAACATTCGTTGTTCAAATTGAAAATAAAAATATATTCAGCCAATATTCCTGTTGAAAAGAGAACATCGGTTAAATATTACTTTCAAAATGTTTTATTATATATAATTATCTACTATATAAAAATAAGTCGGGTTTTCCTCCCTGACGCTATAACTCTAGAACGCACAAACCGATTTCCACGGTTTTGCATTCGTTAGAAAGGTCTCAGGCTCCGTGAGGTTTATAGCAAAGCAAATTCCCATAAAACGGGGCCGGGGCGGGACGGAGCTGGGGGCGAAACGAAGTTCGCTGGGACCGCTAGTTTATTTATATTTAACGTTTGAATTCGGCTATTAGTCATACACTAGTACAGGCTATGTTATGTGAAAGTTCGCCAAAATATGGTAACAAACAGACGGAGCCTTACACAGTCAAACAAATAGAATTAATTATTTGAAAGACCCTGCGGACTGCAGGCTCCCTGTAAGTTTATTCTGGAGCTGAATTATTTTGGAACTTATTTGACTTGGCACACCCAAGCAAAGTAGAAAGATTTTATTGGGATGCGACTATAGGCACTATGCCACGTTAACAGGGAATCATTGAAGTCCCATCCAACACTAGTTATGTGCTTATTAACAGTGCGAGGTCTGGGCTTGGGCTGCAGGCTGCAGGCTCGCTGTAAATCCCGCCGGGGTGTTTACACACGGCGCGATTAACGCGCGCCCGTAAATCGCGCCGCGCAGACAGATATATGTGGGCTCATATTTATCGCTATTTGTTCACGGTACCGACAGCAAACACCACCAGGCCTGTGTAAAAAATCTAGTCTAATTAGGAATTACACCTGCGTTTTTTTTTGCTAGGACGCAAGTTCTACAAACTGCCATTAAGTCCACCTTTGTACACTAAATTTGTGCAATAGTCTTTAAATAAATAAATAAATAAACTGCCCACTGACTGATTAAAACCTAAGGAGGTACAGTAGAGGTCTTTAGCGCCTAAGCACTTTCAAACGAAAACCGCTTGCACACACGACATAAAAACAAGTGACTTTTATTTAATAAAAACCGTCACGAGGCTCAAGCTTATTAACATTTTAGACAATGTTATGCAAATGGACCTTATCTTAATATGCTTTATCTTCCAGAATCTATGCAAGCAAGAGCCTAGCCAGAAAGTTTTTCTCTATGTTGTTGTTGTGAGTAACTAAATAGTGTTCTAGTAAAATTGAATTGAATTTTTTCGATCTCTCACTAGAAAAGGATATTAACTGTCTCGTTCATTATATGAGGACAGTTTACGGCCCTCATTAACTGCGGGACGGATCGAATCAATCGGAACTAATCAACGCCGTCGATATCTTGTTCATGTCGATTATTTGGATATCGAAAACGGTAACTGCTACAATATTTATATTAACGTTTTTAAACGCTCAGGGATCCATAGGCCGCTGGTTTACGTATTAGGGCAGAGTGTGATTGATATTTTCAAAGGTTAGATATTGCTCTACCTATTTTCATCATAAAAAATATCATGCTAATGCAATTTAACCCTCTACAATAATTATGACTGTGTACACTATTGCTTGTTTCTCAGACGCTACTCGATCGCGTTTCTGAATGGGCGAATTTTTTCACGGTCGCGACCGGCTTTAAAACCTCTTCATTGTAATACTTAGATATTTAGTAGTAGTGCAACGAATAAATTAACCCTTGAAAGAGATTTTTTGCGTCGTCGCCGCCCAGCGGTTTAGCTGTTATCGAGTGTGGTGAATGAGTTACTGCGGAGCGTTCGTCCTTTTGGCGTATCTTCACAATCAAATTTTGATTTACAGTTGGCGAGTTATTAAATCCTTTTAGTTCTGCGGCTATTTTTGGCTGCGCCCGCGCCGTCACAATGTAACGTAATTGAATGAAAGAAAAACTTTCGCGCAGTTTCGTAAATCACGGACGTTTAGAAAGGGACGGTTACCTACTAATAGAAAACAAAAAATGATTACTCTTTTAAGTCTTTTAAGTAGGCTAAGATAGGCTTATAAATAATTGGTTTTGCAATATATGGAATTCATGTGGTGAAACGATATTAAGTTTTCTTATATCAAACTTGTGTTTAATATAAGAAAACTGCTGTTGACAACGAAGTTGGACTAAGACTACACTTAAGTGAACTGGACATGCCTTGGCCAGAGTGTCTAGGTAACATACCATTGGATTTTAAGAACTACTCGAACATTTCATGAACCTACCGGAGAGAGAGCAGGATACTTGGCCTGTTTGCTGGTCGAACTAAATCACGCTTATTGGTAACGAACCGTGGCCGCGGCCGTGGTCGGTTGACTGCGCGTGCGCCGCGTCTGGTGCGATGCTGCGACCACCCGACAAACAGTATCTAATGATATGTATGATACTCGTACGACAGTTTCTGCTAGCAATTTTTTCCAATCTTTCTATAGGCTTGTTGACACCACCAATCGTGGACATACTTTTAATTAAGTACCTCATTGTCAACAAAACGCTACTCTCCCATTCTCTTACTACGGGCATTTAAAACATGATGTCATTAGTTTTCTGTGTTCAACTGACGCACTATTTACTGCTTACAGAGCTTTTAAAAATGTTAATTGTGTAAATTAATAAGAATGATCGATCACTGACAGGCTCGCCTAAAATATTGTGTTTTCTTTAAATATTGGTCTCGTCAAATATTTGGTGTTTGCAGGAAACTACTCAATTCTGTTGATGTGATAATTAAATGACCTTAAATTCATTTGTGTTTATTTTGCGAAGTCCAGCATAACGTCCTATTCCGATTCTGTGATTTGGGTTGCCCTGGACGTAAACATTACAGGCACAGGACTGAATAATCGTCAAGATAAATGTGATTTTCAGTTTGTGTTGCCAATTTCGAATGGTGTCCGCATCATGCTCGGGACGCATCAATCCCAGGCTAAAGGAGAAGGGGGACTATTGCTGCCCACTCGGAAGCCTTACATACGCTCGTATATTTGAAAATTTTGCTGATGGTATGGTGAGCTTTAGTAAATGCAGTAACTTTTTACGCTTATACGCTATAATAAAGTTATATTAAAGTGTATACCTATCTATAATGCATATATTTAATGTTGATTCTTATATTAAATGACGACGATATTCTTGTAAGTTTACACTTCGTAGAGAAGTGTTATTTTGACCAAAAAAGGAAAAAATCCATGTTACGTCATGTTAGGAACTCAAAAGATGGCGACTCCGCCGACAATAGCTAAGCCCTTACCTGTATGAAGAAGAGTTTGTTTTTTTTATATTATGTATTGTTTGTGGGAAGAACAATAAGAGGTTTATCAGTTACTCATCTTATCTCATATTAGCTATTTGTGTAATAATAAACCTTCTAATTTCCTTATAATAAAATAATTTAAATTAAACTAATTAAACAATACTTTGCACTCTTCTGCAAGTCATTTTATAAAGCCACAGTCTAAAGCAGTTAAAATAAAATTAAAAGTTCTGCTGCATCAGACATTCGTTTAACTAATTCTGTAAAAACTCTAAATTGAAGTTGTTTTATTTTTTTTCTTTTTTAAATTATTGCAACGCAGCTTCGTTAAACTATTACTGCCTACTACTACCATTTTATCATCATGAAAGCTTGCTTCCATCGAGGATCGAATGCTCTTGACAATCACAATAAGCCATCATCCACCAATCATAGGCATTAGCTTACCGCCGTTTTACGGCTAACAGCTGCTGTAGAGGCACTGAAGCAGCCTTTATAGTGCTTTACAGGTAACATTTCACCAATCATAGTTAACATATAGAATTTTAGTAGCCTGGTTGTATTTATCACGATAATAACATTTTAACATATTTATCTAATCAATTTACTAAAAACTCGATCCATCGAGTCTCCAAACGGGTGAGATAGTTATATTTACGAAAAAATACCTAACACGTGAATGTATGAACTAAAGACAAAAAGTAAGTAGAAAGTAAAATTGGAAACATGGAATGAAATAAAATTTAGTTAACGTGAAAAATGCGGACTCTCCTTTTTCAAATTACATGAAACCACAGGCCGGACGAAATCGACGTCCCCCGTTTGCTGATATCGGCAGAAACTTTTCGAAAATCAAAACAGAGAAAACTGCAGAGCACAAGAGAGCAATCAAGTGGCAAATTCGGTTAGGCGCTGGCCACCAAGTTAAAGGCGGCTGGGGCGGGGAGAGGCCCTATTTATCGAATTAGGGCTGTGTAATCACCGCTCATCGCTGCAATTGTCCTCTTGAGATAGATTAACACGACTTGATAGTTGAGATTTCGAGGTTCAACATTTTTTTTCGATTAGCCTAATTGAGATTATGGATTTAAAAGTAAAGACCGCATAGCATGTATAAGGATACATACAGTAATTAAAATTTTCTACATTTGTGTGTGACCTGAGATAATGGTCTCGTAAAGCAATGTATGTGATTGTTGTAGCAATGTATTCGCATATTATATTGATTTGTGCATGGTTACCTCCATTTAAAGTATCGTCATAATAATAACACATAAAAAAAATTAATATCGTTTGTTTGGTTTTATATTTAAGAATTTGACACACTGATTGTGGTCTGCCGTCCGGCCCATACAAAATTGATCGGGTGCGGGCAAATTAAAACTTTACAGCAAATAAATACAGATTTAAAAAGAGTACTTTCCTACTGTATTTTTTTTTCTGTCTCTATCTTTCTATTAATAAGTTCCCACCCCGTATGTGTGCTCAAGTCGTCTCTGTCGGCGTATCCGAAGCGAGGGTTGATCCGTATGAAGTGACGCGCGACATGTAATAGACAAGTGAGCACTTGCTGCGCAAGGGACTATAGATTCTAAGCCCAAAAATGCACCAGGAAAATCCTCTATAATTTTCCTACATTCATACCTACCTACCTACAATAATAATCAGTAATTTAGATCAAAGATGCTGCTGGTATCACACTACTAAACCCGTGCTTATTTGTTATGATTAGTGAGGTGGCTAATTATTTCGTTTACCTATTAAGTAGATATTGCTGATTAGATTTTAAGAAGATCGTGCTACATACTTATTTTTATTTTTCATTATTTAAGAAGTGCCAGTTCTCCGAATGATTTAGAATACTTTACAAGAATAGAAAAGTTGTTATCGCCATATTTTTGCTCATCAATCGAAAATAAAACATCCCAAATTTATAACAACTATCATTATTATGACAGCGAGGTAGTAAACATGTAATTTGGTGCGTTCTAATGACGTCATTCACATCATCCTCCCGGGAAGATAATTCGCGAGGAGGGCAACCCTTATCCTCCCTCATGTAACAATATTTGCGACTGCAAACACTGACATGCGGGCCGCCTCGAGTTGGCTCGGAGGGAAACGAACAAAAATACCAAATCCTTTTTGTGCCGATTTAAAGGGGGCTTTGATGTTGCAACTTACGCATTCTGCAGAGTTCGACGACATGTTATTCGTTATGTAAGTTTATTCGCAATTTTTTTGTTTGTTGTTTTGTTACAAACTGCAGAGGAAATTTCAATACACCAAGAAATCTTAGTATTAAAATAGAAGAAAAACAGTGCAGAATCAGCAGATCTTGCTGCAAAACGCAATATTACGAACGCGCCCTTTATTAACAGTTAACCATTATATATACATATTATATTAATCTCTATAAGTATATATGATAAATATAACATTAATCTGCCACGCTTTAGTAAATCCCGAAATCCAGTCACATTTATTCCACATTTCTCTTGGTTGAGTTGACTATAGATCACGCCATCAACTTTTTAAAATACTTACCGTAATCAGTCAGGGATCAAACGACTCTCGAGAGTCGCATAACAATGGAATTTATATTGTGTCTCGTTCACACATACTTGACGAGTTAAGCGCATTAAACACGGCGCAGATACGATAATATTTTATATTTTAACATTCTCCGACCAACTAATCCGTGCCTCCTCGGTTTAACAGGCAAAACGCCACATCGGCAGTCTACAGGAAGGAAGTGATCGGCGCGATCGGTCCCGCCCGCCCCTGCGCTATCCGACACCAATTACATAATATGACCGATCATCGCTTTTTTATTTTTTTAAACTTTGATTTATGATAAAAAACTAAATTAACTGCGGACCTGAAATTAAACTGATGAAATCAAGCTTCAACAGATAAAAGCATAATCGCGAATACCTACTGAAATTAGGACTTTCGCATTGAAACTTATCCTTCGAAAAGTCTTGTCATATGTCCATTGTTTTAATATTTATATTCTTCTGACTAAAGTAAATTTCAAATTTTCAAATCAATTTATTTATTTCCATTACCACAACAAACTCGCTTATGTTTAATAGTACATAGTTAATTTAGGTAAAATACTTATAGGTATGCTATCTGTATTACTAAACACTATTCTGAGACATTAATTACCTATTAGCAGTTTTGAATGTCCTTATCTTATGTTAATTAGGCCGAAAGAAGAAATATATGAAGTATCAATAGGTAGTCCGCTTCTCCTCGCCAGTCAAAAAGTGCAAACAATCATTTTATAACTTTTAAAATAAAATCAGTGTTAAAATAATAATAGACTATTCGATTTATGAAGACATCGGTGTTGACTTAACTAAACCTATGCAGATTGTGAGTTCTAGGTTTATGTTTATTTTATTATAAAACGAATCATTTCGATAAAAAAGAATATCAAGACCGCTCACAATATCGGACAAGCAAAAAAAAACAGACTTAATGACGATAATAAATAAAGAATTTCACTTGCTATTTATATAGGTCATCATTTTTAAAGTAGGTACTTAATAGTAATACTTGTAGTAAATGATATTTCGTTGTGTGATTTCCGGTGAATACCGTGACTAGTAATAATAATAACCGATAAAAGTAACAGAATCGTTTTAAACAGTTTACGTTTTTAATCAGTTCACGTTTTGAGATACCCCTTTATTTGAGTGTTACACAACATAAACTAAAAATCTACATACTTACTTAGAATGATCCAATTGAATGATACATTGTCGTAATTCATTCTTATGAATATTTCCTTTTCTAATTCAGCACACCACGCCGACACGTGGCTCGGCGCGCCCGTATTATTGATATCTAATCAGCTTACGCTTTTTATTGTTCGCTCGCTTCGCTCAGCGCCGCTCGCGCGGGGAGCGAGGGGAGCGTTTGATCGCAAATTATACGTTTCCGACGAGTCGGACGCGCGCCCGAATTACTGCGCACAATAAGCGCCTAAGTAGGCCCGCTAATTGCTAGCTGTGAGTTGCGTTTTATAGTGACATGCGCGTTACGACGTGATTTTCACAGTCACACTGTACCTAGCCTGAATGTAGCATTATAAAGAAGCAAGTTGCCAAATATTGCTTATGACTATGTTACTATGACTTACCCGTAAGTAGTGGTTCAACCGAAAACCGTAGATGGATGAGGTCATGATCTATCAGAATAGGCCAACATGGGTCAAGAAAAGTCTCATGGTTTTAGAGTTATTCAATAATTTATTTTTATTTTTTTTAAATTGACTTACGTCACTTTCTCTGTCACCATTATTTTGATGTACCTAGCAAAAATTAAAGTTTTTCTGAATTATTATAATTTCTGCATAATTAAACTATGTAGCCAAAATATTTTTTCATCAATAACTTCAATAGTTTAGTCAGAAAATAACAATATTTTTTTTATCATTTTTTTTTTTGGCCAGCAAAAATTTTACTCAAAAGTTTAAAGACCTGTGTTGAAAAAAAAATATACCTCTATATCTATATTATGCTCAAAACATTGTCAAGGGAGGCATTTTTTTGAAAAAATCTTAATATTTTACCTCTCTCAGAATCATAATAAAAGCTGACAGTTCAAAATTAAAATGATCAAATGTCATGAAAATGTTACTAGATAAAACTCAAACAACGGATTAACACAATCAGCAAATAATTTTAGTCATAATTAATTAATGAAAATGAAAATTTGCACGACAGTAAACGTGATTAGTAGCTACCGGGCTTCTCAACTACCTAAATGGTTACCTAGCGAGTAAAAAGATGAATAAGCTTTGCAGTTTTTTTATTGTTTTATTTTGGCGGTATCTCGTAATATCTTTCCAGGGTTCCGTAGCCGAATGGCAAAAAACGGAACCCTTAATACCCTTATAGTTTCGTCATGTCTGTCTGTCTGTCTGTCTGTCTGTCCGTCCGTATATGTCACAGCCACTTTATTCTGAAACTATTAGCATCACACCGCTGAAACTTGGTAGGTAGGTGTATCCTCTTTACCGCTTTCCGATTTAGGTACAAAAAAATTGAAAAAATAATATTATAGGGGGGCTCCCATACATGAAACTAAAACCAAAAAAAATTTTTTTACTCAAACCTATACGTATGGGGTGTCGGTGGATAGGTCTTTAAAAATGACATTGCGGTTTTTAAAACCATTTCTTCTTAAAGTCTAACGTTAGAGATATAGACGCTTCCAAAGTGGTAAAATGGGCGTCCCCCCCGTCTAACTTTTGAACTAAGGAAGTGAACACTTTGAAAAAAAAATGTAATGTAGATCTTAACATAAACTTTCAACGAAAATTAGTTTGAGCGAAATCGAACTAGCAGTTTTTGAGATATAGTACATTTTTATCAAACGCAAATATAACTTTGTCTTTCATACAAACACTATGAAAAACAAAGTTATATTTGCGGTCAACAAAATACTGTGGTATTTTGGCTAAGTGGAAGTAAGAATCCCTAATTCAGTTAAAGTTGGCACGGAACCCTCAGTGCGCGAGTCCGACTCGAACTTGGCCGGTTTTTTTTATTACTTAGTGGACTCAATTCTGGTCGTGCAATTGACTAAAACTGAAGTAATTTCTCATTCCCTTCTAACAATTTAAAAGAGACACACATAAGTAATTTAGTTACGTCAAATTATAAAGGCTGTTAGTTGCTATAAAAATAGGAATTCAAAGCCAATTTTGCAGGGACTTCAAGAGATCGCCACTTAATTGTCTATGGACTACACTAAATTACGTAAGTATTTTTCTGGACAGTTGTTTAGTTTGACGTTACCAAAACATTGTAGTCTGTCTCTTTTCATTTAGTTAGAATGGAAAAGGACTTAATTTAAAGTCGCACGGCCAGAATTGAGTCCATCGACAAATTAAAAAAAAAGTCTAAATTAAAGAATAAACAATCATAAAATTAAAGTTTATTCACCTTTTTTATGGGCCAGGTAACCATCCGGGAGCCTGGAATCACGATTTATGACCTACATTTACTGTCGTGCAAATTTTCATTTTCATTATTAATTAATGATGACTGAAATTATTTGCGATCCTGCGATCTTTACAAGGTCGTCTGTCCATCTTGTCGGTGGACGTCCTACGCTGCGCCTTTGTACGAAGGGTCTCCAATCTAGGACTTTTCGGCCCCAACGGCCATCAGTTCTTCGCGCTATGTGCCCTGCCCACTGCCACCGCCTGCAGACCGCTCACAACCGGTCGTTGTGGAAAGCCATGGGGGAGGCCTATGTTCAGCAGTAGACGTCCTTCGGCTGATAATGATGATGATGAAATTATTTGCTGATTGGGTTAATCCGTTGTTTGAGTTTTATCTAGTAACATTTTCATGACATTTGATCATTTTAATTTTGAACAGGTTGAGGTAAAATATTAAGTTTTTTTTCAAAAAAATGCCTCACATGCCAATGTTTTGAGCGAAACTTTTTTTGTCTACCCGTAACGTAGCACTATTATAGTATTTTGTAATCTGCATTAAATGTAGAAGTTTTTAAGCTATTGGGCACAAACTGTCCGGTATATTTTTTTTTTCAACACAGGTCTTTAAACTTTTGAGTAAAATTTTTGCGGGCCAAAAAAATTCAAAATATTGTCATTTTCTGACTAAACTATTGAAGTTATTGATAAAAAAATATTTTGGCTACATAGTTCAATTATGAAAAAAATATAATAATTCAGAAAAAACATTAATTTTCGCTATATCAAAATAACACTACTTACGAGACACCCTAATAGGTGTATATGTATGTATATGTAATACTATGTTAGTGTATATTGTAATCAATAATCAATAATCAATAAAATTGTATTCATTACTTATTGTATTTGTTTTGTTTTTATTATATTGTTATAGATTGTTTATGTATTTTGAATTTATAATCTACCTACTTATTAATAATTTAATTCATTTCTTTGTCGCACGGCCCACAATCATTTCTGCTTAGCCCAAAGGTATTACTGGTAGAGAATGCCATATAGCGTGAAGTCCACCTTTTGTACAGTTTTTGGTTGCGCAATAAAGTATAAATAAAAATAAATAATAATATTACAGATTGTTGCAAATACGAAACAGTACAATACCACGCCTATATGAAAATAAATAAGTAGTTCCATAAGCGTTGGTCTTTGAAGGAATCACACAAGGTGATATTCCCGTCGTGTGGAACGCAATGATAAATGAAGGCTGGCTGCGCAAGCGCATTGATCGCGGCAGTTTCAGCCGCGCGACCTCTGGCCTGCGCCCGCCACGGAGCCTCCAAGAGTTAGGCTTCTAGATATGACTGTGATACGACTCAATTCTAGAGCTTGAATGAGGAATTCTTTATGGAGTCATGAACATCCCGCTCAAGCCTGATTGGTTGGTCAAACTGAACTTTGACTACGAGAGTTATCGGACACAATTATAAGATAGTTAAAAAATATCCTGCGTCAGTATGACTGATTTAATTTATGTAATCGGATAGCGACATCGTTATTTGTCATGACCCACATCTGCAAAAGTCTGGCTTCAAGCACCACATCCAGCAAAGCCATAGTCGAGGTTAGACGATGTCCACTCGACCCAGTAACTGATAGTGACGCATCAGAGTGCCGGCCTCTCGGCCATATATCATCCGACACTCAGCCTTCAGTGGATGAACAGGGCAACTATGAATACAGAGCACACAGACCATCTAAAGAGTAGGTAGTTTGAAAGATTACGCTCTTATCTTTTTTGCTTTACCTAACCGTCGTTTTTACTCGTATTATCTTTTCACCATAATTTATTGCAGAGAGCATCAAGACTCTTGTTTCTAGCACATGATATGATATCTTCTAAGGAAGGAGGACTAGTAACAGTATTTATAGCTAGGTGACTGATAATAATGAGTTCTTCTAGGACACAAACTGAAACTAAAAGCATTCTGAATTCAATTCTGTCCACGGTTTGACCTACCCAAGTTCCCAGGTATCCTCGACTCATCATCACAATATGTTTCCTCTGCTTCCGGCATTGCTCTGCGCCGCGAGTGGTGCCTAGTGGTCGGCGATTGTTGTGAGGACCACCGCGCCTTTGCAAGTCACTCCACCCGGACCTCCCCCGACGCTGAAATACCTACTCTACCACCTTGAAAATAAGACCCAATTCCACTCGCTTCTGCACCTCGTTGTGTTCTATGTGCGTTTCAACAAAACAACTTTGGAGTATCGATAGCTGTCAATTTTGATTTCGGTAATCGACCGAATCAAAGGTAGGTTCGGCCGAGTGCGCACTCGAGGCTCAGCGTACATAAACAAGTACGCCGTAAATATTTACTCGCGAACAACAATAGAAAATACTCTACGAGGCTTTCGAGGAATCCGAGGTCACGTGGACGCCGTGTGAAAAAGACTATGAAGTAGCTGTCATAAAAATGCCTAATAATTACCTACTACCTCCAGTAACATGAAACAGATACCTAATGCAAGTATTAAAGTTTTAAGATCATTGCATAGATATTAAGATCCACTAGTTGATCGTGACTTTAAAGAAAATTAAGGGATTATGGTACTTTTATAGCGTATGTCAGTCCCATCACACCTATATAAGATAAAGATAATAACCTATTTTGAATTGTCTCAAGGTTTTTCTGTTCAGAAATTCTCAGGGTAGCTCGGAGTTTGTAAGTTGACGGAGTTTCATCCCCGTGCCTCGGAAAGCACGTAAAGCCGTTGGCCCTGCGCCTGATTTCTCTCCGGTCGTGTCAGATAATTGCTGTCCCATCAGGCTATGAGAGTGAAAGGTATAGAGTGACCTGTGTTTGCGCACACACTTGTGCACTATAATATGTCCCGCCTGGGCAGTCGGTTAGTTGTTGTGACTGGCCACCGTTAGGCTAAATCGACGGGGGACTACTACAGTTACTCGTATCACATCAAACATCCTTCAGTAGGTATTTTGTTCTGGGTTCTTCACATGGCATGTTCCATGCTACATCGCTAGGGCGCCTTCGCCTGATTCTGCAACAAAATTACATGATAAGAACTATTGAAGAAACGAAAAGTATAACCCAGCATTTATACTATTTACCTCATAGTCACACGGCCCTTTTACCGCTTAACCTGGATTACCGAACTATTTGTGTGACTAAAGAATTATGGGGTGCTCACTAACATGTACTAACTATTTAATAAAGCATTATGATAAGAAGCTAAGTAAGTAGCTTTTTATCAAGGTATGTGTGATCCTCCTGCCACTTGGCTGACCTGTATTTCGTTCGCATTTCGTTGGCCAAAATTCGTCAGGCTACTGGCTCCTGGTGGTAGTATAAGTACCTACTTGAGTATGGTAAACCGATGAATAACCCATGGGATTTAACAGTGAGCATAGCCTGTAGATACATAAGTTGGCTAATCAATGTTGGGCGGGGCATCCGACCGATCAGCTCTGGCGGCGCGCGTAGCCGCGGTATTTGCATAGCTAACGAGCCTCCCTTACCCCCTCCCCCCCCCCCCTCTCCTCCATCCTGCCTTCCACCCCCGTGCCTCGGGTATCTATGAGCAGATGTCTTCTGATGTCTAATTCTAATTCAACACTACATTATACTTTTGTTTGACTAATAAATAACAATAATACAGGCTGTCAACAGAATTCCTGTAAGTAGGTTAAAATTTAAAAGTATTCCCATCTAGCAATGTAAATACCGACCAACTTGTATCTTTTTATTGGTTGGTACCGATGTAATAAAGTAGGTACCTACCTACCTATTGCTCTTTTGAATGATAGGCAAATGAACAAAGAAATGAAAATAAAAACTTGGGAGAATAATAACTATGCACTATAATATTAATCATTAACCAGTGTCGCCTCACACTCATAATAGGTCGGGTGTGTCATTCGTGATGATAAATTATTACTAGATAAGAAGATTGTTAGTGCAGATTATGTGGATTAAGTGAAGAATACGTAAAAAGTTACGTAAGAAAACCATAAGAGAACGAATATTGATCAACAAGATCATAGTCATAAATTCGTTATCGCTTTGTATCGTCTCCAAAAGCTTGTGGATAGCCACCATATCATAGCATAGGCTTATAAGGGCCGTAAAAAGTACAGAAGAAAAAAAAACATATTCCTGAATCAAACTAACGTGAACGTGCAGAAAAGGTTTTACAAGTTCTACCATTATAGTAGTTTTTTTAGAGTATGGTAACACCATAGTGCTGCCGCTTGAATTATTATTTGTTTTCCTTTTAAATGGGGAGAATGCCGGGTATATAATGACTATGCACTAGCTTAACAGGGCAGGGGATAGTCTATTTGCTTTATGATGAGCGCTGACACATTGTCAATTTGTTTTTTTATTTAGAGATTTAGTTCAATAAAAATTAACCGATGTTTTTGTAAAAAGTTAATCAAATCAATCATTTATTTGCTGAGAATATATAAAAATGAATTGCTGTCCGCCGAGGGCAACGAAACGAAGTTCTCCGGGGTCACTTGGTACAATCAGGGGGGTGTCACTCCGAAGTTTAGGTACGTTCGAGTGACTTGGTACGCCGAGCATAATGCAGGGCTGCCGCTCGCGCACGCGCTTGTGACTGACGACTAGGTTACAACACAACGAAATTACTAATATTAATTTATGCAATTTGATTGACCAAATAATACTTAAGTAATTTACGTAATCCAAAACCTAATAGTCAAAGAGCTACAGTTAATTAATTTGCTTTAGCTATATAATATCACCCCTAACATTAAGGTATTCCAATAAAATTCGTTTCGAAGTCGCAATTCATTCGAAACACAGTCACAGTGCACAGTCGAAAGCATTATATAGGTACGATAGATAAGGCTTACATTTTCGGTTTTACATTACATTACGCAGTTTACATTACGGCTAGTTTGCAACAAGAAATGTGCTAGGTCTTAGACAAATTATTTTATTTTGGTAGCGTGTTGTAACTACGCGTATGTCCTTGTCACGCTTCACTCACAACCCTAACAACGAAACAGGGATAGCGTTACGCGTTAGAAAGAGACACGCAATCCCGGCAGATGAAACGACCTTGAATAAAAGGCGTGCGAGCTGAATTGCACTTTACTGGGTTGTAGCAGAGTTGCGTTTACTGTAATTGTGTTGGCGGAGTGATCCTTCTGTACGCTAGTACTATATATATTCTGTTGTACAATATACAAAAGTTTGATCTTAAAAATTATAGTAGTGTAGGCAAACATTAAAAATCAAGTAGTGTCTCACGTTTGTAGGGTTCCGTAGCCGAATGGAAAAAAACGGAACCCTTATAATTTCATCAATTCTGTCTGTCTGTCCGTACGTCCGTATGTCACAGCCAATTAATTCTGAAACTATTAGTATAATAAGACAGTCGAAACTTGGTAGGTAGATGTATACAGTGGAGTACAATAAATGACTATATTTTATAAGGCATTGTTTTATCGTTTTTTGGCCATAATGTTATAATTGTATTATATTTACTTTGTAAAAATATTATTTTCGTACTTTATTATGTTGTATGCGTAATAAGGCCGAGGAGGAGGGAGGCCTATGTTCAGCAGTGGACGTCCTTCGGCTGATAATGATGATGATGATGATGATGCGTAATAATGCATAAAACGGGTCTGGAGTCAAGAGCAGAGCAAACCCATACTAAATAAATAAAAACTGAATAATGTGTCATGTCATAAAAACCGGCCAAGCGTGAGTCGGACCCGCGTACTAAGGGTCCCATACCACCCTATAAACTAAATTCGGGGTCCACTTCTACCACTTATAGTAATAGTAATATCACAATATTTTTTGAAGGCAAAAATAACTTCGTTTTATACAGTGTTTGTATGAAAGACACAGTTATTTTTGCGGTTGGTAAAAATGTGTTATATACTACCCGTTCGTTCACTTTTTTTCTTTGTCTATGGTTTTCCACTAACGTAAAAAAATGTTCCTAAAGGTATCCTAACGCCATCTATTATGAGGTATAAAGTGATGGTAGAAAACTGCTCATTGGAGTATCAGTGGGGAAATTTTATAAAAGGTGGCAACATTACATAATTCTGCGCAAAAAAAAACGTTGTCTGTGGAAATTATTGTTACTGTCAAACAAATGTCAAATATCAGCCAAGCAAAGCCAGCAAGCGTCGAGCGATCTGTGGAAACGAAACGAATTAACGAATTCAACGCTCTTTCAACCGTACGTGCACGCCCAGCAAAATATTAAAAATACAACAGCAATTATGAAAGTGAACTAATTGTGCTGTATCACTTTTTTTTTGTGTGTGGTCCTTTTATATCCGTGAAATATGTCTGTGAGTGCGAGCGCGGAAAACTTGTCCACGGACACACAGGTGAGTAAATCTGAATCATAATAGGTAATCTTGCTATATCGTTATCATGCTTGGCCTTTGTTTATAATACTCTACTGTGCGTAGGCTTGGTTTGTCAGACGCGATGCGTTTCCGCTTGTCGACGGTGAATCATGGGCTATACTGTGGGGGGGCCTAATAGGGAACTGTGACCTATTACTTATTAACATTACGTCCGCCCGTCGATCGACACACCCGTGAATATCCGCCGCGATACCGAGAGCTGCAACTAGCACTGCGCTCTTTGATTAAAATAAAAAAAAATACTATAATCAAAAACTGCGCTATATTATTTGTGCCTAAAATGACAAAATCAAATCAAAACAAATTACATGATAAACCTGAGAGAGACCTGTTATCAATTTGACACACTTACCACAATTACCTACTTTGATTTATTATTACTTCTGGAGAGTATTATTCTCTCATTGCTAAAGAATGCATGTCTTCTTCCTTCTATCCATCACAATCATAACTTACTTACATTATTTATTAGACATTGATACCTATTAAAGTTGAAAATCAAAACTAAAACTTTTTAATTTATATGACATTTAGTTTATTAATAAAAATGATGTGACATGAAAGTATTTCCTTTCGAACATTTGAAAGTTTGTGAAAAATGAAATTAATTTTAGGTTCTGTTTCATCTCTGTGTTAATATTACACTTAACAAGCAAAATATATTGAAAAATTGAAAAGCAAGTAGCTACAAGCCACTGTGCATTACTAATTTGCTACTATTTTTTGTCAGTAACTGAATAAACAGTACTGTTAATGCTGCCTAAATAAATACATTTACAGCACGGATAGACATGTTCTTTTGCATAGGATTATTCGCCTCTAAATTTCTGCAGATAGTGAAAGTATTCTCTTTTTTTATCATTCAATACTTACTTCATTATACTGGTAGATAATGTATTACTACTTTTTGTTGGCTTATCCAGTTGTGCATCATTCGTTCACTCTGCAGATTGATTGGATTAAAGTAGTGTTATCTTCAGACATTTACTTGACCTTTGTCTGTCAAGTCATCTTGATTACCTGCAATGGGCTTTAATTTAAAAGATTTCTTGTGTCTAAGAGCAAGAGATGCATGTACTTGTTATTATTGAACTGAAACTGCACCTTATGTCTTGTAAAATAACTTGTTTCTTTAATGTACTTGCCTTGCTACCAAGTGATTGTATAAGGTAGCGTTGTGTAAGAATTATGTGTGTTTGCTTTAATTAACAAATAAATTAATATTCATTATACCCATCCTGTTTGTTTTACAAAAAACATCAATGAGTGATTTATTGCAAAAATGCTACATGTTTTCAACTATGTATTAGAATTTCCAAATAGGCTGTGATATTATTCAGCATTTAGATCTTGACTTTTAAAATGCCTGAAATAGGCAAGGCGAAAAATTTTGAAATCCTCTTCCGTAATGCAGATAACCATCTACTGTTTACAACAAAACCTTTATTTCGGATTAAATTCGTAATATATTTAAGATTTTTGAAATTGAAAGCCATTTTTATAATCATTTTTAAATATTGCGCGAAAACAGCTCGCCGTGTCATGGCGTCGTATGTGACGTCATACTTACGTAAACGTGAAATTTGTTGGGTGTCGTTATTGATGTATTTTTGCACTGAGGCACTGCACACCACTTATAAACTTTAGAATTCATTTTTAACACAAAAAATACGCAGTGTTTGTTAACTTTGCTGTCTAGCTGCGCGTAAACAAATTTCATGTTTACGTAAGTATGACGTCACATACGACGCCATGACACGGCGAGCTGTTTTCGCGCAATATTTAAAAATGATTATAAAAATGGCTTTCAATTTCCAATATCTTAAATTTATTACGAATTTAATCCGAAATAAAGGTTTTGTTGTAAACAGTAGATGGTTATCTGCATTACGGAAGAGGATTTCAAAATCTTTCGCCTTGCCTATTGTGAGGCGCTTTAGTTAGCCACTTATGCTTGTTTAAAGTGCACAAGTTATTATCACATCTGATAATGTGTGAGTAAAATATGAAAAAGTGTAATAATTCGCCTTGATAAGTTTGTGACAACTCAATTATCAGATAATTGCTGCATCATTCATCCTTTTAATTACTTATGTAGGTAAATCTTTAGTAAACCTAAAAATATTGAGTGTTTTTATTAATTAAATCACAAATGTTGTCTCTGCGTGTATCAAGCGCCATTTGGTGTTGATATGTAAAACTTGTTAAAACTTATACGCCTGGCCCTGATACATAATTGATATCTCAACAGAGCTGTGATGGCGGCTCGATGTGTCTGGAGCTTGCATTGGAAGGCGAGCGCCTCTGCAAGGCGGGTGACTGCCGCGCCGGCGTAGCGTTCTTCCAGGCCGCCATCCAGGCGGGCACGGACGACCTGCGCACGCTCAGCGCCATCTACAGCCAGCTCGGCAACGCGTACTTCTACCTGGGAGACTACAACAAGGCGATGCAGTACCACAAGCACGACCTCACGCTTGCCAGGTATGACTTTTTTGAGGATATTTGCTAAGTATAGAGTAGACATTTTGATAAGTGAGTTCCTTAACATTTTAATTGAAAAAAAGAAACAAGGAATTACTTAGAGCATTAATTACTAACTATAAAGAATAAGTCCATGAATCATTTGTGTCACATAATTATTTATTAAAGTGTATCACAACCATGGATTTATGCCTAAAATGACTACAACAACATTACTTGAGTATGTTCAAAGGCCAACCAAATTACCAGAATCATACAAAATTATGTAGTATGTACTTTGTATATTTTTATATGCTTATTATTTCATTCTGTTGCTATATTTCATCATTCGAAATCCTACTACTATTATAAAGGCGAAAGTTTGTAAGTATGGATGTATGGATGTATGGATGTTTGTTACTCTTTCACGTAAAAACTACTGAATGGATTTGAATGAAACTTTACCACAATATAGCTTATACATCAGAATAACATATAGGCTACAATTTTTGAGGTTTCTAATGTGAGGTCGTAAAAAAAATACATTTTTTGCGCTACTAGACGGGACGAACCTGAAGTCCACGCGAACGAAGTCGCGGGCAAAAGCTAGTATAAAAATAAATGAAACAAATATGCAGGCTCCAGCTAGACTATCCCAAATTAGCCAGCATCAGCTTATCGCCTTCCACCATCTTCCAGAACAATGAACGACCAGCTGGGTGAGGCAAAGGCATCTGGCAACCTCGGCAACACGCTCAAAGTGATGGGCAAGTTCGCCGAAGCCATCCAGTGCTGCAAGCGACACCTGGAGATCTCCCGCGCCTTGGGCGACAAACTCAGCGAAGGCCGGGCGCTGTATAACCTGGGAAACGTGTACCATGCGCAGGGGAAACAGCTAGGGCGGGTGGGACAGAATGATCCAGGACACTTCCCACAGGAAGTGAGGGACTGTTTGCTACAAGCGGTGGAGTACTATGAGTGAGTATTCAGGCATTATTTTTATTTTTTTTCCAAATTGAGGATCATGAAACACTGATAGGTTCTAATGTAGACCTTAAATACATGATGGCAATGCAAGATGTCTATAGGGTAAGTGACTAACACAGTCTGCAATATACTCATGTATTTGATGAGAAATCAAATGTTAAGTTAAAATTGGATGATTAATCATGTTTATGTTTGTATAAACGGACATTCCGTTATTAGTAACTAGATTTGTAGAATTAAAGTAAAACAAAGCATTCCTAGCAAACGTGCTTATTGTTACTAGATGTAAAGATGTCTAGAATATTGCTAGTTCATTAGGCTTTCCAAATCACCTTTTAAGCTAGTCTGTGAAGTACGAACACAGCATTTGCCTACTACATTGGATTCTTCATTCTAAAGTCCTTAGCTGTGACCACAAGTTGATCCACTCAGTACAATACAGTGGCATGTACAAAGTTTTTGACATCTGATAGGAATGTTATTCTTATAACTACGTACTTTCATCACAAGCTACCAAATCTGTATATTCTTCCCCAGAGAGAACCTCGAGCTGATGCGCAGCCTGGGCGACCGGCAAGCCATGGGCCGCGCCTGCGGGAACCTCGGCAACACGTGCTACCTTCTAGGCGAGTTCGCTAGAGCCATCCGGTACCACACGGAGCGGCTCCAGATCGCCAGGGAGGCCGGCGACCGCGCGGCCGAGCGGCGCGCCAACAGCAACCTGGGGAACTCGCATATCTTTCTGGGACAGTTCGAGAATGCTGCCGAACATTATAAGTGAGTTTGAGCTATATCGTCCAATATTAGCCCTTTTTAAATAATGCTTGTTAATTTGTGCACAGAATGTAGTCTATTTTTTCTGTATTCTCCATCAACCACCTTCCTCTCTCTTTGAAATTAAAATGCTCACCTTCTTATTTCGCTTTGTCGTTCGCCTTGCAAACACCCCTCCGCCAATCCACGCTGAGCCCGCGAGATGGAGTATGGATCATATTACCTCATACTTGAGAGGTAAGGCCTTTGCCCAGCAGTGGGATGATTACAGGCTAACTTTACTTTTTTACTTTACTTCTTATTTATATTCTGTCTTTCTCTCTCTGCTGTGTTTGTATTTATGACTTGAAAGGAAACTGTTGTTTATTGTTTGTTATATAATGGCATACTATTGTGCATTTAAACTGAACCATGTTTTCTGATTTCCTGATACTTTCAAATGTCCATGAATGAATGAATAAATAAATAAACTTTATTGGACGTCACGATACTGTTATTCTGCAGGAAGCCAGGAACCCTCAATCAATTGTATGTATAGATTTTAGAGACAGACTGCATAATATCACCAAATTGGTCCAATAGTAAAATTTGGTTAAAAATTGTATTCATAAACATGTAACGCTTTATTGTATTAGATAATTCTAATCTGCTATGCGATTGTATTTACGTCTCCCTGCTAAGTTTGTTTTCCTGCTAACGCCTCGGTTTCACAAATATTAGCGTTGTTATTTTAGCTTACAGATAATTCCAATGTAAACGTATACTGAATGCTAACCATACTAAACTGCGCAGAATAACATTCTATTTCTAGTCTAGTTCTCGACAACATTGGTTTTGCAAATGCGAAGGAATAATCTTGTACCAAGCGAATATACTTTACACAACTTGTAGTTCTGTACCATGCATGTACTGAGTGTGTTTAGCGTTGTAATGTTTAACAAATGCAGTGGCAAAATCCAGATGTCTATCTAGCCAGAAAACTAGTAAAGTTTATAGAGCATGCAATAAATAATATTGTGCTGAGGTTGAGATAACGTATTGTTTCTGATAATTAGATAGTAATTGTCTAATTATCAGATATTATTTAGATCAAAGCAAAGTGATTTCTATAAGTTACAAGGACCATGTCACTCTAGCGAAGATTGTGCGAATTCTATTTTCAAAGCTGCAGTGCTTGAGGCGAATAAATTATACATATGATTTTAACACAATGCACTTGGTTTTCTATACAGAACTGTAGCATATCCAAGCATTAGTTCCCAAGCAAAAAGATGGCTATATACATATTGTCTATTGTTCAATGGCTAAATGGGCTGGACATTGAATTGATTGTAAACTTTCTATGTACCCCGTTTAAATGCAAATAAATCATTCATTCATTCATTCATTCATTCATTCAATATCATTTATGACAAATTTCGACAAATCCTAGACCGACAAAGGCGAACTACTAAACTGACATTTCTGAAGTCACTAGTCGTCTTCCCCTCCCAATTTATGCACTCCATATTATTATTATCTACTATATACAAATATGTCGGGTATTCCTTCCTCACGCTATAACTCCAGAACGCACCAACCGATTTCCACGGTTTTGCATTCGTTGGAAAGGTCTCGGGCTCCGTGAGGTTTATAACAAAGAAAATTCCCATAAAACGGGGCCGGGGTGGGACGGGGCTGGGGGCGAAACGAAGTTCGCTGGGACTGCTAGTTATTATAAAAAATCCTTTTAAAAAGGTAAAAGATAATTCGTTTATTAATAAAATTTTATAAAAAATATATAGAGTACATTAATTGAGAGGAAAATAGAAATGAAGGTGACAAAGCAATGTCAGGTCGTCTTGGTTTCGCGGTCGCCCCACATGCTTACAATTCCTTACCTCCACAGGCGCACGCTAGCCCTCGCCGAAGAGCTGGGCGATGCGGCGGTTGAAGCTCAAGCTTGCTACTCGCTTGGCAACACGTACACCCTCCTCCGGGAGTACCGGGTGGCCGAGGAGTACCACGCGCGCCATCTCACGGCGGCCAGGCGCCTGCAAGACAGGGTGGGGGAGGGCAGGGCGTGCTGGTCGCTAGGCAACGCGCACGCGGCCTTAGGCAACCATGAAAAGGCGCTCTACTATGCCAACGAGCACTACAACATATCCAAGGAGGTGAGTCACTTTACTGAGTAGCTGAAAGTTTTGAGGTAACAACTGTATTCAGTGCTAATGTGATATAATGGCGCGCTTGCTACTCGCTTGGGAACATGAACACTGCTCTGGGAGTACCACGCGCGCCATCTCATGACGGTCAGGCGCCTAAAAGACAGAGTGGGGAGGGCAGGGCGTGTGCACGCCAGGCAACGTGCTCGCAGCCCTGGGTAAATATGAAAAGGTACTGTACTATGCCAATGAGCATTGCAACATATCTAAAGATGTAAGGTAATATACTAATGGGCTATAAGGTGTATAAACAGAATAAGTGAAACCTGCTGGTCACCCTGCGGCTTTAGGCTGCTAAAAGAATGCGTTTTATTGTGACGGTAGCAAACTGTGGGAAGCCTTTATAATTGACTTCCAGTGCTATCATTTGGTATGAAAAGTGATATGGTTCTTTTCACGGCCAATTGCATGTTGTCAAAGAGCTCATCACTTAAACAGGGACTATAATTTGTATTATTTTACTTACAGTTGGGCGACGTCCTCGGCATGGCGACGGCGCAGATGAACATGAGCGACCTGCGCAAAGTGCTCGGGCTGCCCGCCGAGAGCGAGTCGCCGCCGCCGGCCGAGGAGCGCGCGCCGCGCACGCCCTTCAACGCGTTGCGCGTGCGCAGGCAGAGCATGGAGCAGCTCGCGCTCATACAGGTATAACAGCTGTGGAGGTTCACTAACCACATTCACTTTTTATTTATAATGAAGGTATACTTCATGGTTCAAAATCAGGATGCAAAATTGTAAAACTCGTAATGAAATATATATTAATATCACACTGCATAAAGTTTATTGTTCAAATAATAAGCACTGTACAGTTTAGGTAATGTAAGACGAAAGAATATAATAAAAAGTAAATAATTATCTAACGCGCACGACCGCAGTTGAACATTGAGTGACACGGCCGGTAAGTGACGTCACGGCGATGCGCCGTATGTACGGGTGCGCGACTCCACAAGCGGAGCGGAAAGCGGCGGCGTGTTGGTAACGTAGGGACATATTTTTGGATAAATCCGCTACATTATTCCCCCTGGCCAGACCGTTACTACGGTCGATAGAAATTTGTGAATTGTACTCTTCGGCCGCTGCGAGTAGTTTTAACCGTCTCTTCTGTAGTGCCTGATGAAGGTGCGGGCGAAGCCGAAGTGTTTTGTGATTGTGGCGGGTTATCCATATTTTGTATGTGGTATGCTGGTTTCAAGCGATCAATAGTCACGTTGGTCGACTTGCCACGTATATCTATTGTAAAATATTTGTCATTGCGCTGCAAAACTTTGTAGGGGCCGGCATACGGTGGCTGCAGAGGTTTGCGGACGAAATCTTGACGCAAAAATACGTGAGTGGAGTCTGTTAACGTCTTCGGTACATAAAATGGTCCATTTCTGTGCCATGATGTTGGCTTGGGACTCAGTTTTGCCATGTGACTGCGGAGGCGGTTTGAAAATTGGGTGTGGTCTTCCACGAGATGGGCATCAGTAGGAGTGAAAAATTGACCAGGTAATCGCAGGGGCTCGCCGTATACTAATTCCGCCGGAGATGCTTGAATGTCGTCTTTCCAAGCATTTCGAATGCCTAGTAAGACCAAGGGTAGGGCTTCGTTCCACTTCTCGTTGCTGTTACACATCAGGGCTGCTTTAAGCTGTCGATGAAAGCGTTCAATTATACCGTTTGCAGCAGGGTGATATGCATTCGTGCTTAGGTGACGTGCCCCAACTAAAGCAGTGAGAGCCTTGAAGAGATGACTTTGAAACTGACGACCTCTGTCTGTAGTCACTCGAAGTGGGCAGCCAAACCTTGCTATCCAACCAGTAACGAGTGCTGCCGCGCAGGTTTCCGCCGTGATGTCTGTAAGAGGCAGTGCTTCAGGCCATCTTGTGTATCTATCGATGACGGTGAGGCAGTACCTGTAATCATTAGATAATGGTAAAGGTCCTATTATGTCAAGGTGGATATGAGCAAACCTTGCAGAAGGCGGAAGGAATGAGGAAATAGGTGAGGTGGTGTGACGGGATATTTTACTTTTTTGGCATTGCAAGCAATGCTTAGACCACTCTCTACACTCTTTACGGATCCCTGGCCACACGAAGTTTTGAGTGACCAGTCGCACGGTAGCTGATACTCCTGGGTGATGAATATTATGCAGCATTTCATAGACCTGTTTCCGAAACTCAGGCGTGATATATGGTCGAGATGTATGCGTAGAAGTATCGCAGTATACCAAGGTACCATCCAAAGCTGGTTTCTTTTCCAATTTAAGCGTAGACCCATGATGTATTAGCTCTTGCAGCTCTGGATCAAGTGCCTGAGATCGTGCAAGGGCTTTGTAGTCTAGGGTGATAGTTACTTCATCAACACGTGATAAACAGTCAGCGACAACGTTATCTGGACCAGGTATGTATCGTATGTCTGAAGTAAATTGCGATATAAAGTCCAAATATCTGAATTGCCTAGGGGTGCAATTTTCTTTACTCAGTGAAAATGCGTAAGTTAGTGGTTTATGATCTGTCAGCACTGAGAATGTTCTTGCTTCGACCATATGGCGAAAATACTTTATAGACTCATAAACTGCCAAGAGTTCGCGGTCATATGGACTGTACTTAGTTTGAGTTGTTGATAGCTTGCGTGAAAAGAATGCCAATGGTTGCCAATGCTGACCATTTTTCTGTTGCAGAACTCCACCTATAGCTGTAAGAGATGCATCAGTCGTGATTGAGAGTTCTGCCGTTGGATCTGGATGTGCTAGTATTGCTGCACTGGTTAAAGAAGCTTTACATTCCTCAAAAGCTTTTAGAAGTTCGGTGGTCATTTCCACGGGTTGCGATCCTTTATTTTTCGGGCCAGTTAAGACAGCGTTTAAAGGTGCTTGCAGTCGGGCAGCGTTAGGGATGAACCGCCGATAAAAGTTGAGCATCCCCAGAAAACGGCGTAATGCTTTGACCGTTTTGGGTGGGGGAAACTCTTGTACTGCTTGTACTTTAGCACTTATTGGCCTAGCTCCATCTGCATTGACTCGATACCCCAGGAAATCAACTTCTGTCTTTCCAAAAGTACACTTGGCGGTGTTTATCAAGATCCCATATTTCTTGAGTCGATCAAACAGCATACGCAGGTGGACCTTGTGCTCAGATTCTGACCTTGAACTGACGAGGATATCATCAATGTACCCGTAGACAAAATCAAGCCCTAGAAGAACTTCATCGATGAAGCGTTGAAAGGTCTGTGCTGCGTTTCTGAGTCCAAAAGGCATGTAGGGAAACTCATATAGTCCAAAAGGTGTAGTTATGGCGGTTTTCTGGATATCGTCAGGGTTCACAGCCAGCTGGTTGTACGCTTTAACCAAGTCTATTGTGGAAAATACTGAACATCCTGAGAGTTGGTAAGAAAAGTCTTGGATATGTCGGACTGGGTATCTGTCCGGAATTGTCCGAGCATTGAGGGCTCTATAGTCTCCGCACGGCCTCCAACCATCATCTTTTTTCTTAACGAGATGCAAGGCTGATGACCATGGGCTCTCAGAGGGTCTAATGACCCCACTAGCTACCATAGCTTCAAATTCCTTTTTGGCGGCTTTCAGACGGACAGGGTCTAGACGGCGAGGTTTACTAGCGACTGGTGGACCTGGCGTTGTTCTTATAAAGTGCATGGTCTGATGTTTAGGCACACTCATTACTCCAGCTGGTTTTGTAATCTCTGGGTATTCACGCAATATGTCATGATAGTCGGTGTCACCAGTAGTTACCTTCACTGAAGCGACGTCTTCGTGTCTCCTGCATTCCATGGCGGCAACGGACAGTGTAGTGAGTCCATCGATCAAGCGTTGCCTTTTGCAGTCGACAAGTAGGTTATGGAAACTTAAAAAATCAACGCCTATGATGGGTTTCGTGACATCAGCGATAGTAAATGTCCATGTAAAGTTTCGTCTGAGACCGAAGTCGAGTTGTAGTTGTATAGGTCCGTAGGTGTGGATTACAGAACTATTTGCAGCAACGAGTTCATATTTTGTCTTCGAGCAGGGCGTCTTGACAGCTGACCGTGGGAAAACACACAAGTCGGAACCAGTGTCCACCAGGAACTGCGTTTTCGAGGCGCGGTCAGTCACAAATAGACGGCCTGTTGATGAAGGGCAGTCGTTGGCCGCTACTTCCGACCGCCCTGTGTGTTTTCCGACTGGAAACTACATGGTTGTTTGCATTTCTTTGCTTTCTCACCATAAGTGTAATGATAGAAACAGTGTGGGTGATTAGGCGGGGGCTGTCGGGGTCTAGAGCGGCTTCGTGTGCGGTCATATCTGTTGTTGTTGTTGTTCTGAGAGCGCGAGCGTCCTCTTTGATTTACTTTCGTCGAGAGTGCCGCTACTTGTTTCCTAAGCTGACTGATTTCCTGGACCAGTTCACCGTAACTAGACGATGCCGCAGATGAGGAGTGCATGGCAGATGAAGTTGAAGCCACTTGAGGTCCAGATGGAGCGATCTCGTAAACTTTGTCTGCAAGGTCAGCTAACTTCTCTAAGGGCAGGTCAGTCTGGGAAGCAATAATGGTCTGCACATTCTGAGGCAATCTGCTCGACCACAAGGTAGTTAAAAAATCTTTGGGTACTGAAGGACCAGCCAAGCCTTCCAAGTGGCGTAAAAATTGGGAAGGTCTGCGGTCGCCGAGTTCTTCGTGCATTAGTAATTGCTTGACGCGTTTCTCATGTGACGCAGACAACCGCTTAATCAATTCAGATTTCATTTTATCGTATTTATTATTTGCAGGTGGATTTGTAATAACATCTTTTACTTCTCTAGCATACTGTAAGTCCAAGTTAGCGACCAGAAAACTGAATTTAGTCTCATCAACAGTGATTTTAGAAAGCACAAACTGATGCTCTAGTTGTGCAAACCACAAAGCGGGTTCCTCGGGCCAAAATGGCGGTACTCGTACTCCTACTCGCTGTACTTCCTGCCTTTCGTGGTTTGCACCGTCCTCTAAGTCCTGCATGTTTACAAAAAATATCGCTCGCCACTTGCACTCAGACCGAAGCCTTATATGTAACCGACAATGATTGTACGGTAGTAGGTATCCACCAAGATTGCAGTAATTATTACTTTCTGCTACTCACGGTTGTTCTTCTTGTTCAATCCACCACAATTAAGTGGTTTGTAGGGGTCACCATTTATGTGGAGGTTCACTAACCACATTCACTTTTTATTTATAATGAAGGTATACTTCATGGTTCAAAATCAGGATGCAAAATTGTAAAACTCGTAATGAAATATATATTAATATCACACTGCATAAAGTTTATTGTTCAAATAATAAGCACTGTACAGTTTAGGTAATGTAAGACGAAAGAATATAATAAAAAGTAAATAATTATCTAACGCGCACGACCGCAGTTGAACATTGAGTGACACGGCCGGTAAGTGACGTCACGGCGATGCGCCGTATGTACGGGTGCGCGACTCCACAAGCGGAGCGGAAAGCGGCGGCGTGTTGGTAACGTAGGGACATATTTTTGGATAAATCCGCTACACAGCTAATGGTCGTACCGCATTCTTAGGTATTTTACACACGGTAGGCAGTTAACCAACTATGAAAGTAAATACAGCCACCGATCAGGCATTAATACAGTCTTCAACTTTCTTAGGAGATTAAATAAAAAAACAAAAACTTACGCACGGGCAGGATTCGAATCTGCAATTTCTGGCAAACCAGGCCAACGCTCTTACCAATTGAGCTACCGTGCATTTGAATCAAACGCTCACTGGTCTCTTATGGATACGTTACTACGCGTGACGCCTCGACATGACAACAGCTAGCTGTCTAGATGCTGGCGGCGGCCTGAAATGTTTTTGACGTCGTCGACAAGTCGTTAACAAATAGCCTCACTTTGTTCTCAGAAATATACTTACACCTTTCTTTCTCCCGACAGATAACCCCAGACGGCAAAAAGAAAGACGAGGAACAATCTTCAGAGCCCAAACGCGAGGTGATCCGTTCAGAATCTGAAGAGAACCCAGTAGAATCGTTCTTCGAGCTGCTCAGCCGCTGCCAGTCCGAGCGCATGGACGAGCAGCGGGCGACGCTACACGCCAACAAGGAGAACCGGCCCAAGGCCAAGCCCGCACCCAAGCTACAGCGCTCGGCGAGCAGCGGCAACAAGCATGCCAAGTAAGTTCATATATTTAGCCCCCTTGACCGGAAGTTTTTGCCCAGGCATTTGACACGAGATTTAAAACCTCGAGATTTTAAACGCTCTGGAAAGGCGTATGGAACTTTTGGCTCACTTTTCGGTCCGCATTTTTATTTTGTTTGAATGTAGCGGCCAAAAAAAAATCGATTCCTTGCATTATTAGCAGTGAACAGGCTGTAAAGGACGCTAGAATTTTAAGTTTAACATATTTAACAACTTATAATTCGAGAATGTGTCATTTTACGAAGTTTTGCCAAAGTATTTTTACAATTCATATTCATATCATATTATATCTTTTGATTTTTGAAGGTAAGAATATTGACCGCCATTTCGTATAAATTAATAAACAAAATGAACCACAAATAATGATTGAAACGTACCAAAACCATTTAAAAAAAACTGAATAAATTACTTTATCCAGACTTAGCTAATCCGGGGCTGTGTCTGCCAGAAACTCTCGGTCATAAAATCAAGGTTGATTTTATAAACAACGAATAATAATTGATAGTATTTTTATGTACTTTTTTTTTTTCATTTAATAGTATATTTTTACGTAGATAAATCATAACATAAAGGTCTCTTGAATGGCTGAATGCGTGGCCCAAAGTTATTATGAGTTGTGATTGCTTTTTATGTCGTATATTTTGAACAATCATTATGGAACATATTATTATGGCTATAATTTTATTATTTCTGCACCCAAACATGGTTGCATTCTAGGCCTAATAAAATATTATACAACATCATAATAACTTTTTCAATCGTAAAGATTCGATACAGAAATAGAACTCTTGAATATTACAATAGATTAAGTTATCTTGCCACTACTGGTATTATTGATATCGATTTGGGAAAAATATAACCCGTCTTTGAGCCAACAGGAGCACGTAACCAGTTGCTGGTTGATTTCCATCATCTTGTTAATTATTTGTCAATTGCATGTCAATTAAGAGATTTAATTCAATTTAAAGATTCCTGCTTTTCTGTACAACTCCTGAACCACAATACTTAATGGTATAGTAGTAATTATTATATTCACTTACACTCGTGTTTAAACTTATGTCACATCATATCATATCGGCGAGCCTTCGCAACATTGTTTTGACGACATCAATTGCACACTGCTCAAAACAAATTTATTAGTTTTAAACTGACCCAACAAATTCCAACTTAGCTGTTAGAATGAATAATATTATCGACAGTATTAAGCTTTTATAAAGTAACTATCATGAGATAAATCTCCTAGATTGCTTACTGTATTCTAATCTACGCTTATGCTGGCTTACACCAAGGTCGACGATAATTCGCCAATACTTTGTTGACAGAGTGATGTTGTTATCGCGCTCTCGAGCCTTATCGCCGATCGCCCATCACGATGATCGCTCCGCCATCGCTTTCCAACTGCCGACACAAACGACCCACTCAATCGAAAACGCGCACAATACGCTCCGTGCTGAAACTCCGTGTCTATTATACCTAAATTCTGAAACATATATACTCATCAAGCCCTCCAGTCACATGTTTACAGCAAAATAGACAGGTGTATTCACAATAGCGTGTCAAGTGCTTTACAAATGGACCGAAAATCATCCGGGTCCCGAGATTCCGTAGCGTATGTATTTACTATTTCATAATTAATCGCTTGACAAGTTACTTATATGAGTCACACACTTAATGAATGACTAGCGGCTCCCTGTGGCTACACTCGCGAAAATATATCATTATTCATTGTATAATGATATAATTTAATAAAATAAAATATGTTATTCTAGTTTGTGAACTATATTAGTGTAAATATCCATTCAATAAAAGATGAAATATGAAACCAAAAATTGCGCACGGGCGGGATTCGAACCAGCATCTTTCTGGCTATCCGGGCCAACTGCTCTTCCAATTGAGCTACCGTGCCGTCGGTCCGACCGCGCGAAATTCTTGGTCTCATTGATACGTCATTGCGTGACGTTAGCGCCATCTACCCGTCTGTTTATACAACAGCGGGCCAAGTAGTTATTCTTTACAGAATAAATTCAACTTGGAAATGAAATTCATCTTTTAAGAATAAAATATGACACTGTGAGTGTTAAAAATATTGTAAATCCATTCAATAGTTTTTAGGTGAAGGAGTAACAAACATTCATACAACCTTTCTCACTATAAGTAGGATAAAACGTTACTCTATTTATAGCTCCATGTAATTGTTGCATATCAAATGCATAAGCCGAAAGAAATGCACTGCACGTGTATATCGTCATCAATCAAGCTTATAACGATCTTGCTATTGAGTAATAAGTAATATGCCTTTTAAGGCTCTATTACTGCCGAATCTAAACTGCGCAGTTGTCAACTGTTATTTTAATCAATCTCCGACAGTAATTAAAATAAATCGAGTGTTCTGTATTTTATTTTATTTTATTTTATTCTGTAATTATTTATAGCTTCTGCAATAGGAAAAAAATAAGTTTAGATGCTCATATTGCGATGTTTTGTTATAAATACCACATGGCAAATGATATGAAGAAAATGTTACATAAAGTTTTAGTACAGACTACTTTTTGCTCTCGTTGCCTTAAAATCATACGCAGGTTTTGAAATCACCCGTTATTAAACTTTCTAAGAATACAACAAGTAGGTGTCACAACTGTGCCTTAACAGCATAATGTTGAATGTTGAATGAAATGTTGATGGCGCCCTTGAACATGTGTTTCCATCAATGAACACCGTCACATAAATATTTTAAGGCCGGTACCAACTGCTGCGTCGGCCGAGTTATTGCAATCGAACATAGAATCCGCCGAGAAACGTTTGCATTCAGTACAAGTTAACACCATGTCCAATTCCAACAGCAAGTAGTAAGTGGGAAATAGTTTGTAATGAACATCCAACAAAAGACAAATATTAGACTATAGGTAGATCGCTTCATTTAGACTCGGGGGAGACGAGAGCGCGGTTAGTGAGCGGCCCGCACCCCGCGCGCGACCCGCTATTGCCTCACTTGTTGTACCACCCGTTGTCTGATTTCCATAACACAAGTGAATTGGCTCCTTACTTTGATACCAGAGTAATGTAGGTTAATAGTGTCCAATAGTTAGATGTAGATAGCCGCATTTAATGATCGACGCAAGCTAAAGTACGACCATTAAATGCTTCTTGAAGACACTAAGCACTGAGTAGGTAATTTATTTCGTTTGGTCAACAACGCTATCACTCATATTCTATACAACGTGTAAAAAAATTGCATTAAAACTTAAGGGTATCTTCATATATCAAGTAAAGATTCTACTGACAAAATCTTATCATGAAATCTGTATTTTTTTCGTATTTTTTTTCCAATATATTATTATGTTCAATCCCAGTTACTTTTTTTTACATTAAATATGCTGTTAATGTGTGCAACGCCAACACACGGCATTATCTCATGGAATTCACTTTTCGAATACATGTTGACTCATTTTATTTTTTTACAAAAACTGTTACTCTTTTTTTTTTCAAACTTTAAAATTTTTAGTTATAAGATAGTGCTATCAACGAAGGCGCGCCCCACTCTTTTTTCATTGAGGAAGGCGCCGGGTGCGGGGGTTGACTCGCGCGTCAGTTGCGAGCCGGCCGTCATTCAAAAATTTTGACACGTCACGAAAGTGGCTCTACTTTAATTATTTTTAAATTTAATAAAACACAATTTACGGATAATTACGCGATTCGCAAATTGTGTTTTATTAATGTGTAGTATTCGCGTAAACTTCAGAAACAAGTATATTTTTAAAATGTCAAGGAAAACCCAGTGTGTTGCACTAAAAAATAAACCTTTAATACATAATTATTATTTATTACATACTTCAACACCATAAACAATTTTAAATAAATAAAATACCATATGGTACTTATAATATTACCGGGATATACTTTATCGGGGAAGGCTATAAAACATTACGCTAAGTAAGACGTGTTCGAAGAAATATCCGATCCTCTTTTATAGATATTATTTTATGTTATTTATAAAACGTTCTTACGTATTTCGTTTCCGTCAATAGTAAAAATGTTACTGGTGCATTTTTTTAATTTTTATTATTCGTCTAGTAGCTATCCATGCCTACTTAAATCCTATCTATTATCTACTTAAATGCCTATAAAATTACATCTAAGTAGAGCATCTTTCCCTTTGAGTGTATTTTTTGTAGTGTGCTTGACATTCTTAAGTCATTATGATGTTCCAAATTCTAATCAAATGTTGGAAAAAGCTTGCACATATGTACTATAAATGATTTGGACGAGTGGTGGGGCGCGCCGTTGTGGATGGCACTATCTATACCTAATACTGCTCAAAAGTATAGTTATTACCTGATGTAAAGCCCGCTTAAATGTTATTGCTTATTTTTTTACACGTTGTTGAATGATTATTCATGTACCCACCACCCATTTTTCCAGCTCGAACGAAGCAATGCTGGACATGATCACCGACCTGCAGTCGTCTAGGATAGACTCGCAGCGCGCGGAGCTGCGTCCGGCGAAGAAACTCAGCAAGGAGGGCAAGGGCGCTTCTCTGCCGGGGCTGCGGCAAGCCTCCGCCACCACCGCGGCCGCCAAGCCCGAGGACGACTTCCTCGACATGATCGCCAGGGTGCAGGTGAGGCTACAAGCGAACTATAAGACCTACAGTTCTTCCGTATATACTCACAGCGGCGAGGGCTTCCTCAATAATACCGCTATTTATGAGACTGCGGCTGAGTTTAAAGAAGGTATGAACAGGTATTTTTAGGCAGTTATTTGAAGATTAAATGCACAGGTATTGCGAAATGCTTGCAATATTCCTTCACGCAAAGAGTAGAAATGGATCATGTGCAGGACAAAACGACACCGATGATGCTTTCCAAACTAACGACACGATATATTATTGTCAAGGTTGCGAACTTCTTGACTTTATTTTTGAGCAAATTCAAACCACATTTTTCATTTGTTATGCTTGTTCCCATAGGGTTCCCGGCTGGAGGACCAGCGCTCCGAGCTGCCGCGGCCCAAGCCCGAGGAGCGCCCGCGCACGGTGCCCGACGACGACTTTTTCGCGCTGCTCATGCGCGCGCAGGCTGGCCGCATGGAGGATCAGCGCGCTACGGTATCTTGACTCTTATAAGCATTGACATGCGGTGGCAATTGCAGTGACCAATCATAAATGCTATACTTTTAACTACGTATCTTAAAAGATCAAATCACTTAAGTACAATAATGTACTTATTTCTGAAGTTTACGCGAATATTACACATTTAATAAAACACAATTTACGGATAATTTCGCGTTAATTTATTTGATTTTTCATCCCGACGTTTCGAACACTTTACAGCGTTCTTGGTCACGGGGTAGACTAAGATGTTATTTGTCATTTACATAGTTTTTAAAAATATTAAACTACCATCATACTCATAATTAATTTACGTTCCTATCCACGCAGAAAGAGCTAACCGTCTCTTGAGATCTTGCAGTGAGTGGTCTGGCTTGGGTCTTCGATAGAACCGGATCCCATGCTGGCGGAATTTTCCAACCATCTTCTCTGTTGAAATTTGGATGTTTTCTAATTTCTATGGCTTCACGTAACATACGAGGAACGAACCGACGTTCTTTTGAAAGTATTTTGTGTTGGTCAAATCGGGCAGTCGTCAATTTATCAAAACAAACATTGGATGAAAACACCATTGATATTCTAAGTAAAGGTCTAAATTTTGCAGTAACACCGCGAAATATTCCTTTTGAAAACATAATTTGCAGCGTAGAAGATTGTTTAGTAAAGAATGAATTGAAGAAAGAAGACGCGGAATCATTAAAATACCGAAGTCAAATCTTTCTCGTGACCAATATTTAGCTTTAAAAAACCTGAAAACTAAACCAGAACTGACAATTTTACGTGCAGATAAAGGAAACGCTACGGTGATAATGGATACATCAGATTATAAACTAAAATTGTCGCAGTTGCTGTCGGACGAAACAACCTACAAACATGTCAAAACAGATAAAACCAACAAAATTTTAAAGAAAACCAGCGACCTAGTGAAAAAACATAGTGATAGTTTAAATCTTGATGCTAAGCAATTAGTGCCAACATGTGCAAAACCACCTAAGTTGTATGGGCTGCCTAAAATACATAAGACCAATGTTCCTCTTCGTCCTATTGTGAGTCAGATTGATTCACCAACCTACAGACTTGCTAAGAATGGTGCTACGAGGAGGAACTACGGCACATGTCAAGGATTCCTATGACTTCATAAGCCAAATCAAGACCTTGCAATTAGCAGAAAATGAAACAATGGTTAGTTTTGATATCCAGTCCCTATTTACAAGTTTACCAGTGAAGGACTGCATTGAAATTACCAAAAGGAAGTTGGTTGAATTGGATATGCCTGTTGAATATGCAGAACTATTAGAGCATTGCCTGACATCTGGCTATTTATTATATGACGGTGAATTCTACATACAAGTTGATGGTGTGGCGATGGGTTCCCCAGTATCACCTGTTGTTGCTGATATCTTCATGGAAGATTTCGAGGCCGCAGCTCTGAGCTCATCACCAATATCACCAAAGTTTTATAAACGGTACGTAGATGACACCTTCACAGTATTACCCACTGATAAAGTTTCTGCTTTTTTGAACCATCTTAATTCTATTCATCCAAAAATACAATTCACCATGGAAATTGAGGCAAACAATAAACTAGCTTTCTCAGATGTTTTACTAACTAGAAATCCTGACCATACTCTTAGCCACACAGTTTTTAGAAAGGCCACCCATACAGTTAAATATCTCAATGGTGCATCTCACCATCATCCTTCACAGTTAGCTACCGTGGGCAAAACTATGTTTCAGAGAGCGATGGGCATCTGTGACGACCAACACCTGGCTGCTGCACTTCAGCATGTAAGGAAGGTACTGCGGGACAACCAGCTTCCAGTACCACGTCGTTGCAGACCCCGTGCCACAGCCAAGCCCGTTACAGTTGAACGCCTACCTGCCGTACTACCTTACATTAAGGGGGTCACTGACAAGATTGGAAATATCTTGAAGCGAGCTTCTATCAAGACTTATTTCAAGCCGCCAAAGAAGATAAACCAATTTTTACCACCTGTCAAGTGCACCATACCTCTTCAAGATGCAGGGGTGTATAGACTGAAATGTGACTGTGGCCTTTCCTACATCGGGCAAACCAAACGAAGTATAGGCGTACGGATAAAAGAACATATTGCTGACGTAAAACATAGACGGAACATGAAATCTGCAGTGTGTGAACATGCTTTAGACAAACCCAACCACTTCATACGTTTTGACCAACCCAAAATACTTTCAAAAGAACGTCGGTTCGTTCCTCGTATGTTACGTGAAGCCATAGAAATTAGAAAACATCCAAATTTCAACAGAGAAGATGGTTGGAAAATTCCGCCAGCATGGGATCCGGTTCTATCAAGACACGGTTAGCTCTTTCTGCGTGGATAGGAACGTAAATTAATTATGAGTATGATGGTAGTTTAATATTTTTCAAAACTATGTAAATGACAAATAACATCTTAGTCTACCCCGTGACCACGAACGCTGTAAAGTGTTCGAAACGTCGGGATGAAAAATCAAATAAATTATCGCGAAATTATCCGTAAATTGTGTTTTATTAAATACAATAATGTAGTAATAATACATTATTGTATCCACGTACATATGTATGCTATGACTGTCGTCTATGTTTATTTATCCATACGTAATTCACAAAGTCGTTTTTGCTAAGAACAAAAATAATCAATTTTTTTATTATTTTCCTTTTCAGATTCCGCTCCAAGAAAACCGTCAGAAAGGAGGTTCAAACTCAAAAAAGTAAACTGGTGGCGTTGAATGCCGCCATGTTTTCTCTGTGACGCTCTCATCGTCCTCTAGATGGCAACACTGACCTTCGAGCTATTTATTTTCGGTTATTGTAATCTGTACAGTTCTTTTCGGTGCCTTATCTATCACACTGAATATAAATACTGGAAAATAGTTTCTACAACAAAACAACTCTTATCATTTACTTACTTATGAAACTGATTTAGTTAGTCTATCTAATAGTTAGACATAAACTCAAACAAACATTGTTACATGTTGTTTACGAACGGTCGATCAATTTCGTTGGTCAGTGGCGCGGCCTAGTGAAAGAAAAGGTTCGAAACACCACAACCGTGTTATTGTTCATAAATGTTCCGCAACATAGTACGTATTATAATAATGCACGTCTTTGAATAGTAATTATTCAAGCATGTTGTTTGTATAGTTGTCACGAATGTAGCCGGATACTCTTTGATGTTATATGGTTCTATTAATGTATACGGGTATCTATTCACTCGATCACTTGATAGATACTCTATCTGGACGTCCATACTACAATATAGCTATGACCAACCCTGAAAAAGAAAAGATAAACGTTTTTTTTAAATATAGTTTACAAAATATTAATAGGTTGTCTGATGGTATCTTAGTGTCTCATCGCATTTTACATCAAATCTCACTGGATGCCGACCTCTTTTTATGGTTGTTTGTATTTAATATTCGTGGCTCTACTAAACTATTGTAGTACGCATTCTAGTCCACTGACGCTGGCCGTGGATCCTGATCGGCCTCAGTTGACTATATTCTACGTATTAAACTCCACTACTATTGAAATATTGTACTTTATAGAATAAACAAACATTTACATTATTTTATTCGCTATATGATCTAATTTTTTAAAGCAATGCACGTCTTTGTAGACACATGTATAACAGTTGTTGGTTAATTAAGTTTCAACGTACTTTTTTCATAATAGTAAATACTGGACAGCTAACCGAACTTAAATAAATAGACCAAAAAAGCATTCTCGATATAGTGGGCTGGTCCAGTGTCTACTATTATGCCAGCCGCTACACTTACAATTGTTTATTATTATAATTTGCGTAATCAATGTTAGACTGTAAGTAATGTTCATCAATGTACTCATGAATTTAGCATAAGTTTAGTTATATTTAATTTAATTGTAATACATAAACGGTTCCCGTTTATGGTTTATTTACACACGGAATTATTAGGTAATTTAGGAAATGTAACAATACACGATGGAGATGTTGCACTACACTATATTTTGTAAGAGTATATGAATTTTTGGGCTTTTTATCTTTGTTTACAACTTCGTACGATATATTTGGCAATAATTGTTATAATTTATAGATTTACAAAGACATAGTTTTAAGCTGGAAGTTGAGGTACTGTGTGTTTACGCCTGTTTCGTCGAAGCAGATGACTTAATTCTTGAGGTAATCTTGAGAGGACTTCAGATGTTTCGATGTGCTTCAAGATCACCTTAAATCAAGGACAACATTTATTCTACAGATCTCTCATAATATACTGTAAATCATTTGTAGAATCATTCCAGATGCATTTAAAATTTATTTTTCTACTTCGTAAACTACTATATTGTAACTAGACTTATAATCTGATGGAATTGATTAACTAAGGTGTTTCAAAGCCCGACATGAAATACGTACCCTGTCACTGCGATGTCCATGATATTCCTCTGTCATGAAACCTTCACACAGTTTAAGCGATACCTATACATACATACATACATATAGGTAGTTTAATGAAATGGCTACTCTTGAAGTATGCATCGTGTGTTCTGTGATTTTTTGCGACATAAAACTGGTCAGTCTACTTACTCTACTACTTTTCGATGCATTATTTTTCGCCAGTAATATTCTTCATCGCTCTTGTAAGTCAGTATGACAGAGCAATTGAGTGTGACGACTATTGCCTAAATATAATTGTTTTCTACTGTAGGGAACTTAGAGAAAGTGGTATTTCACACACAAAGGTGTAACATTAAAGTCGGCAGCTTGGGCTTTATTTGATGTCGGGCACTTAGTACGTAGGCGACTGTTACTGTTACAAGGTTTTTTGAAGTGGAACTGCAGTGAAGCGTTTGACTTTTCCAAGTTTTGATCTTCGAAAAAACAGCAAAAACTCCACACTAAAGACTTTTATTCCATGGGTTTAAAGTTTAATGAGAGACAGGTTTGATGCTAAGCAAACGACGAATAATGTGACTGGCTAGGTGGCTAGGTAGGCTTTTTAGATTGATCGAAGTTTTAAATGTTTTATTACAGCTTGGCAAAATTATCAAAGACCTAAATAGAATTTTCCAGTTTCTTGCCAAGCTGTCTGTAATGTCTTTTATTGTTAACTATAGTTTATTCCAATAAACAGTACCTACTGTATTTTTTAAAGATAATTCCTTTAGTGTAGCTCAGTAAAGTTAGTGCTGATTTTATTTTTGTACACTGCTCTCATACACTGCCATTTTCGCCGATCATATATTATCACAAAATGATGTTGATTGCTTGTGACTCGTTCAAAAGTAATGCAAGACAAAAAAGAATGAATAATTTATACTTTAGCTATAACTATTTCATTTTATTTGACTATAATCCTATTCAATTATCCTGTCATTTTAAAATCGTCGTATAGGAAAGTATAGTAAAGCCACGCATAAACTAGGCTATAAATGTCCCGCGCACGACACACGTATACGTATCGTTAGCAACATTGTGCAAAGTGTCAATACGTTACGGGAAATCGCTCAACAAGAATGAACGTGTGAACATCACGCGACACTAAAGGAAAATTTTCTCGCCTCAAGTGTCGGCAATATCCTGTAAATTTTGTCCAGAAAGTCAAGGTCAAGCCGAGACCGGGTGATAGGCCGGCCGGCCGAGACTTTTGAAAAAAAACTTAATATTTACACCTTGTATTAGTTTGTCGACTACTGTGGCCACATATATTAACTTTGTTTAGATATATATTTTGCGCTATATGCTGAAAGGTTGTAAGCCTGAATAGCCCCTTTTTAACGTTAGTTTAAAATTAAGGCACAGCTTCAACCATTTTCATTCCATGAACATATCCGCGTTTACACATTTACGTGTATCGCGCGATATTTTTCGCCTAGTGTATCCGTTGTTTATTACTGATTTGTAGGGATATAATAAGTTGGTGCGAAGTCGATCACCGTCCAAGACGCGTGGCCTAAGGTGCATGGTTTAATGTCAGAGACCATATTCTGTAAGAAAATAACCGTATTTTTTTCTCTTACCTTCTATCTCGGTTACGACGTATTCAACATAATATACGCTGTCTAAAGCGGACGCCACGTCGACACGTCGACACGACGACGTGGGGATCCAGAGTACCGTCTCCGACGCGACCAATGCGTATTTGTCTTTATTACACAAATTGTGTTAAACTTGTGAATGTACCATGCTTGTGTATAAGTTTGCATGTGACTGACTGATGTATTGAATTTATTGTATCGATCATAATGTAGTTTTACTTGTTTGGCCGAAATGACGACATCAACTATTGGACATCAACAACTGGAGGAAACTATTACTAGCCACATGTAAAATAATAATTAAATTTTTATTTACCAATTAAATATTGAAATAGGAGATATTAAAAATAAAATACTAACATACAATTGATGAAAGTAGTTATTTGCGTGGTCTGTAAGAGTTCACTCACATATCAATCACTATGTTGTATGTCTAGAAATACGGTGTACGCCTCAACTCGTGACCAATGAATACGTGTTCTGTTTTACTCTTTTATTTGATTGAAAAGCCTTCTTCACAGCTCGCGTAGTCGAAAGTAATTTTATATTCTCCATAACTCAATGTTTGAACACCACACCAAATATAAAGCAGATTATCTCTGAGCTGTTAAACGTGTGCAGTGCTCTCTATGTAATGTGAAATTGTTGTCGGTTCAATTAAATATAAAATAGATAATATTGCTACTTTAAGTTGGTGCTAAAAGTTCTCTCCTGATACAAGTGGCAACAACACACAAATTGACGTTATACTTATTATAACCACTTGTAGTGTTCGAACAAGTGCCGTGGGGCGTGGTGCCTGCCAAATAGGCAGAAAAAATACTTTTGTAATCAAATACAAGTACTACGAACGCATCAATGAGGTTGTGTGTGATTCGTTCATGCAATAGCACATGTCTAAGGCTATGGCATGGCATGGCATTACCTAAGGTATGGGTGATGCCTCAGCTTAGATATACTTTACGGAAACATAGACATATACGTTCTGAGCAGGAAGGTTTCATAACACCTATCTATATCAGCCTCACTCATTGCCTTTATCGCATAAACTGTTTTAATTCGTAACTTCGCACGCTCGTCTGTATAAAGTGCTTTTAAAGCACAAATACTTTTTTTTTGAACAACTACACATTACATAGTAGGAGCCTCTTTATCTATGATTAAGCAATTTTACTCTAGGTAGGACACTAACAGAAGCCAAATTATGCATTAAACTCTAATGATCCATTGAATTGTTTCATTTACAGCCACTGCAATCACGTTCTCCCAAGTTCACCCAAATATCCCTCTGGAGGGAGGAAGGGTGGTTCCACCCCACCCGAGAGGTGATCCCTTCCTGAGAACACCCTCTTCGCCCTTAAGGCTGCTCTCCTCCGCGCCTCCGGTTTTGGAATTACACTGTATCGGGTAGACTAGTACCACGGCCAAGGAACCACGGCAAGTCGGGGTTAACAAATTATTTATTCATTGCAATCCAATTGTCAGGGTGAGTCGCACCTTTAACGACCTGTTTCTGAAAAACAGATAAATACCCTTAAAAGATGAAATATGAAACCAAAAATTGCGCACGGGCGGGATTCGAACCAGCATCTTTCTGGCAATCCGGGCCAACTGCTCTTCCAATTGAGCTACCGTGCTGTCGGTCCGACCGCGCGAAATTCTTGGTCTCATTGATACGTCATTGCGTGACGTTAGCGCCATCTACCCGTCTGTTTATGCAACAGCGGGCCAAGTAGTTATTCTTTACAGAATAAATTCAACTTGGAAATGATAACGCTTCGCTACTCAATGGTTTTACAATATTTTTAACACTCACAGTGTCATATTTTATTCTTAAAAGATGAAATATGAAACCAAAAATTGCGCACGGGCGGGATTCGAACCAGCATCTTTCTGGCAATCCGGGCCAACTGCTCTTCCAATTGAGCTACCAGATTAACAGATAAATAGATCTTAATCGGTTTAATTTGTGCACATTTAAGAAATACATCCTCGAATGCGACATTGATGCAGAGTCTCTAGATGATCTTTAACTTTATTGATGCGTCGGTTATGCCTTCGTTGTTGTTTTTGTTTGTTCTTTCTTAGTCTGTAAGAGTTGCTTGTTTATCGTTGCTTAACTTGAGTGCTGTTTTTGTATACTTTGATTTTGTTTCTCTGAGTATACCGGACCGTTTTATAACTAAATTTCTAGTCAGATACCATAATTGAACTACTATTACTACGTATGGAACTGACATCACGAACAAACTGCGGGCGCAAAAAGTTGATGGTCACGGACCATCAACGTATGCGCGGCATCGCAGTCACTGGCAATTTCATACCAAAAATTTATAACATTTTGAAAAAATCTTTACGCTGGTTTAAGCTAACATTTAAATTTCTTATCGATGGTAAGTAACGCCGGTATCTTTTTGATTCCTGTTGGTTTTATTTTTACATGTTTTTAAAACGCAAGACGGCATTTTTGTCAAATTAATCGACCAAATGTCACATTAGTTTACGCTACGAGCGGGAGTGAGTGACTGTGATGCCTCGCTTGCGTTGATGGTCTGTGACCATCAACTTTTTGCGCCCGTAGTTCCATACGTAGTAATAGTAGTTCAATGGAAATTGCCGCCATTTTACATGAAAATCAAAGATTATAAAAAGTGACACGCACAGAATGGAAAAGTAGGTAGGATATAAATAGAGGTTAGACAATGCGATGTTGTCATATTTCTTATAAGATGTTTTACATTGGTAGTTGTATTTTTCTCGAATTATTTCGTATGCAAAATTAAAATGAAAAAAAAATAGTAAAAAAATTCAAAATATCATTCGAGTGTTTGACCTACAGATTTTTATTTATTAAACTTTTATTTCTTTAGCGTTTTTAAATAACTATTGATCGAAGTAAGTAACGATTAAAACATTTTGATAAAATAATATTCATTCAATACAATTAAAAAGTCTGTCACTTCTGCGGTTTCATATTCAACATTCAAAATTATGGAACACGTCAGTCTGTTGACAGTTCTCGTCAAAAAAAATGCGCACATTTTTTGCTTGGCATACAAGAAGCTTATATACAAATTTTTTTTTCATCTCTCCTGTTCGGAAAATAGCACTTTCCTGTGTAGATAGCCGGGTGGAAAATAGCTTATCCATCCCTAGGGTGGAAAGTAATTTAGTTTTAATTGGCATGGTATAGAGTCAAGGCATGCAGTCAAAGTTTGGATCAAAGATAATTGAGTCACATCATATTATAAAAATAATAAACATTTTTGCTTAGCTATACATTGAAAAACATGTTTATTATGATCGTTGATTTAAAAATATTCAATCGATTCAATCTTAATTAAAATATACATTTAGTAATCTGTGATTAAAATATTCGGCTTCCCGCCATAATACCAAGATGACACTTTTTTTTTACATTGTCAGTGTCATTTTTTCTTTTTGAACTCTATGCCTACTTTTTTAAATTTTGACAATTATTATCCGAGGGGAAAATTCGATCGATATTTTTCACAAGGATTTTAATTATTGCGTATATATCTGCTTTTTCGTACTGTTTTCATGTATTCGTGTCGTTATTCTTTCTAATCATGTTAGATGTTTGGAGAACTGTAAATTAACTGTCTTTTTGTGCAAAAACTTGAGTTTTCCTTTCTCGCTGTACTACATAATACCTGACCATTACATCTACAACCACTATTGTAAATTTAATGTTTTTCCTCACAGTCAAAATGAAAAATAGTATGTTTAACTCGGGTGAAAGCACCATTTCACTCTCGAATTATTGGCGCACTCACTTCGTTCGAGCGCCAGAAACATCTCGAGTGAAATGGGTCGCTTTCTCCCCTTGTATAACAATCTACTATTTGTATCTAAGCTTCTTGTTGGCATAGGTAGCGTCTCTTCTATACGTAGTAGTAACAGCTCACTGGATACCTTAAGAGACATTCAAGTATGTTCCACCGATTTTAGACGCAAAACAACTGTATTATCAATAACAACCATTAAATATTCAAATTTTATATAAGGAGTTTAGCTCTACGGTATTTAAAAACAATCATACCGCACTGCACTGCACTATATCCGCACTACATCCAAGCACACAACAATTTACCATGTTGAGTAAGTAAAACAATCACTCCGTAATCCACACAACACTTCACTCACACAAAATTTATTTTTATTTTGCAATTTTATTTATTTATTTTGCATAGACGTCAAATGTGTGCCCTTATTCTCGATTGTGGCAGGCAGAAATTACCTATGAATGGTGTTACGGACAAAAAACAATATGTGCGTCTCTCTCCCTCTTAAGTACTTTTGTATACAGCCATCACTTTCTAACTTGTCAATTATAAATATGTGTCAAATCTACAGGATACATAATCTAAGGCTTAGACGCAGGATACCTTAGATTATGTATCCTGTAGATTTGACACATATTTATAATTGACAAGTTAGAAAGTGATGGCTGTATAGTACTTAAGAGTGAGGGAGACGCACATATTGTTTTTTGTCCTTATCACCGTTCATAGGTAATTTCGGCCTGCCACAATCGAAATAAGGGCACACACTTGACGTCTATGCAAAATAAATAAATAAAATTGCAAAATAAAAATACATTTTGTGCATGTGAAGTGTTTTGTGGATTACGGAGTGATTGTTTTACTTACTCAACATGGTAAATCGTTGTGTGCTTGGATGTAAAAGCCGTACTGAGCGTAAATATGAAAACATAACATTTCACACGTAAGTAAGCCTCATTTATATTGTTCCTATATGTTTTACCTGCATCGAAGTGCATTAATCTTAAATCCTTTAAAAGAACATACATAATAGTGGAAAAAATTAGTGAATTATCAATCGAATTGTAAAATATTTTTGTATTATTACCTGACCAAATATAAAAGGTCGTCTATGGCTCAACTCTGTGGGATAAGGCTATTACGGTAGCCATTTTGTTAGTATTTTAAATTTTGCTGGATTATCGTTACCTTTAGGGATACCACAATACAAAGGGTAAAAGTTCTCGATTTAAGGGTAATTTACATTCGACTAATTTTAAAAATCGTATATGTATTTTAATTGCTGGATGAACATTTCATGCGTTGTAGTGATCATTATTATTTGAACTAATTATGATTTGTGTTCATTTATATAGATTTCCAAAAGACGAGACGGTACTAAAGGTTTGGATTGCAGCGACTGGACGGCAAAACTGGCAGTCTACCAAGCACACTCGCATGTGTTCTATCCATTTTAAAACCGAATGCTTTCAGAAAAAGCAACGGATAACTTATTTGGCAAATATTTGAATGTACGCAACATAAATAATAAAATTACATCATTTAACGGCCCATAAAAGTTATTTGTTGATTATTTTATTTAAACTTTATTGCTCTGTCAGTTGTATAATTGGCGGACTTATTCTGTTCTATGACGTTAAAAATCCTATTTCCTTCTTAAACAATTTTTTTGTACACAATTTTTGTTTTATCCCTATGTTAATATTTTTTTGTACCAATAAATAAAGATTTTGACTGTAAAATTAAGTATTTATTGTAATTAAGGTTACTAGTGTATTTATATGGGTGGGGAGTAAATTTTTATAAACATGGCCACCCCAAAATACGTAAGTACTTTATAATTATCTGTCTCATACGGGTGAACGCGGCTGTCAAGTCTTTAATATACTTCGTCTATGTAGTTTATTCATTCTAGATTTTTTAGCGGCAAAATTTATAATTTTAATTTGTTGCTGCTGTGTTATAGCCAGAGATAGGAATAGGTAGGGCTTATTAGCCTAAACTTCGAAGAACAAAGACAAGAATCGGAGACTCCCTTACTACATTTTTTTATAGGACATCTGTTGGGACATCGTTAATTAGGTACATAAATAATAATAATATTTTGAATTCATGCCAAGCCGTGGTCTTGACCACGGGCCCAAGACCGTCAAAAAACACAAAAATGTGATTGGACCAGTGCAAAATTGAGCATGTACGCATGTACGTACTTAAAAAATTGGAATTAACTACTTACAATAATTCACGATAGCTAATAATCTGTCTGGTAATAACTTACACTGGGCGCATGAAATTATCTGAAGTCATGCCAATTTTGTATTGCTCTGAACACAGGTACTCTGCTACACACCGCCTCCGTAATCTACACTATTTTCAGAATACCAACGCACTGTTTCACGCACATTCATGTCAGCTTCGTCATGTCACTCCGGTTCTTAGATATTGATATATCTAAGAACCTGCGTCTACGATCATTGCTCACGCGCACGCATCCCGAGACAACCATAAACAAATAAAGCACTTGACTTACTAACCGATATTTTTATGGATGAACACTCGTTCTTTGAAAAAAACACGTTATCAATGTGTGAAAGTAACAGATAGATACTGCGGCTACTTATGTTCAAAAGAGACAAAAGTTCTTTTGTTCGGTGCCGGGTGGCTCGCAACGGCGCTAACCATCTGTTTTTGTAGCTTTTTTATGAATGAATGAGGTGCGCGCAATCTTAGATGTTTTTGAGTATGATTTTGTAATGCTTGATTTAATTTTATTCAATTGTTATTAGTGAAAATAGCATGATCATTATTTTAAAGGACACCCGTTTGGATGGGTGGGCCGTTAACTGTTCTGTATAACAATTAAATGCAAATTAAAACTGTATCTAGCAAAAAATCAAGATTTTTATATATTTTTCCTGTATTCTAGACTCGACTCTTAATCACCTCTTTGAATTTGGATAGTAATTTTTGTCACACCCTGTATTATGTCCAGTCACAAAGTTTGGTATACATAAACTAATTACTTATTCCAAATAAAATTTATTTTTGTTGTACTTAGATGATGTCCTATATGAGTCTTGATATGAATCTTGGGACAGTCGTCTCGAAAAAAAAATACTATCATAAAAAGACTCCGATTCCTCTCTGTTCTGATTCGAAGTTTAGGTAAATAAGCCCTACCTATTCCTATCTCTGGTTATAGCTTCAAGGGAGTACATTATAGAACACAACTCTCCCACCCCCCCAACCCGCCGCTTCACCCCTCCCCCCCCTTGATAAAGGTCCCAAATTTCATATTTCCTCTATTTTCAGGAAAACTATACAAGCTAGGACAAAATGGTCAAGGACTAAATCGTTTGTCAATAAATTACCTACAAATAAGTATTTGCATTCATTTTGATACGAGTTATAGTTTATAAGCTATGGAGCATCAAAGAGTACTAAAAATGTGCGCTTAGCAGAAATACAACATTTAACACAAAATAAACAATATAATTTATAAATTTTCACAAGAAATGCGTTTCTGTAGTACTTACCTATCTAAAACAAATCAGTATCGTCATTGTTATCTTCTAAAGGTTTGTCGAATCTACTAAGGCCCCAATGTATGCATATGGTGGAACAACGGAATGCAGCTTTGACATATCCACATACTTTTCTGTAGCCTTTTTTGCAGCTGCATAATACTATTTTCAGTATCTACTGTGGAGCTGGTGCCTATGTGGTATTTAGGGTACGAAGTTACAATTTTTTTCCAGCTTCAGTTTTCTGGGTTGAATGAATTTGCTCGCCATAATTGAACTTGATGAAAAGTACCTATGTGTTGAATTCTGACAAGCAGCTCCTGAAGATGGAAACTTTGATAATATCACCACTGTATTGTTCTTCAGATCAATGTTTTTGTAAAGGTGGACCTCTCGTATATCGTTTATACTTTTTAGGTACCTACTATAATACTATCCGAGAATATATCTTTCTCCTGCCTCTTCTATCTGCTTGCGTGAGGCATCCGGGTTATTTTAAACGTTTATTGTATCTTTCAACTCGGTCTTTTTACCAAACAGGAAAGACTAAACCTTTCCTTTGTTGTAGAATGCAGATGTAGTAGAATATATTCTTACGTGGTGGAGTCAGTCCCAGTAAAAAAACCAACAGATCAATGTCTTGCCCAACCACTACGACAATGTCTTTTCGACGTACTACATAATATCGGCATTCTAAGGCACAGGAAAGGTTCAGTCTATTCAATAACATATAACATCGACTTGCAAGATAACTCTTGATGCCTAACGCGAGAAGGTAAAAAGGCAGGAGAAAAATATATTCTTGCATAGTATGGGGCTAAGCAAACCTAAAAAAGTATAATCGTGTTACGAAACATTTAGGTACTTCAACTTCGGGTTCCCTCTATCTGGCAGAATCTTTTTGCTCCGAAAGTCACTTGGCATAACACACTTGGCATAATTTTCTTTAGTCGAATATTATTCAGGCAGAATTTTCTATTAGCATAATTATTGTTTGGTCGAATTTTTATATTCCCGAATTTACAATGGCATACTTTTAAGATAGCAGAAATTTATAAGGCATAATTACCTTTGGCAAAATTTTACTTCGCATACTTTCGCTAAGCACAATGTTTATTTGGCATAATTTGACTAGGCATACTATGAAGAAAGCAGAATTTCGTTTAGAATAATTTCACTTCACATATTGCTATTTCTTTTAAATAGTATTTTACCCTAAAATTGAATTAAAAAGTAATTAAGTTGTGGTACAAAAGTTAGTGACAGAAACGAATCGGTGCAAAACCGACTCCACGCAGTCTTGTTTGCCCCACCCCTAGAGTGTAATTCAAAATCGCGTAGGCGCGGAGGGGCGAGGCAGCCCGCGAGCTGAGGAGCAGGTTGTTTGAAAGCTCGCCGCCGCGGCTGAGGCTGGCCGGCAAAGCCGGCCAGCAAGCCGAAGCTGCGGTGGTGAGCGAAAACCATCTGCGACGATAAGCTCGCGTGGAACTGCCGGAGCCCCGCAGCGCCGGAGCCGTGACAGAAACCATGCATGTTGCATGCTTGCTTGCTTGCTTGCTGCATGCTTGCTTGCTGCATGCTTGCTTGCTGCATGCTTGCCTGCATGCTGCATGCTTGCTTGCTGCATGCTTTGCTTGCTTGCTTGCATGCTGCATGCTTTGCTTGCTTGCTTGCATGCTGCATACTTGCTTGCATGCTGAATGCTTGCTTGCATGCTGCATGTTTGATTTGCCATGCATGTTGTATGTTAGTGTTGCTGAGATAGAACTACTTGGGATAAACAGAGAAATAAAAACCATATGATAGTTCTGCCTTGTAATGATTTTAAATATGGCAAAAGACGATTCGGACTGTGAACTTTCTGCGATAGGATGATTCTGCCTATTAATGACTATATATACGAATTGTATGCCACAAGACGATTCTATCTGTGAACTTTCTGCGTTAGGATGATTCTGCTTTAAGACTATTATGAATATTAAATTTCTGCCTAAAGATGATTCTAGCTTACACGATTATGCGTTTTGAACGTCTGATAAATGAGTGAATGCTAATTGATGTTCTGCGAAAGGAAGTTTATGCTATTTGATGATATGCCAAATAAAATTATGACAATAAAAATTCTGCGAAACAAGGTAGACCCTTCAACTTCACTTCTTGACCAACTCTCAAGAACAATACGGGGTTATTATGAAAAGACCACCTTCTTCAGCTTGTCAGCATTCAATGCATACTTTGATCAAGCTCTACAGTTGATACTGAAAACAATATCATGCAGCTGCAAAAATGGCTACAGAAAAATATGTGGATGTGATAAAGGTGAATGAATGAATGAATGATGGCTTTATTCGACACAGACTAGACAAGAAACACAGAAAAAGAAAAATACAATTAAAAAAATAAATAAATAAATTAAAAAAAAATGAAATTTGTGTCGAAAAGGTCCCCGCTCAGCAAAAATTCGTGACAGCGCGAGGCATGTCACGATACTGGTATTCTGCGGGAACCCTTTCAAATAAGTTAGAACACATACTTTGAATTTAAACAATAATAAACAAATTAAATTGGAAAAAAAAACGATTAAATAAACAACATATCATCAATATCATATAAAAATTAAAAATTAAATAAGCAGGTAAATTAAAATTGAAAGAGAAAAAAAAATTATAATAATAGGTAAGTAAATAAATTGCTGCATGCACTGCCGTTGCATTGCGTTGCAAGGTGCATTCCGTTGTTCCACCATATGCAGACACTGGGGCCATAATAGATTCGACAAACCTTAGAAGATAACAATGACGATACTGATTTGTTTTAGATAGGTATGTACTACAGAAACGCATTTCTTGTGAAAATTTATAAATTATATTGTTTATTTTGTGTTAAATGTTGTATTTCTGCTAAGCGATCATTTTTAGTACTCTTTGATGCTCCATAGCATAGCTTAAAAACTATAACTCGTATCAAAATGAATGTTGTACTTATTTGTAGGTAATTTATTGACAAATAATTTAGTCCTTGACCATTTTGTCCTAGCTCGTATAGTTTTCCTGATAATAGAGAAAATATGAAATTTGGGACCTTTATCAAGGGGGGGAGGGGTGAAGCGGTGGGTTGGGGGGGGTGGGAGAGTTGTGTTCTATAATGTACTCACTTGGAGCTATAACACAGCAGCAACAAACTAAAATTATAAATTTTGCCGTTTCGCCCATACATTGAAATCTAGAATGAATACACTAATGCAGTACATAATATTAGAGTATAAAGCGAAGATTTTTTCTTTCTTTATGTCTGTGACAGCCGTCAAAAACGGTTCTGCTACATCGCATCTCGCATCTCATTCTAACACACAGTTTTCTACTAGTGACATCTCGCTCTTGTCGTTCTATTCCAAAGTGATAGTAATTTTATGGTTTAGTGTTAGTTTTAAGGCTGCTGTCACCTACCTTCTAACAAAGTTCAAATGAAAATTTCTCCCCAAAAATGACTAAACTGACTACTTTTTTTGAATGAATTGTGTAGAAATGAACTATCTCCATAAGATGTCGACTCTGAATTTTTGATTCAATCTTTAAAATGTCTGTAATTTGCAATCATAGAAGCCAAATTGACGGTTTTTCTGGCGCACTCTTCTAGATCACTTGTTGACATCAGCTATCGAAATAACATAAACTTGAAGGGAATTACGTTCGTATACAAGGTGTCGACTCTGTTTTTTTTATTTATCGCTCTGGTTTTTCCAAAGGAAGACAAAATTGAAACCATGTTTTGCCATAAAATACGCACATAAAGACAGGCTATTATCTCTGAGATACATTGCACTTATTCTGTGTTATTTGATAAAACAATGTTATAGAGGTTCCTATCTTTGACTTAGCATCTAAATTCTTGATTTTATCTTGTGCAATATATTCAAAATATCTTAAGTAACCTATAAATTTGAGATTTGGAGCTGTCACGAACATTCATCTTCGATCGAAATTTGACAGACAGCGCCGAGCGCTCGGAGGGGAAGGGTGTGTCGCTCGTTGTCTTTGCTAGGCATGAGTTAGTTTTATCAAAACGTAACTGAAAACCGATATGGGTTCCATATCGATATCATATCGATACCCTTAACTACGTAACAGTTATTATAAAAACTAACAAACCGAAGCAAACGCAAAACTTATACTCGGATACAAGTTATGAAAAACCATAACGGTACGACAAAACCGAAACTACGCAAAACTAGCCATATCCAAAACTTCACTCTTCTCGTTATATTCGCGCCGTCCCTTTTACACACGCATGCTTAAATAAGAGTAAAAGAGACGACGCGAATATGATATCGGCTCAGGATATCGGTATCGCTGGTCGGTCGGTGTTTTTCAACTTCCTTAATACAACTCAATAACGTTTAATTTATTAATAGGTAGGTAGATGCGGCTATATTACGACGTTTTGGTTTGGCGGAATTTAGATCACGAGAAGTGTTTTTGCAGAAATGAATTTAATAACATTGCAGTTATTAAATAAATTCATTATTGTGTTGAGTTTAAATTCAAGTTGAGTTTTCTCCGTAACTTTTAATGTTTGTTATTGCTTGGTGTATTTGGTGATATTAGGTTAATATTTTTTTACTTTTGGCATGTCCTTGACCTTGAGTGGCACATGCTGCGGTTGATTTGTTTGTTGCTAAAATCTTTTATTGATGCAATTGCAAATTAGTGCAGTATTATTTAACAATTCATTTCATTGAAATTATGCAATGCACAGCGCAATTTATTAAATTTTTCTGCTTGTCCTAAGCCTAGTTAAAGCATGAAGGAAAATCGTCTTAATTATGACAATAACAGTTATTTATTTAAGTAAGTACTTATACACCAATCATTCGTAGCGTGCGTTCGGAGTTTAGTAGTAGCAGTGTACTAGTTTGCGTTTTGAAAGTTTTGAGTAGTTACTCAAAACAAAAAAAGTTTATTAGTTAGAAATAACCATAAGTGAAAAGAACCGTTTCATCTGATATCGATATCTGAAAACGGATATTAATATCGATATGCAAACTACATATCGGTTATGTAACGGTTTGCCTAGAAAAATGAAAACGCCCATGCTTACTTTGCTGCTAGTCTTTTATTTCGTGTATGATACTAATTCCAAATTTGAAAATATCACGCTTTGCACAATTTTTATACGGCGACCAATTCGCATTGAGGCTTTATGCAACAGGCATAAAGCCATAGTGCATTTGGATCGTCGATGGTCTCTAATTATAACAAAAAAGTATTCGTTCTTTTGTATCGATTAGTAGTTGTATTTAAATGATTAATCAATGTTATGTAAACTTGCATAGAAAGGAATCCTTATTAATACTATAAACAAGAAAGATTTATATGTATGGCGACTATTTCAAGAGGTTCATGAGTTATAACGAAGATCTTTTATCATATACAATTTGTATTTTCGAAACTTGATCAAACAAAATGTGCAGATACTAGGACCGAACTTATCGACAAAAAAAATAATAGTAAAAAATTGTCTACAAAATAAAATTGTGGTATATGATGAGCAAACTGTTTCTATTACCAAACAGTTAAATGTCAATTTTAGACAAATACTGAATTAATAAGGCCAAGAATAGGCAATAGTACCAATTCTATTGCATATTATGTATGGGGTTGCAAATTATAACCTTATTTTTATTATTATTATATCAGTAACACTACTTTATAGTTCAACAACGGTAGACCGATTTTCATGATATTTACTTTGTTGAATTGGTATTTACCTCTTACCCCTTAAGTTATAATAAAACAGGGCTGGGGCGCGCCGAGGCTGGATATGAAGCAAAGTTTTCTGTGGTCGAAGTTTTTTTTTTCACTAAAAAGTCTAAAACTCTTCAAAGGACTCCAATTTAGGCAAAACATTTCTTTTTGAAGTCAGTGCCATCGTATGGGCTCTCTCAAGTTCCATCTTAAGCGACATCTATCTGGGCATCGACTCCAAAAAGAAATGGTTTGCCTAAAATGGAGTCCTTTCAAGAGTTTATTTAAGACTTTTTAATGTGTTTTGTTTTTGAAGTCGGTTTTATTGAAATAGTATGGTGGTGAAGTGACCATTAACCCAACAAAATTTAAGACAAATAAGGGCTTTTGTTTTAAGTATTTGACTTTGAGTAGTAAACAAGTAAGTTTATAAATTTTCTTACATCATTCGTGCTTTGGATTTTGAATGTCAGTTTTTCTTAATATATACCGTATATAGGCGTTATTTAGTTCCACAACCTTTGATACGCACTTGTACGTACATACGCTAGTAACAGTGTTTCAATGGTTTAAACCTAAATAAATAGGGCAATATTTTGCTTATTTAACATTACTTTTCTTTCTACCACAATCTACAACCACAACCTAACTATAAACTTGTATAGTAAAACGCTTGTTTAAATAGAAGCGTTTCATGTGATGTGTATGTAGTTAATATGAACCTGTATTCAAATTGTACGCAAATGCCATGAAGTTCCATGGTTCTATTCAAGTCCATATTCATATAATATTTCATTATTGAAAAATGTATATGGACAAAATGATATAATACCGGTGTAAACCAAATAATTAAATAAAAATTATCTTGTTTATCATCTGTTATACATGAAATACTTGAAATCTTGTTTGAAATTTTCTTAACTACATTTTCTGAATGTCAGCTATAATAACTTGTGACATATTTCATATATCAAAATACAAATCATATCAAAGAACAGCGTTACAATAAAAAGCATTTATGTGTAAATAAATCCTCATAGCATCCAGCTGGTATGACACGTGGTAGATCAAGCGCAGAACCAATGGCATCATCCACCAATAACCCTTAGTCCCCGTTTCTTGTGGAGTTTACATTCGTAAAAAATACCTACTCTGAGAAGTCGCGATTTGGGTGAAGACATAAAGAGGCAGATAACCGGTACCAACCTGTACCGACTGACTAGTGATGTGCCAAGTCATCTATTTTTAAACTCGAAATATTTAAGAAATTCGTTACAACAATCCAAATAAGGACCGACTGACACTAGAAAATTGTTTTAAAACAAGATTCGAATCAAGACTTGAGTCGGAAAAGTCTCTATAAAGCATTTCAATTCCATGAAATAGCCAACACGGCATAACACTGGTAAGTCGTTGCAGGTCAGTGCGTGTTACCCGCCTCTATATGTCTTCACCCTTTGGATGCATTTCGTTTTTTCTATGCTGTAAGTTTTTTACGTTATTATAACTGTACGTTTGTGTTTAAATCTGTGAATTTAGTTATATAATTATCAAAAGGAAAATGTTCGCGAACGGAATTGACGCGAGCCCTGATTCCGAACTGTATTCACTGTATTCGTAATAGGTATTTTAAATACAAAAAAACTGGTATAACATTAATTTATCACATCGACTTTTATAAGACCATCATTTTCTGTGTTCATCATACGCATAGCCTACTACCTAGAGATAAAGTATCAAAATTGTTTAATTACAGTTAACATTTTTTTGTGTCCCGGACATATAAAATCGCACACACACATTGATAAATTCGGTAAAATCTGAGAATCTCCAGACTGTCATATGGCTCTTAAGTATGAATAAATTGTCTGTATAGCGAGCAGCCGAGGACGTTGAACTTGTATAAAAAAAAAGTGTTTTGACGTTGACGTTCAATTCAATGACATTTGTAAACTTTTGATGACTGACTGACTGCGATTTCTTGTTCGTACTTTTTCCGTCGAATATTTTAAACATAGTTGAAACTGGTTTTATTATACTGTGTGTTTATTGTAGTCGGTATTTTCCATTCAAACGTGTGTTTGAAGTTTGTGATTGAAATTTGTGTGCAAACTTTTTTGGTGAAAATTGGTTATAGTACCTGGATACTTGTTAACTGACCAGTTTATTGAGTTTCCATGCTTTATAACGCAGAATGGACGATATCCATGAATGCCGATCAAGTACTTCGAAGTGTGAACAGTAAGTATCTCATTTCATTTTTCCATTTCATACCAAAACTATTATTTTATCGCGACCTTTTCGCGGAAATCTGCAATACTTTGATTTGCTGCTCCAGTAGATTTCAAAGGTTCAAGTCAAGGTCACGTAAATAGATGGATATATCACCTAGTGATTTTGTTTTCCAATATGTCTTAATACCAATGGAAACATAAACATCTAACCCAAAACTATTAAAAGTAGGTTCCTACCACTTTGAAACTTTGTTGTGGCATTCTAAGTATTTCATACTTGTTTACCTACTAGTGTTGTTATGCATTATTGAAGTCTTGCATAATAATCTACTAGACTTTTTGAAGACTTAGTTCATATTGGAATGATCCTGAAGTAAATAATTAATCAAAGTTAAACATGTTTCCCACTTTGTTCAATCATAACATTAATGCCAAGCCTGTGTACATTTTTTTCATAGGCCATGTATCAAGTAATGAAGTAAGTCAACATGACTACAGTCACTCCAGGTTTTTTTTTAAATTAGTGGCATATAGCAAATATCAAATTTATATTGATGCATGTCATACTAAGAAATAATGCTCGTGAGTGGCTTCCCAATTCCTTGGAATGTTCTGGGAAAACCTGATTTTGCATTGATTTCCATTAACTAACTGCTTCAATTCTTTTGATTTTGATACATTCAGATTGTATCTATTGTAATATTAATTTATTTATACTTTTATTGCACAACTACAGTTTGTACAAAAGGTGGACTTAACGCCATATGCATTCTCTACCAGTCATACCTTTGGGCTAAGTAGAAATGATTGTGGGTGGTGCAACAAAGAAATGAAATTATTTATTAAGAAGTGGGTCAATAATATAGGTAGGTAGGTAATAGTGATGAATGAGCTTCTTAACTTGAATTAATTAATTATTATTCACTAATGTATTTGTTTATTAACAATCTTTTGTATACATAGCCAGATTCAGCTGACAGGTAGCTAAAGTATTACCATAAAAAAAAAATGCATTATTAAAGGTTTTTCTTATCTATTGGCCAGGTGTTTAGGTTAAGACTCAGCCAGGCTACTAGTAGGGTCACAGGTGGCAGATTGTAAACGGCCACCAGATATTATGGTGGTATAGGGGTCAACTGCGAATATTTCTAATAAGCAGAATTACTAGAATGTTGTGGGATGGGCTTATGGGCTATTAAAAGCTACAATATTCAGTGGTGATCAAGTGACATCACAAGTAAACACATAATATAAGAGTTCCATAACACCCCTAACAATAATACTTACATAAGCATTCCTATGGTGTTGGGTAGAAGGCTGAAAATAAAGTTTCTTGGAAATGGCTTTTTACAGGGCATTTAAAGGCAGGAAACCCCCGGTCATTTAACAATATAACAATTAGTGCCATTAGCCATTATAACAATAGGGAAAATAAATCATGTTAGGTATAACAATATTTAACAATTAATTAAAAAGCTGGTTCTAAATAGTATACCACCTCAACTCTGTGTGCTAGGACAAACCTTGGACATAATGTCTAAATATCTTTTACATTTATTATAATAGCAAGAATGAACACGTTCATAACATATTATGACAGATATTGCCCTAAAAATTTTTTTCTAGTATTTGTTGTTTGCCGACAACATTACATATTTTGTGAAATTTCAACTGTCTAGCTATCACAGTTCTTGAGATACAGCCTGGTGACAAACAGACAGACAGACAGCGAAGTCTAAGTATACAGAACCCTAAAAATATGTTCGAAAATAGGCAAAATGTTTCAATTCAAAGACATACTTATTTTTAAATTATACAAATACATCTAGATAAAGAATTAATTTTATTATTTAACCCTTACCGCTGACAGAGACACATGGAGTAGTTTGGGGGAGGCCTTTGCCCAGCAGTGGGACAGTATAGGCTAGAAAAAAAAACCGGCCAAGCGCAAGTCGGACCCGCACACTGAGGGTTCCGTACCACCCTTAAACTGAATTCGGGGTCCACCTACTACCTACTATGAAGAAGTTATATTTGCGGTGGATAAAATTGTGCAATTTCTCAAAAACTACTGGTTCGATTGCAAGTTTTTGTTGAGATGTACATCACATATTTTTTTCAAAATTTTTACTTTCTTAGTTCATAATCATAAGTTAGAGAGGGGGGGGGGGGACTCCCATTTTACCACTTTAGAAGCGTCTATATCTCAAACCTTTGACTTTTTGAAAAAATTGTTTTAGAAACCTCAATATCATTTTAAAAGACCATATCCATAGACACATAGGTTTGAGTAAAAAAAAAATTTTGGTTTTAGTTTCATGTATGGGAGCCACCACTCCCCCACGTATTTTTTTATTTTTTTTTATCTGAATCGGAAAGCAGTAAATAAGATACATCTTCCTACCATGTTTCAGCTGTGTGATGGTTATAGGTTCACAATAAAGTGGCTGTGACATGCGGACGGACAGACAGACAGACAGATTTGACGAAACTATAAGGGTTCCGTTTTTGCCATTCGGCTACGGAACCCTAAAAACACCTTATTTAACAATACAAAGAAAGTATTGAATTGAAAATATTTTTTGCTGTTTGTGTAAAATGTCTGTATAACTGACCGTGGCAATCAATCTTTCATCAAAGGTGGCAAAGTTTAAATTTCAATTATCTGTGTCATTTAGTTAATTGCGAATTAAAGAAAACTATTCAAGATGATATGTGGTTATGTGACATGTCAAAAAAAATCAAAATTCAAAATCTTTATTTCAATTTAGGTCATGAAATGACACTTATGAACGTCAAAATATACAGTGATAAAAATAAAAATAAATGTGCCCTGAAAGGGCCGAAACATGTCTCCTTATCATTTGGGCCCTGGTGTGTGTAAAAAGAAACGTTTTTACACGGCATAGACACGCATCGCGTGTTTACACGGGGCGCGAGAGGCGCGGCCACGACCGCTCTAGGTGCTTCTAGGCGCTTCCACAATCGTTCCACACGTCCAGAGCAGGTCGCCGTGTGCGCCTGCGCCGCTCGTCGGACCAAATGCCACTTAAACTATGCTAAAATAGGACCCGCGTTGCACATACACTGCTTTGTGTCTCTCGTCTCTTTATTCGCACATATAACACGTATATCGCCAGTTTATTTGGTTTTGTTAATTGCTTTTCTGACGACTGATCCATTTATGATATAACAACTATTAATCTATTACTGATAGTCTACACACATCATGAACCGACTTCAAAATATTTTTTTTCTCCTAAATAGAAGACAAATGCGTTATTTAAAGCTTCTTAGATAGATTTATTCATAACTTTTGTAATAATATTAGTGAATAAAATAATAAAAAATACATTGCGCCAGACAACACACCAAGTGTATGGTTTCGTGGTAAGGAGTGTTGCGCAGTACCAGACAACAATTATGACGGGGGCGTCTCCCATAAATACTTAAATACATATAACATCCATGACTTAGGTACAAATGTTCGTGCTCATCACACAAACATTAAATTAATTAACTTAGTATTTGATTTAGTAAAATATCTGTGTTCAATGATCTACTAGGTAATTCATCGATGAAGACGTGCGATCTTCGTGCTTATTATATTTTAAAATTAACCATTTCGTAAAAAATATGTCAAGATTGTTTATAATATTCGCCAAGCAAGAACAACAGACTTTAGTTTATTCAATATTCTTCTAAATATTGACCCTCGCCTGCACAAGCTCATTCCAGTTGAGTAATGGTATTGGCAACTGCTCAACACCTATAGACGATAATGACGTTTTTATTAAGGATCTTATTAATAAATACGCTGTGACTTTATGATGTTGATGCATCTGCCTCCCTCATCTGGTCATTCATCACCAATTTTAAATCAAAATCTGAAATATTACAAGTAGTTTTTCAAGTTCACCCCAGCTCCTGGCCTAGTTTAACGAGAAATGGAGAGTCTAAGAAGCCTGCAGTGAACTTACACACATATTATGTTGATGATGATTCCAATAAACTGGACGTTGACCAAATACTAGCGGCTTGTGTATTTCCTGAAGGACACACCAGTATTTATTAGAACGCCATTTATAAAAAAAATATATATTCGAACACAGAGAGGGTGGTTAAATTATAATACATTAAAATAGCTAAAAATAAATATTACTAATATATTGCTTAAGCTTATGGATTGAATGAAATTCGCTTATTGATGTGCTATTGGACCTTTCTCTCAAAGTCTGAAACTTACTTTGACTTACATCTCATATCAAACATTGGACCAAAATTTTCACTCAGATGCTGGTATCTGGTAAATTTTTGGTACAAATACTGACTTAGCCACGCTATTCTATAGCTTTAATTAATATTAATATACTAATCCGAGGGAAATTGAAATGAACTGGTCTTGAAAATGTATATGTGTAACAAGTTTGGATTATATCTATCCGCTTCGTACATTTGAATCCAAAAACTGAACTTGGAAATAGTGAATACACGAGTAAAGTTTAGTCCAGAGGATCGCGCCGAGGTCGCAGGGATTACGGTAAATCGGTCAGTAACGATCCAGTTTGTACCCTGCCCTTTGTGCGCTAAGCCTGAGCTGTGCTATCCCAGGAGATAGCGACTTAGCGAAGCGAAAGTCTCTCGACAATTTTGACAAGTGAAGATCTATGTCGTGAACTGTAAATAAAGACAGTTGGAAAATATAGATAAAAGAATAGTCGATTTGTTATAGAAGGGGAGAAAGCTACTCATTCCACTCGAGAAGTTTCTGGCGCTCGATCGAACTGAGAGCGCCAATAATTGGAGCGTGAAATGGCTGCTTCCATAAATTTATTGTAACTAAACCTTGTGCTTTTTTTGCATACAACAAATTTATTATTTACTTACAGTTATGTTGATTTTGAACGTAAAAAACCACAATGATACCCATTTTCAAAGTCGTACGATCCGCACACGAAATATTATTTATCAACTTTGCGATTGGATCAATCGCAGCTCATCATCTAATCACATCAGTTGGCAGCAGATGCGTCGCGTCAGTCCAATTACTCAATCCGCGCTTGTTTAACGGAAGGGCTATACTGACTGACCGCTACGTTACAGGACGATGATCTCTGATGCGGATGGATAATCTCTCTTATGTTAAATAAGTTTGCAAATCGGTACACAATTGACGCAAAATCAGCGAGCGCAGGTCACAAAAACCAAACAAAATAGATCGTCCTCAGTTTAGGGCTTAAAGTTAGAAAATAAATCCGATTTCGCGATGATGATGAGTAGCTATAGGTAAACCGCGAAACTAAGACATTTCTGACGTCACTTTTGTTGTATTTTTCTCCCAAATAAAGTACTGCACATTAATAATATGAACTAAATGCTCTTCTATTAGGTAAACGAAATATCGTTTAGTTCATAGCAGTGATGAGGAGTACATTGATTGGGAGGGAAATGAAAACAAAGGCGACAAAAGTGACGTCAGAAACGTCTCAGTTTTGCGGTCGACCTATAACTCTTTTGCGATAAATTACCACTTGAATTACGGATTACAGCGTGTGCTGTGTGGACCAAACAACTGAATAATGACTAACTAAAGCTATTAATTACTAAATAAACCACTTAAAAGTGATTGTACAGGCTATCCCGACAATAAAAGATATATCGATTTTTTTTCTGGCATATTATAGGTCGTGATCTGTGTAGCCTATTTGCAGTTACAGCATTATCCTTTATTTTGGGACAGCCTTTATACGTTTAGAATATTTGCTTCTAAGATGTCTAATTTGGATTTAATTTGGTAGCCTTAAGCTAAAATAATAAGAAAGAAAAAAATAAAATATATTTATTCAACTTACAAACACATATACTAGACTGACTCATAAACAAATAAACAATAAACAGACTCACACACACTTATTTAATAACATTGAGTATGAGTTGAAAAGGCTCCCTCTCAGTATTATTGGGCAGCAAGATGCATGTCACGACACTGATTTTAATAAAATCAACGTACCTAAGCGAATTCTGGGTCATCATATCTCGTCTTTAGAGCTGTAAAACGAAGAGGTTCATTATGGGACCCTAGTAGGTACTTACTGACAGATTTATATCTAAGACATATTGAAAATTATTATTGAAGTAACAAGAAATCTTTAGTAAGAGCCCTCTTATTTACTCTACAGATGGGATGGCGTGCATGACAGATCTCGATTCGTTGATGGTCGGGATCTGTCAATAAATTGATGTTAACTTTATCGATTATGGGCAGCCCGCTCGGCAGTTATCGGGTGCCGCAAACGATCTGTCTCGACCGACTTAATTAATTGAGAACGACTTCATTTATTTGTCCCGTGTAGCCACAGTTAATACACTTATGTAACTTATAACGCGACTTTGAAAGATAGACATTACCTAACATACCTTTAAAGTATTTTAACCAAACTGTATGAAGAGTAATCAAGAGGCTGACTGCTTCTAATTAGGTCTTTAAATGCATTGAAGAAATAGCTGGTTTCGGTAATTTTATTAGTACCTACAAAGATAATTTTGTTCATGACGTTGAATTTGTGTTCTACCTTTGTTTACTTACATCGTAACAGTACGCCAAACACGAACAGTTGACGTATTCGTCACGTAATCGTTGCGAGTTTACGTCAGTCGCCAGCACGATGCAATCCCGTGTCGTGTAGTAAGCTCGAAAGCCTTACCACAAATGACGTCATAGTAACGTAAATATGGCACGTCCAGAAACATGTTAAACGATCTATTTAATTAAAGTTATTTAAATATGTTATGGTGCGTGCCATCCACGAAAACGCGCGCCGCCTTTCGTCCTAATCGTTTATAGTACATTTGTGCAAGATTTTTCATGTATGTATTAAATATTTATTATTTGACATTTTTATATATGCCACACACCCCGTGCTCCGTGCCTCAATCAAAAATGAACGGCGCGCGCCTTCGTGGATGGCACTATCTATATCTTATTCGAGTGTCAAACTTTTAGTTTGTTTTACGTCCGATAGAGGCGCTTTCAAATTCTCGTACAAATGATTACTATACGAATACTTTGACGCAATTATTCGTGATTGAGGTACGGAAGACTACTTCGTAACAGGAAACTACGAACTACTTAAGCAACGTTATGAGAAAAAGTTTCCACGCACACTTCGCTTTTTATACGTCCCCAATTTATGTACTTACCCAACAAAGCCATATTAATGTCAAGTTAAAACTTCATTACACCTTGAAATGTTGTTTTATTCACTTTTTGAAAGAAGAACTTTAATTTTCCGAGGCCAAAACCGTAGAAAGTCATCATGATGTTAAGAAAAAGTGTTCGAAAACTCAAGGGGCCTACTCTCACACGTAAGTATTTTCGGTTATATCTATAGCGCTCTCCGCCTATTTGGTATGAGTGACAGGGATGACTACAGTTAATAAAAAACATCGTACTTAGAGTATAAAAAAACGGTTTCGTAATCTTTCCCGAGTTTTTTAGGTTGGCGAGTTTAGCGTTGGCCATTGCCTGCTGTAATTTTTTATCACGTGACTTAATTTATCTAGACTGTTTGGTGTTTTGCGACTGTTAACACATACTGTTGTTCTGATACCCTTTTATTTTGAATGAATTTATGGGACGGTACCGTATATTTATTCTTCAGCAAGCAAGACAGTTTCACAAGAAAAAAATATTTTAATGGTTACAAAACCAACCATTGACCAAATAAAATCTATCTTTGAAATATAAAAATGTCTAAGACTTGCTCTTGATCGGCTGCAAATGTATCTCGTTGTCAGACAAAACTATCAAGTCATTCATGGCTAGCTAAATAAAATAACTCAATACACAAAAGCTGGAGAATAAACGTAGCGGTGCCGTCCCATGCTATCAGTTTGAGTCGTTCCTCTGCTTGCAGGTAGACCCGGGGCCGGCCGCCGCAGCCGGAGCTGGCACGAGTCATGACGCGGTTCAGGCACTTCAGGTATTTTGCAGATGGCGCCACAAGCGGGAGGATTGAGAACTGTACGAGGCTGGTGTATACTGTTTCTTGTGTGTTAAGGTAGACTTCTAGGCATTGTGTGCATCTTACACGTATGACACACGCGACAATGCGCCTGTTAGACTTGGTATGAAAATGTATGGCGCCACTTCCGTGCTCTGCCACCGATGCGTGCAGTGCAGCCGATAAAATAGGTACCAACGCTAGGCGCTTGCGACTGCAGGGCTCTAGGCCCCACTTGACTGATATAATTTTTCGGTTGACTCGTGGCACCTTTATCAATAACTGCCCGCAACTTCATCCATGCGCTTTGCTGTAACTCTGTTCCCTATATAAGTCTTTAAGTACATATATCAATTGGTTCGCAAATTTTTTTTACTGAAAGTTTTTTTTTTTTTACTATTATTTTACTGAAAAAATAAATACATATCGTAGTTTGGTGCTACCAGCCTCGACTGTGGCAAAATCCTCCCGCGGCCCGTCAAACGAGCTTCGGTGTATGGTGTGGCCCCTGGTCTACACGCCGTGTTGTGACTGCTTCTTTGCGATCATGTTTACGCTATATGTGTTGTCACTAACCTGTTATTTTCATCATTAACTGCTTTAATAGAGCCGCTGATATCGCTGGAAAAAGTGTTTTCTTTATAGATACTTCTGTCTTTAAAATGTATGTCTCTTAAGCTGTGCTTAAGCATAAGAAACCTTAACTTTGTCCTCGGAACAAACATTGTTCTTAAGTTGGTTTTCCACACCTTAATGCCAAACAGTTTTTACTGGGTGCTTTTTGGAAAAAAAAAATTGTCCACCGCTTGTTGTTAAAAAAATACTTGTTAAGTATAAGAAGGACGTGTCAAATATTCATTCAAATACAACTGCGTTGATTTCTAAGGTGAAATAAAAATAAAATTTCCCTACAATTTACAATATTTGGCAGATATGCAGTATAGTCTTGCTGTCGCCTACCTCATTTCTTTAATAAGTTTCAATTTTGCGATGTTACCGTTAATTACGTTAAAAAGCCAGCACATTGCCTACGTTAGTACTCATTCATTACCTATTATTGACAATAAAGCAGAGGCAATCATAGAGACAAAGATGTCATATTTAGGTAATTATTACATATTGGCGTGAAATGCTCAAGTCAAGGCCGATTGTGAACAACCTGGTAAAAAACCCGGCCAAGTGTGAAGCGCATTGAGCGTACGTGCAAACTTAAACTGAATTAGAGGTCCACTAACTTCCACTTAGCCTAAATACTACTTAATTTTGCTGACAGCAAAAAAACTTGGTTTTCCAAAGTGTTTGTATGAAGGATAACGAGTATTTTTGCAGCTGATATAAATGTGCTATATCGCACAGTTCGATCTCGTTTAAACCAATTTTCTTAGTGTTTTTAAAACATTCATTTCTATCGTGTCTATCTTTCAAATGTTTGACTTTTCGAAAGAAATATTTTAAATACCTCTCTATGTTACTTTAAAAGGCCCATATATCCAAGACATCCCACACCCATAAGTGGCTGTGACATTACGGACTGACAGACAGACAGACTTGACGAAACTATAAAGTGTGTGTGTACTGTGTAGTACCTACTTACCCACAAATTCAACTAGTTGCCTATAAACAAAAACATTGAAAAAATTACTAGGTATGTTTTCAGACGGGGTATAGGCTATGTACCAACTTATCTCATATCCATCCAGGTTAAATCAAGATTGACTTTTGAAACATGTTGTTATAATAGCGGCTCACACAAAACAAATTACGTCACCAATCAAACGGCAGAACATGCTACGTAATTCTCAGGCTACGTAGCAACTTGGTGGTAGCAGCTGCTGAGTGCTACGTAGCTGCTGACTCTACAGTAAGTACGTAAACGCACTGATTAAATATTACTTTCTTACTAATAAAACATCGCAACCAAGCCACTGACTACCTACATCAACAACGTGTTACCTACCTGATGCGCGTTGCTACGCGATCTAAGGAAAGATTACATGAAACCGAAGGCTGTTGGTCCGCCGCCGCGGTGCCGACGCCGTCATAATGAGATGTGGCTACTCTGTATTCAGTAACATTTCTTTGTTGTCGATAATAAGAATATGTAGGCCTAATATTGTGTCTTGTTTATTGCAACATTTGGCAATTTAAGGTAAAATTTCAATTTTTTTCATCTTTTAATATAGGTTCGTAATAGATTTTTTATTTAATAAGGAACTAACTAAAACGGTTAAAGAACTAACATGTAGGTATTGACAAAAGAACTTAAAACCTACTCAAAAATAAAACCATGTTCATGAGGCAAAGAGGTGATTTTTTTTCTTGAAATTTATATTTGTGTTTAAGATTCTAATGAAAAGATGATAAACACTGCAATGTTCCCTAACATTGTCAGATTTTCCGGCTTTTTAAGTAATGAGACTTATGGAATGCCCGATCTCGCGCGTGTATTTTTACGGGATCAATCCCCGAAGCATAAGGGGCCGTCCATTAATCACGTGTGGTCGTTTTTCTCATTTTTAGACCCCCCCCCCCTCCCCTCTGATGATATGTGGTGAGGTTTGGGACCACTCCCCCCCCTCCCCCTGGATCACGTGTATTTTTTGGAAGTCTATGTAAAGGCTATTTTTGACTGGAAAAAAATATTTAACAAATGGCGTTTTGATTCGAAAAACATTTATATGTATTTGGAAAAAAATAATGAATAAATAATTAATTAAAAATAAATTAATAATAAATTAATTAATAATAATTAATTAATGTTGTCTTCGTCCCACGGAGTTGCAAGACTTTCATTTAAGGTTACAACTGGTAAAGCTTCTTCTTCACTGGCAGTTGTTATTGGCAAAGAGGTTTGTGACATATTAACTTCTGTTTCGTCAAGCCACTCGGCATCATCATCCTTGCGCACTACGCAGAGAACCTAGCCTCCCTCGTAGCGTGAGGATACGCGTGGGCGTTTCGTGGACAGTATACTACAAATCGTTCAAATTTTCGCGCCGTTCAAAATTTCGATTCATAAATAGCGCTTTTTGACAAAAAATAAATAAAATTAATACACGTGATGTCTAACGAGACCCCCCCCTCCCCTCTCGTGATGTTTTCCGTACCCCCTCCCTCCCCTTTTGAGCCTCACGTGATTAATGGACGGCCCCTAATATGACGAGATCCCGTTCAGATTGACGGGAATGGGCGGCAATCCGCAAGTGTCTTAAGCGTCATGTAACATGTGTGTCATCCACAAGCTTCGATTGATTAGTTAGTGATGAAAAAAGAAATTGATTTATTTGAGTGAAGAGGAGGATATTTTCAGTCACGCCGTTGTCGGAAAGGGAATTCTCAGCACCTGGGTGCATTACAACGGGGATTAGATGCACTCTTCAAACAACATTATATAAAATACAACAAAATGTATCACTATTATGGTATCCCTTGAAGAAGTTACTTTCAAAATCATCCGTAACTACTTTTTGATCTTCTTGAGCTCTATCTACTTTTGTTTTCATTATGTTCGAATGTAAGTAAAATTCTTAATTAATTAGTTAGTAATATTAAAAGATAATGGCTTTTGTTTTCTTTCAAATAAGTAATATTTTGTTTCAATTAACCTGACTATCATAAACAAGCAGCTTTCACTGCGGTGATATTTCTAATTCCGCGGGATGTCGAATTTACGATTTCGAGTCGGAATTGCATTTACCTACTGATACACATATGGCGTGGCAATGTTTTCGGCAACAGTTCGTCATTAGTCTTTTATTGTTAGATGACGTCGCGATGTCGGTAAAAGGGGCCCTTAGGTTTTACATACTATGAATAGTGAACAACGAAATGTATATCTGGCTGTAGTAAACCTGCTTATAAGGTTTAGTGAACTGAACATCAGCAACTCCACTCATTGATAACACGCATTAAGGCTAAGGGAGTCTTGTACGGGCTGTTACTACGGGCGCCCGGAGCGGGAGCACACCTGAGGAACTAGAACATCGTCCCACAGCGACGCGGATGTGAAACGATGTTCTAGTTCCTCAGGTGTGCTCCCGCTCTGGGCGCCCGTACGGGACTCCCGGACAGCTGTGAAACCAGCCTAAATTGTTTCTTCGCTGTTCTTGCTTTATTTTGCTTTTGGTGGGAGTAGGTTCGTCCTAAGCTTCATGAATGAGTTCCTTACGCCTAAGCGTAAAAATGCGTATCGTCCAAAGAAACCCAACATAGTCTCCATTCTCCATTCTCGAATGCTCCATAGTTTTTGTCAGTCTATTACTACGTCAATGATCTCAGCATTCTTACAGAAACAGACCGTTGTAAGTCGAAGGCCGCTAAATTAAACATGCTTCAATCTTTTCAAGTTAGAATGTCTGAAACACAACATATATTTTGGCTGTTATAATTTCCCGTTTTATTTTTGTCGCTTTGTTGATAAATGATATATTTTTAACTCGGTGAGCAGATACGGTATTAATATCAGTAAACAAAGACATAGTCTGGTTCGTAAGATTAAAGAAGGTCGTATCTAAATGTGTTGGTAGCTCCAATAATTGGGAATTTCCAATAAATTATGTAATTTCTTTTTTAACTTTTTTATATTAGACGAATAGCATGTGTTGAATAATTATCCATCATAATACTGTCAGTCAACATGTTATGAAAAAATACTTTAAGGTAATAAGTACTTCTATGAGATACAAACTGAAAAACTGTTTTACTATTTCTTACACGATCGTCGTAAAAATATACCCTTAAAAGGTACTTCGTAAAATATGTTCAATAACCTGCATATATTGCTTCATTTGTACAATTGCTCTCGTTTTTAATATGTAATGCGTGTTACCTTTTAAAACTACATCTGATAGGTTTTCATTCGGATTGTCTTACATGATGTGTATGCAAATCGATTCTCTTCTCTGCCAGTTATCTAATTGTGTTTTCTGTTAGTTGACTGGCTAGTACAGTAACCTGCTTTGCTATGAGCTGGGCTTGGCAGCATTTAGGAGTTCTGTGCAGTTGAGCAAACAGCGCAGCGGGTGGCTCCCGTGCCCGTGCGGCGGACAGTGGCGGCCAGGGGTGTACAGGGACCAAATTCAAAATTAAGTTATTCAGTATAGGACAAAAATGCCATTTATAATACTATCAAAATTAAATTCTCATTGGTTTCAATATTTTTAACAATTTGTGTATTTATGTTTTTTGGTAAGTAATTATGTATATAAATTATAAACTGTGTATTTAGTTTATAAACCTACTAGCGGTCCCAGCGAACTTTGTTTCGCCCCGGCCCCGTCCCGCCCCACCCCCGGCCCCGTTGAACGGGATAAAAAGGATCCTATGTCCTTCTCCTGGCTCTAAGCTACCTCCCTGCCAATTTTCAGCTAAATCGGTTCAGCCGTTAGGCAGGGTACGCAAAATAAGTAACTTTTTTGGTTGATTTTTTACACCTTGTGTCCGAAAAACCCTAATATCCGAGGAACCCTATTTTTGTTCAAAATTAAATATAGCCTATATTACTCGTGGATAATGTGGCTTTCAAATGGTGAAAGAATTTTTAAAATCGGTCTAGTAGTTTATGAGCCTATTCATTACAATCAAACAAACAAACAAACAAACAAACAAACAAAGTTTTCCTCTTTATAATATTAGTGTAGATAGTATGTAAATTATGGTATGTATATAATATTATTATTCTACACTTTAGTATTTTGTTGCAATTTTAATATCTATTTACAACACTCTCCTGCACCCATCACAATCTCTCTGCATGACCTAAAGGTATGACTGGGAGAGAATGCATTTAGCATTAAGTCCACCTTTTGTACACTTTTATTTGTGCAATAAAGTTTTTAAATAAAAAAATAATAAATAGTGTTATGTTTTTAAAATCTTATAATTCTTACTTTTTTAAAATTCTTATTGTTTCTTTTTATTCTTATAAATTACAATTTTCATCTTCAAAAAGATGCAATTGACTTACCGAAGTCTGTCGTATGCTTAGTTTAGAAAATGCTTCATCATTATTGAAATAACATTAAATTTGATGTATAATCATACTTCGATTGTGACTGCCAGCAACACGAGCTATCTCCCATCCCTGCACAACACAAGGTAGAGTGCCGATTGTGTCACTCACAGATTCACTTCGCCACTGAAGGCTCGACCTTTATCCAGTCGCCACCTGCAGCCGGTTCTATTCAAATTTTGTCATTTATGTTTTCCTCAATCAATATTAAACTATACAGAGTGATTTGGCATTAAAACAAAACCTCTTATGAGGTAATTCTTGTTATCTAACACATCATTTTTTGTATGTTACAGCACCAAAATTACCTCCTAAGAGGTTTGTTCTAATACCAAATCAACCTGTATAGCCTCAAATTTCAGATGTCGTTTAAGCAATGTGCTATCTGTCTGGTCTGTACGTACACATTAATGTCTATTACTTATTATTATATATTACTTATATATTATAGATAGTCCGGTCAAATTAGACATTCGAAGTTACCTAAATTCCCACTAAGCTGAAAATCGGTAAGATTGTTTGAAATATTATTAATAACAAAGGACACGTTCGTAAATTGCCCCAGAGTCGTTTAATGTTTGATTAAAGAAAAGCATTAAGAGACTTGACTATATCATTTTGCAAAAAATATATTGAATTTTTAATACAATATTGTTAATTTACTTTGCTTTTATCTAGCGGCATATAAATCTACAAAAAAAATAGGACAACTATTGAATACAATTTCCTGTACCCAACAATTGTTGCTTAGCAGAAAATAGCGGTTTCGAGCACTTATAAGCAAACTGACGACCGCTTAACGAAATGGCATATTGTGTCATACTGTGTCATGTGGCAGTTAGTTAAATAAGTAAGCGCTCGCAATCGCTATTTTAAGAAGGAAGATGACGTTTGCCTCCCATGGGTACTAACCTTTACACCTACCAACCTCTTCCTAAAACTTGAAAAAAAACTGTGACAAGGAACTTCTTTTCGTTGGCTATTGTTTGCGTCATCGTAATTTTCACGCGTCACGCACCCTAGCGGAGCATTTTTCTATGTTTGAGTTTTGGTGGCCTAGATTGCGGGTTTTCGACACAGATGGCGCTATGATCTAGAAAGACCTGTGCAAGAGATTGAACCCACACAATTTATTTCGTTTTATGTGAAAACCCCGCTATTTACGGCTTATATTACTTTATATTATTTTAAAAGGCGAAGAAACGAACCCATAAAATTAGTTTTGGTCGTGACGCATGGATTTTTACTTTTGGGGCAAGCAATGTATGGCGCGCCGACCGCCTCCTTTGAAAGTTCTGTTCTGTTTCATTATTACACTACTGCGTTCGCGGGAAACGACATTCGCTTTCTTCATTCTATGTACGGAGCTCCTAAAATTTACCGTTTTGCTGAAAATCGCGAAAATCTCATTTTTTTTTACCTTTGACCTTGAATAATATTTTTTCCTTACTGGGGAAAGATGTGGAACTTTCAAATTTTGTTTTAATGATATTTCAAACGATCTTACCGATTGTCAGCTTGGTGGGAATTTAGGTAACTTTACTCTTGTTTTTTGGTCTAATTTAACCTGACTTATATATGTATACACAAGGTTTAGACCACTGTTTAAATTTAATATGACAGATTAAAATCAACGGCGATCAAATCAAATGACAAAGGGGTGACATACATTTCACTTTAGCCGCATAGCATTTAAACAGTAGTTCAAACCTTGTTTATTTATTTATAGTAAGACCGTAAGTGAAATATTCAGAACGCTCTTATTTTCACGTCAGTTAAATACTGACTATTGTTTGTTAATTCATGCTCTTTCTTAGTAGTATATTCATTCTAGATTTTCTAGGTTGGGGGGGTGGGAGAGTTGTGTTCTATAATGTACTCACTTAGAGCTATAACACAGCAGCAACAAACTAAAATTATAAATTTTGCCGTTTCGCCCATACATTGAAATCTAGAATGAATACACTATAGGTAGGTTTGGCCACTAGCTCTCCAAACTCTGTATAGATGTCAGATTATACAGCTGCAGTGAATTTGTCATATATATATGAATGAGTAGGTGCACAACACGGTGTGTTTGAACAATCGCTATTGAGTTTCAATAGACACGTTAAGCCAAATATTATGTTTTCACTTCCAAAACAGAGGTATTGCAATAAATTTTGTACCTAATTTTTTTGTTTGTTAATCATTTCAAGTTAGTTTGTAGTGTGAAAATTAGGTTAGGTGATTTCTAGTCATCAGAATCTTTATCGTAATGTCTTTACACGCGCTGCACTGTTTGTGTAACGTGACTTTAAAACAGTTTACTTGGAATGTGTGTAAAGAAAACCTGTGTACCTACTAACAAATTAGTCTTTATCTCTACTTTAACAACATTTTAGGTAACATTTTCCACATAACAAACTAGGTTCTTGTGTTTCAAATAAATAAGACAAGCTCACGTTTTTTCTAACAAAAGTGCTAGAAATTACTGAAGGACATCACTTTATCAAGGATCAATCACAGCATGTCATCTATACCAATAAAATGCTTTGTCCTGAATGACTGATTTATTGATTGACTGACTGACTGACTGACTGATGGATCAACGCACAGCCTAAACCGCTGATCGTAGAAACCTGAAACTAGGAAGGTGTGTTCTTTGTATGACGTAGGGATCCGATAAGAAAGGATTTTTCGAAATTCTACCCCTAAGGGGGTCAAAAAGGGGTGCAAAGTTTGTATGGGACAACGTGATCCCTTGGTCCAATCTACTTCAAATTTTGCATACACATTCTTTTACAGAATTGACGAAAGATTTATTTTGTATTTAATTGCAATTAATCTCCTAAGGGAGTGAAAAAGGGGTACAAAGTTATTTTGGGGGTGATTTTCATCGAAATTGATATCGATACTCTTTAGTGCTTACGACTTAAATAATTGTTTTTTCTTTTTGACAATAATTTGACAAGTCTGAAACCTCAATGTTTTGACACGTGTTTGTTATTGATGTTGCTCTAGAGAAGAGACTTTATTCCTTCGAATAGTAAATGTTATTTTTTTGTATTTCAACAGGGTAGTTAAATATACCCCACAGTTTTCCACAGCGACCGGTCGCAAGCAGCCTGTGTCCAGTGTAATCCTGCAATCTTCAGAAGGTCGTTTGTTCATATTGTTGGTAGAACTTTTCTGCAAACCTTTCGTGGGGGTCTATGCTTAGTAGTGGACGGCCTTTGGGTATTGATGATGATGATGATGATGGGGTAGATAGATCATAGGTACCTACATAGAATAGTCCCTTTGAATTCACGATTTGAATTCAAAATAGTAAAGTATTCGTTATGATCATAATCAATGCTCAAGTTCAAACACTTAAGGTAGCGGGAGAAGACTTGAGGGTATATGATTCTCCCACAGCCTGTAATGTGGCATAATGCTGTGTAAGCGCACAGAGTAGCCTTTCGGTCACCCTAAAGAAATATAATTGACGATAGGCGTAGTAAGTATTTTCCTTGTATTTTCATTTCTTTGTAAAATTTAAGTATAGGTAATATTATCCCCGTAAAAGTTTGACCAGAATAAAGACCAAGCTATGTGTTGCGTGTACATAAATTAATATAATATTTGTCTATTCGTATTTCTATGTTACATGTATATTAAAAAGCTGGATGATTTTGTTTGTTTAAACGCTGCAATCTTAGGAACTATTGGTCCGGTTATAAGTCAGTTACATTGTTAGATAGCTTATTTATCGGGAAAGGCTATAGAAGTAGTTTAATGCGTATAGGCTTATAAATATTTTCGCTACGATTTATGGAAACCGAGTAAAACTATTACGCGCGTACGAAGTCGCTGGCGGGCCGCTAGTCTTTAATAAAACCTGTTTATTCAACCGATGACTACCTCCGGGTCCAAATCCCAGGACGGGCCAAAATTTTCTTTCTTGGTTTTCTGCTTTAAAAGTACCTGGAACCAGTCAGAAAATTCGTAGTGATGACACCCCATGCCTCGGAAAGCACCTTACTCTCATAGTCCTGCTCCTGATCTCTCATCGGCCATGTTGGACTTACCGAAGTAATGAGAGTGAAGGAATAGCGAGTGAAATTGCGCACACATCTGAGCACTATACTATTTCCTGCGTACCTGTCCTATAGTATATATGAGTACAGTAGTACAGTAGTAGATTATAAAATCGGTAGGAGAATATTATTCTACCGATATCTACTTCAGTTTGTCGAAGTAGCGAATAGTCCCCTATTGGCCTACCTGTTGCTTCTGCCGGTGACAGCCTCGCCTGTTGCTAGGCAACGCAGACGCCAAGGGACAAACTAATTTAGTTCAGTCAGTCGCCTGGAGGTTCTGTTTTCGCGAAGCAGAAGGATGTCCATTGCAAATCGGACGCCTGGTAATGGATATTCTAATAATGGCGGTCACTCGCACAATGTTTTTTTATTAATTATTATCTTTATGGCGTAATACGGTCTTCCGTTTATTTTTCTTTTTTTGTAGCCGAATGGCATAAAACAGAACCCCTAGATTTTCGTCCAGCCTTTTTGTCCGTCTGTCAGTCCAGTTTTTTTTTTACGTTTTAGTTTATATGGGAGCCCCCCTTAAATGTATTTTTTTTACTTATTGTATCTGAATCGGAAAGCGGTAAGTAAGATACACCTACCTTCCAAGTTTCAGTTGTGTGATGCTAATAGTTTTAGAATAAGGTGGCTTGACATACTGACGGACAGACAGACAGACTTGACGAAACTATAAGGGTTCCGTTTTTGCCATTCGGCTACGGAACCCTAATAAAAATGTACTCTAATGCAAAAAATTACGATAACAAACTCGAAATCGATGACGTGCGAATGAATTTTAATACAGTGCATGCGTAACAGATAAACTTTTATTTTTTAAATTAAAGATAATATTTCGGAACGATTACAAAAGATAATACAGGTAGACGTCTACCGGCGCGTCATTATGCCCTCTGTCATGAACACGGAATAGGTAAATGATGTAAAGGCAACGATAGTGTGACAATCGATCATGCTTAAATAATACTCTCTCCCACCGATTTTGGTAACGATTAGTAGGTATGCACACATTGAGAGTTTACAATCACTTCACTACAAATCGAAATCTCTTTTGTTACAGTCCGACCATAAAATTAATATTCCAATCGGAATAGAAGAACAAGTAAAAGCTGTCAAACGAAACCCATTTTGGACGACAATAACCAATTTTAGTAAGTTACATTAGTATCTTAAAATGAGATAACCTTACGTCCAGGTGATTTATACTTATCTTCCTAGGTTAAATATATTAGTTTACCGCATGACAAAAAGTCGACACTAAATATCGAACATGCAGCCTTAGTGTAAAACGAAAAATTATTTATTTGCACAAATATTCCTAAACATGCATTAAATGTTTTGTCTTTACTTTTTACATAACGTTAACGTTTATAGAAAAGAATAAGCAAACTTCGTACTTTAAATTTAAATCGGATTTGCAAATATAAATCGTAAATTGAGAGGCTTCGATTTGGACTAATTTACCTCTTAAATGGCTAATAATTTACAACTTCTTGTAAGGGTTATTTTGCTGTAATAAACAATAATCAATCACCGATCAAGTCCCCATGTTTCAGAAGCACATATTTCTCTTAAATACTTAAAATCTTGCAACGAAAATTGGTTTGAGCGAAATCTTAAAAGAGGTTTTTGAGATATAGCACATTTTTTTCAACCGCATATATAACTTTGTATTTCATACAAACACTATGAAAAACAAAGTTATATTTGCGGTCAACAAAATATTGTGGTATTTTGGCTATGTGGAAGTAAGAATCCCTAATTCAGTTAAAGTTGGCACGGAACCCTCAGTGCGCGAGTCCGACTCGCACTTGGCCGGTTTTTCATAATTTCAAATGAAATTCGTTTGACAGCCGTCAAAAATGGTTCTGCTGCATCATATCTCGCATCTCTTTTTATCGCACAGCTTTATCTGTCCGCACCAAGTCGAGCAAAAAAGCTCTCGCTGCTTTTCTCGAAGCAATTCAGACCATTTTCGACCCCCTGTAACTTCGTTGTGGATAAAACTAGAAGACTGAAATTTTCAGTACCATGCAGGCACTGTAAAGACACGGTATATTTCAAATTTCATTCAATTTGAACCAGTATTTTAAGAATTATAACGGGTCAAATGTCTTAATTTTGTCACTCACTGACTCACCGATCATCAAAATTCTAAGGCACTTCTAGCAGACCTAGACAATACTCGTCAAAAAAACCAAGTCTCGTAACTCAGTTGTTCTGCGGTAACTTAATGCTTCGAGTACGGAGATTCCAGACACAATTGATTTTCAATTGTTATGGACCACGATCGTGGTCTTAGAGACTGGACGTATTAAGACAGAAAGTCGCTTAAGTAGAGACTGAAAAAAATATTAACCGACTTGGTGTTACATGGATCTCACAACTTTTTACCGCAGAACAACTGAGTTACGAGACTTGGTTTTTTTGACAAGTATTGTTTTTGATGGGATCCTACTGACATCTCGCTTTTGTCGTTTTATTCCGAAAGGGATAATAATTCTATGAGTCCGACTATTTATGATTCCCGGATAGCGTAAGATACAGGGTTCGATTCCTTGTCTGTCACAGCACAGTTGATTTTCACAAGTTTTTTATTCAAAGAAAACAACAAAGATTTCTCTTTAAAAACGTTATAAAAAACACTTATGCTAGTAATACCAAACACTCGCTCGCTGTTCCTTCATTTTTATACTTTACTAGCGGGCCCAGCGAACTTCGTTTCGTCCCCAGCCCCGTCCCGCCCCGGCCCCGTTTTATGGTTATTATTATCCTCTTTGACTCGTAGAGTAGTCTGTATGTGTAAAAGAAAAGGGCTGATATTAGGGTTTTTCCTGCAATTATTCGATTTTTTCTCGCCGTAAAAACTATCCTTGAACTTCGACGAACATTTAAAAAAAATAATGGGCCAAATTGGTCCAGGCTTTGTTGAGTTATGCGCTTACCAACACATTTTGCGATTCATTTTTATATTATAGAAATAACCGTGAAGAGATCCGCTTAATTGACGATTTGCTTCTATAATAAGAATATATCTTTAAATAGATTCAGGTTACGCTTTGGAAAGCCTATTCTGCCCGCCTCATCTTCCTGATTTTTGGACTACCCACATGTTTCGCTAAAATGTACTTGATCCTCAGCATAACATAACTTTATATTTTTTTGTTACAAAAATTGTTACAAGTAAAAATATGAAATATCTAAAGTTTTCTCTAAACACTGTTTTCATTTTGAAAAACTGTATCATTGCTCATTTAAATATCAGACATTATTATGGACTTACCATAAATAATAATGCTTATTTTGAGAACACTTACATATCGCCATACTAGGACGAATCAATGACGTCTTTGTCGTGCGTCATAGGATTCGTCTGGCCTTAGAATAGAAAATATAATTTAATAAATCTCAACAGGCTACTTTTTTGATATACTTATGGATAAACGTAGTTACATAAAATAGTACTAACTCCTACTGCCAACTAAGCCTCTCATAAATGGTATTTCGTGTGTCGGCGCCCTAAACCATTTGATCAAGCCTCCGGCACTCAACAAAACCGCAGAGCGTCGGAAGTTTGACTTGCTCCTTTAGTCTAAATGTTGCGGTGCTCGCTTCGAATGTTAACTAATGTTTATAGGGTTCCGTAGCCGAATGGCAATAAACGGAACCCTTATAGTTTCGTCAAGTCTGCCTGTCCGTCCGTCCGTATTAGCATCAATCAGCTGAAGAGGACATTCATGAAACCTAAAAAATTTTTTTACTCAAACCTAAGTGTGTGGGCTGTCTATACCTACAATGGGGGATGGTTGAAGCAAGATAACTATTGTCAAAAAGTCATACTCCTAGAATTTCTTTTTACTCACTATTTCTATGGAAAATTCAAAGTCATTAATTGTTTTTTTTGTCTAGTTGCTTGGTATAAGACATGATATTTTCTTAATTATGCTGTATATGATTGCATTAATAATAACAAATATTTCGTTTAATAATATGTGAGCAAATATCACGTTATTCGTTTCCTGATAAAATGACACTTACAGGGAAGGCGAAGCTGGTAATCCAGTGCGTCCAATCAATTAGTGTGTCTAGTGTCGAGTGTCGGCGTCGGGTGCCGGCCACCTGCCCTCTCCCGCCGGGCTCGGCCCTTCTCCCTTACACAGAAAACTTATTAGCACTCGCCACCGACCACGAACAACTACCTGTTAGATTGAACCACTGCACACGGTCTTCTCATTGCAATCAATCGCATCCCTTGACGTTGTGCTTTTAATATTATCTCCATTTATAATACACATGTTATGGAAATTCTCTTAAGCAATCAAGGAATTTGGCCTTGAGAAGTAACTAGCCTATATGAAGTCTGAGTATGGAACTTGAAAGCTAACGTAATGCTTGCCAATATTGTATTTTCAAACTGTGTTTTGAGATGTTTAGAACACTAAAATCCCTACACAGGTTACATAAGTCCAGTACAGGTTACAGCTCAAGAACTTGACATTCGTTCAAGTCACGTAGGTATAGTATGGTATTCGCTTGAGAGGCTTCCATACTAAGTTTCAGCCTAATCTTGTTTACCAACACGACTCAAGGCCACTATCAATTTTATATTAGTTAATACTATTATGAAGTATCAATTCTATTTCATTACGTGATTAGTCATTATGATGACTTGCCGATAGCGCTTGCTTAGTAAATGGGTATTAAGGGCCCTTAGTAGGTGAAAACGGCAAAATGGACTGTTATCTATGAGCTATAATTGAAAATATTTATGGTTTTCGCACTGAAATTTCTAACATGTATTACAGAACGTATGTGTGATGGGACGACTGTTTCCAAAACACGATTGGAAAAATTTTGCTCGATAAAAAAAATCCTGAAGTTACCTCTAAAATATCATATAAATGCTCATTACAACCGTATTTTACGATAATAATTCGTATAAAGTCACAAATACATGGGTATTTACCTTCTCGATTTCGTGACTGTTTTAGATTTAGAAAACACTAAATATTTTCATTCACTTTTTGATAAAAATGTGAATGGCGCTTACGATTTTTAGTTTCGAGCATTTTGATTCCATACTAAACGCGGACACCTCACCTCACCCCACCTCATTCGCGAATAGCTACGAAATCTGAATTTTCGCTGATCGCCTAACTCCCCTTAAGAAAATATGACGAATCAGTATAATACGCTTCCTTTTTAGGGTTCCGTAAAAAATAAATAAATTTAAGGGGGGCTCCCAAAAAAAACAAAAAAAAAATGTTTTTACTCAAACCTATGCGTGTGTCTATGGATAGGTCTTATAGAGGCTTCCAAAGTGGTAAAATGGGCGGACGTTAACCTATATGTAGGGCCCATCGAACGATTCCGAGTTAACTCAGACTAAAATAATTATGTATCCCTTTATCGCTGTCAAAGACAGAGATGTAAAAAATAAAATATTTCCTACTGGTGTTGAGAACTATCTCGCGACGTTGATGAGATGACGCGCCTACGCGTTTAAAAAATTAAAATAAAAAGGTTCGATTCCTTGTCTGACACAGTTGCTTTTTACAAGTGCATTTTTTTATATTATGTTGGTATGGTGACAAAACATTATAAACACAAAAATAAAATTAAAGAGACGTACCTAAATAAAACTATGTACTCAAATGTAGGACGTAGTTACCATCAAGCTTTATTACATTGAAACACCGAAAGTCGACTTGTAGAGTTTCCGCAAGTGTATTGTTGTTCCCTTGACCCGCACAATACCCGGGCGTAACTTTTGAAACTTATTTCGTCTCAAAATTTTGTTAGTTTACTCGTACATAACCAATTTAACAAATACATGCTTTTTTGTTTTTTTTATTTGAAGCTAAGCATAGGTATATTTGACCTCGATCGCACCTGATGTAAATTGTTTATGTATTTTGGTGATATAAGCCTCCAAACATAGGCACTTGAATCATAATTCGATAGGTATCACAGTTTTTCGTTGGTACATTCAAAATCAAGTTAATTCATTCATGTTTTATGTAGGTAGTTTAATTATCAATAATATCACTTTGTTTAATGGGAAACTGTATTTTATTGGTGTATATATTTACGTAGCGTCCTTATACCAGCATATTCTAAAAACTGCTAAACATAAAAAAGTCTAAAATGGGTTGAAGTTATGCAACTTAATGAGTATTGTGTTCACATGAAAGGAATTTTCCATCGCTGATAAATATTTGACATTGGAGTTTAAGAGGCGTGATAGGAAAGTGGTGGGTGCGAGTCAACGAACCCCCCGGGTGTCTAGGCTAGACATGTATTGTATTGTCCGCATACCGTCCAACCTGCCCTCTGTCCGCAGCTTAACTCGGACTATCCGTTGTTAATAGATCAAAGCATTCGCGCACTGTTGCTGCATAACCCAAAATATGTTTAGACGGGTCGAAGTTTATGTTGTGTGCTTTGAATTCTGGTTTCAGTCAAATATTTTCCGAAAAAGTAACGCGTATTCGTTCGTTTTTATTCTACAGCATTACCTAAGAGCCTAAGAGGTGCTTTTGTTTTGTTTATTAAATAAGAACAGAAAAATCTGAATGATGTAATCTATTATTAAATCGGTAAAGTATAGATAACACTCCTACAAGTTTCATCTCGGCAATGGTTTCGGGCCACGATTTCACGAATCGGGAGATAGGCGTTTGCGTTACACATATCTTTGTTAAATACTCCAATCTTATAAACAATATGCACTAAGTATTTACTTATAACTTAACAGCTCTTTTTGCTTATGGACATTGAATTAAGACTAAAATTATACAAGATTTTTCTCGTAGTTTGATAGTTACATTGTTTTTATCACTAATATCAATTTATCCATGTATTTCATGAAACTAGAGGTGATGTCATGAAATATTTTTCCAAAATTTTTGGCTCCGTTTTATTCCTCATCTGGGGGCCATTTCAGTATCCCAATCAAGAACATTTGACGTATTCGTCTAATCGTAGCGAGTTTAAGTCAGTCGGCAGCACGAAGCACTCCCGTGTCGGGTAGTAAGCTCGAAAGCATTACCGCAGATGACGTCATACTAATGTAAAGAGGGCACGTCCAAGACAAGTAAATTAAACAACCTATTTAATAAAATTTATTGAAATATTTTTTGTAATTCGAGTGTAAAATTTTTATTTATACGAATACTTTGACGCAACTATTCGTGATTCGGGGGTACTGTATTCTTTTTTCAAGGACTCTTATTTGCATAAAACGTAATCATAACGGTACATGCTAGAAGCGCATGTTAGACATAAATGTCGCTGAAGGTATATGTCGTTCGTCATCATTTGCTGTCTTAAAATTGTCACGCATCAATAGAGGATTCGGAAGTCGTTGATAGTAGGTTTAGTGTAATTTTAGTAAGAGTGCATACTGAGTCCTCATGTATGACGATTGCCTCGAAGTCGTTGGCTGCATGTAAAACTTAGCTCTTTGTCTATGCCCCCCTCGTGGGTCGCTACATGATCAGCTTAGAGTTTGACTTTGCCAGATAGCATCTGAATCTAATTGTGACTTATTTAACAAATGCACTTAAGATTTACTGTAAAAGTTTTTGTTCATCATAAGTAAATTCATTTCCCTACGTCTTATTATTTAACAGATGATGTTCCTGAAATATAGATTCCTAGTTTTCTACAAGTAAAATCGATTATTAATGCGTTTGATAACTCACAGAAGCGCGTCCACCGCACAGTGGATCAATATGTGTTCAATATAACATCGCCAATGAAGAGCACCGGCAACGTAACACATTCGTGAATATGTCCTTCATTTGTATATTCGTAATGTAATGTTAATTCATTTACCCTGCGTCAACGCGACTCATGCGCGCGGGCAGTTAGACGGCTTCTTCGATGTCTTGCTAATCGGATTTGTCGGCGGATCTGACCGATCCTGTAGGATTTTTGACAAACAAACGCAATATAATGCCGCGATAAATTTTTATCACGGCGTGCATGTTAAGCCTGCTGGACGGTTGGCGAGCGCTCGCGTTTCCATGGCGACCGCTTTGTTTACAAAACTTGGGTGCGCTTGCGGTGGACCTACTCCTCCTATCTCGGTAGCCGCCCACTCGCTACTTAATACTCACTGGCCGTGCGGTTGGCGTGATATAGCAAGTCATTAACTAATTGTGTGCAAACCCATATCGAAACTGACTAAATAGTATCTCTGTACATTAGAAAAACCGGCCTAGTACGAGTCGGACTCGCGCATGAAGGGTTCCGTACTGTCTATAAAAAAACCGGTTAAGTGCGTGTCGGACCCGCGCACTGAGGGTTCCGTGCCACCCTTAACTGAATTCAGGGTCCACTTACTTTCACTTAACGAAAACATCACAATATATTTCGACAGCAAAAATAACTTGGTTTTTCATAGTGTTTGTATGAAAGACAAAGTTATATTTGCGGTTGATAAAAATGTGCAATATCTCAAAAACTACTGGTTCGATCTCCGTCAAACCAATTTTCGTTGCAAGTTTTTGTTTAGATCTACATCATATATTTTTTTCAAAATTTTCACTTTCTTAGTTCAAAAGTTAGATGGGGGGGGGGACGCCCATTTTACCACTTTGGAAGCGTCTATATCTCAAACCTTACACTTTTAGAAAAAATGGGTTTAGAAACCTCAACATCATTTTAAAAGACCTATCCATAGACACCCCACACGCATAGGTTTGAGTAAAAAAACATTTTTAGGTTTTAGTTTCATGTATGGGAGCCCCCCCTTAAATATTATTTTTTCTTACTTTTTGTATCTGAATCGGAAAGCGGTGAACAAAATACACCTACCTACCAAGTTTCAGCTATGTGATGCTTATAGTTTCAGAATAAAGTGGCTGTGACATACGGACACACTACAGACAGACAGACAGACAGACTTGACGAAACTAAAAGGGTTTCGTTTTTTGCCATTCGGCTACGGAACCCTAATAAAAAACGTGATTAAATCATCTACTTACACTTTATGGCTCTCTTAAATATTTATTTGATTCTGAGTTTTAGTATATATAAGAATATGTGTCAATTTATGTGTTAATATTTCAAGTCTTAGTAATAGGGTCCCGTTTTACCCTTTGCATACTGAACCCTAAAAATATCAATTTGATCACTGGCTAAGTTCTTTGTAGCTGTTTTTATTTTAATATGAAATCGCCAAGAAATTTCATGTCATGTAGGTATTTTTGCTTATGGATATAAAAAAAACTGTTTACGAACGAACTATGGTTGACTGTTAGAGAATGCTGGTTTAAGTCAGCAATGGCATCATATTTACAGCATGAAGTTTTAAAAAAATACATAAAATCTATTAAGTATGCCTATGGGCTATGTTGATTGAAATCATTAATAATAATACGTAGTGACCTGAATCCGTTACAAATTAATGTAGATAGTGATAGGGATAAACTCCATGTGTTGATAATAATTCTATTTCCGTAACATAACAATTATTTGTACAATAATCAAGGCAGTAAATATCCGCGGGATAATACAATACAATCAATATCGATCTAATATCAAAACTATCTATCTGACAGGTCTAGTGCTGACCATGCGTGCTAGTGTTGTCTACCATAGTACTACCATAATCGATTATCCGTCTAACAATAGATAGGTAATTTTTACAATGTGAGTCTCTAACGAGGTCTTTGATATGCAATCGGAAGACTTTGTACTCGTATTAATAACATTAACACATACCAATGAGCTCGTTGAGGATTACTACTTTTTGAAAACATAACATTTTCTAAAATATCTATCAGCAACTTGATTTATTTTGGCATTTCATAAAGTATGTCAATACGCCACTCATGTCAACGTATGATGGCAAAGACCTTTTGTCATTGTGTGACCAGTCACCAAAGTTCATGGAGTTATAATTCATTCACACCCAAATAAAACTCAACAGTTATTGAATAATCTGAGGCTGATACGGTTTGAATTCCACTCCCGTTAGAAGTCACTAACATGGACTAAATTAAATAACGATCCAAAAAGATCCACCTTTAAATAATACTTATCAGTCTATAAATAAAAACCCTTGTAGGTATAACGTTTCCACCCTACATTATATTACGAAAACAATAACGTCATATCTGATCAGCTGTTGTAGGTATCTTTTTTTATCGAAAGATTTTGTTTTTCAATGAACCTCCAGTAAGAGTAACCTTGGCGTCGGTTTATACGAGCTAGTGGAAAGTTCCTACAGCGGCTCAGTAACAAATAATATTACACGTTAATGTTTCGAGCCCCGCTTTTTCTCTAATTGGCATTTTTATTATAACATAGGTTTCCTGTGATCATTACTTCACTTCACTAGATAGCAGCGGATGCGGAAGTTTAAGAACTGTGTGTTTATCTATACGGGATAGTTCATAAAACTATGTCTATATTTTTCAAACTGAGTTGCGCCTGCAATAAATTTTACAACGATTGTTTTTAATATCCGGGTCAAATGTAGTAACTTCATTTTTTAATTACGTACATTACAGGATACAGTGTAGGTAGTACTTATCCTGGAAAATATTATTTTATAATAAGTTTGCCCCATTTAGTTTCTAAGTAAATATATGTTTATTGATTTATATAAACAGTGTAAAAAACGTATGCTAAATTATGTTGATACTCTCAACAACCAAGAACAGAAATTCCGATGCGCCATAACACGACTACGGACTACGAGCTCTCGTAGCGTCGTAGCAGATGTCGCTCATTTGCAAGAAGGATGTCACAATTAAAAATGAGCATATTTTGGGAAATAAGGTTTTAAAGTTTGTAAATTTCATAAAACAGTAACTGCTCCATGTAAGACCATATAATTATTTTTATTTTGTTCCCCATGAATTCAGCTTTTTAAAATAGTTTTGCTTGTAAATAGAAATGCAGACAGTTTTTTGCTATTCGTGTTTAAGTGTGAAAATGGTAAAGTTGTGTCGTTCTTGTAAAAAAATATATTTTAAAATTTGTGAATTATCTTTCTTGTGTCATTGTTTACAATAAATAGTTCGTATTTTTAGGATTTAAAATGAAATACTAATAGTACAGAAAAAAATTTTTTCATGGTTATTGTTTTATTACAAACAAGTCCAAAGCAAATGACAGTCTAATAAATAATTAGACAAATAATCAACTTGATAAAATGAATATCAAATCTTTTATAATGTATAAAATTATAAAGAGTTATCAACTGGTCTCAACTGGTCTCGCTGAAGGGGTATCTCTCCTCACCCGTAACGGTCACATCGGGAGTTCCCCAAGGATCTCATCTGGGCCCCTTATTATTCGTAATATTTATCAACGACCTACCAAACAAGATATCTAGTAACTGCTTAATGTACGCTGACGATTTGAAACTGTTTCGCTCAATAGAGAGCACAGACGACTGCGAGGCAATCCAAAGAGATTTGGATGCCATAACACAATGGTGTAGTCAGAACAGAATGTTTCTAAACATAAAAAAGTGCTTTACTTTATCCTTCACCTTGAAGAAGGATAAAATTACCTTTAGTTACAGCATTCATGGTCACGAGCTGGATCGTCACTCGGTCGCTAGAGACCTTGGAGTTTTCTTTGATGAGAGCCTTTCTTTTCGGGTCCACTATGATCATATAACCAGGAAAGCTCTTCAACTGTTGGGCTTCATCACCAGAAATACAAAGGGTTTCAGGAGTCAACAAGCAATATTCTGCCTGTATTCAGCTTGGTTAGAAGCACCCTTGAGTATGGGTCAGTAGTATGGTCACCATATTATAAGGTTCACTCTGCCTCAATTGAGCGTGTGCAGGAAAGGCTTCTAAGAACCGTCTGTTACAGGGAGAGATTGGGCAGAACTTGCTCTTCATACAAAGATAGACTCCTCAAATTTGGACTCACTTCGCTGCAAACTCGTAGGAATGAGCAGGAACTAATTTATCTGCACAAATTACTCCACTCGCATATTTATTCCCCCAGCCTTCTTGGTGAACTTAACCTAAATATTAGGCAAAATGCACGCAGGCCTAAATCCTTTGACATTCCTCTAAAACGCAACAATATTTCGTTTCATCAGCCACTGCTAAGGATGTGTAGACTATATAATACATGCACAAAAAGCAACCCCTGTCTGCTGGATATCTTCGAGCACAGGATACCACTGTTTCGAAAGCGTGTTAAAGATATTCTTACAAAAGCTTTACTGGACTAAAATTACTTTATTATTATATCAAGTAACATTTAACTTAACATTTAATCTAAAAAACTTTAAAAAGCTGTCTTATATTTAAGGTGTAATTGCTACTTACATTTAATTACTAAAACTACAACTGCATGGAAATCATGTTGTGAAAACTATTTTAGGGTATCATTCTAGTTAGATTAGTTACTCGCTTTTTTTTTGTTATTGTTTTGAATCTTACCTGTATTGTTTTCCTAATAAAATAAAATAAAAATAATAATGAGTATAGAATGAACGCTGAACACTATTCTTAGAATTAGTTGTAGTAGTTCCAGTAGCTGTGGAAGAAGATGAGGAGTTGCTGCTCACGGTCAGAACGGGCTCTAGTTCACGTTGATCATCTATATTCATGTTGGTCTCTGTTAAATTTATTTTGCAGTCTTCTTAATTCACTGATGGCAAAATTTTTCAATAGTCAGATAAGAAATTCGTCGAACAAAATACAAATATAATTTGTCGAACGATACAAACACTATCGTAGATAATACGTACATTTAATCGACTGAAAACAAAAAATAATTCTATAAAACGTAATATCAAAAAATGTTCAACCATTATACCATTATACCATGCGCGGCGTTTAGCAACAATAATAGCTTTTCAAACAATGTGTCGTTTAAAAACTTTAACTTTTTTTATTTATTATTATCAATAACGTAGTAAGTTAATTAATTCATACAAAGCGGATTATGTTTGATTATCAATAACGACACAAAGCTAAATAGGACTCATATTAGAGACGAAAATTTCAAGTTGAACAACGGCACAAAAGATGATGTGTCGTGTTTGCACTAAATTTTGAAATTTGCTCGGTTACTAACCTTATCAAGAATAACGTCATAAAACGATTTGTGTCGCTATTAACAAGAACAAGAACGTGCAATCACTTCGACGACCTCGCGACAACTAAAATGAGTCGGTATCGAAAAAAAGTACGCGTTCGAATGAGACAGACACATAGCGACACAACTTGTCTCGTTCGCTCATTTAACGGTTACGAGTTGTGTCGTTCTGTCAGAAAATAAAGTAAAATTTTCTCATTCTTTGTGTATATGTAACTAAAAATCACCGGTTTTTGAGATGTGACGTCCTTCTTGCAAATGAGCGATGTGTTACTTTAAATTCGTAGTATTGTTTTCGAAAACATATAGCATAATATTAAATATGACCGACACGGTTTGGCCGAAATGTCCTGTTCAATTTATTTGTGTTCAAACACAAACTTTTAGCTACGAACGGAATCTGCAGCTCGATTTTACAAAGTCCGTCGCATAAAAAAAAAACATAGTGTCTTGAGACTTTTCAAACTTAATATTATGTCTACTTGCTGGCACAGTTGCTTTTTACAAATGCAGTTTATAATATTCCGTAGTAGAACTTTATTAACTTGGATCAATCAAAGCAAAGGAAATTGACAAACGCAACATTCAATGCTAACAATTCTGCAATTCTGATTAGTAGTGTTAGTAGGGAGAACGAGTCAAATGGTTCCCATCACAGCTGCCTAGAAGACATCACCATACTAGCCCCACTTGCGCACCATGAGTTAATCATCATTCTATCTCTGTCAGTTTATATAGCCTTAGTTACATTGTACGAAATATTTCGTAATATATTAAATGTCAGTTAGCGTATAGCTGTAATATACAGAACAGACTTGAGATTATGTTATACTATTTTAATACAGAGAAATCCAGTGGGATGCCGTTCCCGTTATTGCTTGGTTACTTTATATCGTTTTTTATTTTATTTTATCGTGTCAACTGCGACTCATGTACCTATTTTAAAATGAAGAATCCAGGTTAAAATTTTATGTTAGGTTATTTAAAAACCAACAAATGAAAATATAAACTTGGCGAAAATTATATTCGTTGTTATTGGGTTTTTGGGATATTTTTGTGTTAGGCCTGGTTACTTTATTATTTAAGAGTTTTGTACATCTTCAATATACTTAAATGTACAATCTACTATAACTATTTTTGTTTTATATTTTCCTCTCATTGTTCCGTATATCGTCGGTGTGCCTTTTTCATAAAATTTGGGTGATAGAAGCGATATTTTTTTTAACATATCTTCTTTTGATTAGCAATTATTCTCCCTCAACTCACGAGTATACTTAGACTCGTAAGTCGGTCATATATGAGTAATCTCGTAGCTTTCCGGAACTTCAAACTGTAAGGCTGCCTGATTATAACTTGTAGCTATGTAGGTCTGTGTGCATTAATAAGTAGATAATAGATACGGATTCCCCGTGTGTTGTGTAGATTCCAATGTAAACTATTATATTATCATGCCTCATCAAATCAAAGTCACTTTTTCTTCGTTACTGAAGATGGTCCCTTTCTTGAAATTCCTTTACCGAGACGCTACCAAGGTTTTTACATTCGACTCTACCCTCGGCATGTCTCAGGGCAGTCGGTAATTTAGTGAGTCCTGTTCTGTCACGTCTGTTATTGGCCCGACCAATGAGTAGGCGAACATCGCCGTCGTCTTTCATCACCTGACCTGACCTGACGACGGGGATGTTCGCCTACGGGGTTGGTCAGGTCTACAAGTTAGTTGTCTAAGGCCCACTTGCGCATGATGGCTTAACCGAGGTTTACGCTAACCCTTGATTAAATCATCATTCTGTCTCTGTCAACGTCAAATAAACTGACAGAGACAGAATGATGATTTAATTCACGATTAGCGTAATCCTGGGTTAAATCATCATGCGCAAGTCCCACTAACTTGTCTAGGTTGTCAGGTTGTTTTCGGGCGTTGTGACCAAAGTAGCCTAGAAGTCGTCGGTAGGTAATAGATATTCAACAGGATTTTGATCTTAAATTTGGTCGGCTTTTTGTTGTTTTTCTAGACCACGTTATACGCAGAATTCTAATCTATCACCACTTCTCAAAGGCCCTTAACTTTTTTCTGATCAGTTGCGCGGGAAGACCATGATTCGAAGCCGTACATGATAAAAGAGAAGACCAATGTTCGTAAAAAAGAGTCCTCGTATTCAGTGAAATTATTGTAAGTCTAATACAAGTTGTTTTGAACAGCTGCTTTTGATTGAATTTGGGCTTAAGGTCCTGAAGGCTCCCGTATGTTTCTGCATACCCGTCCCTGACATTGTGATATTCAATTTCAGCAATCATCAGCAGCGATGTCGTCACGAGATCGCTGCAAAACATTCCTAATGCAACAGCGGCGCTTTTCGCGTTGCATAACATTACGTTTGTTTATTAGTCGCTCGGCACGTGTAAGCCGCCGCTACCGCTGAGGCGAGCTCAACTCGTTTACGCGTCCATCGCTTTTCTAGTTTTCCGTGTTCCCACGAATGTGGTCGCGGAAAGCCGATGGTGCGCGCTCATCGCGACGCGGCCGGCCGCTCGGAGACGCGCTCTCCGCGGCGCCCGCGCAGGTTCAGGGGCGCTGTGACGTCAGCCTATGCACTTTTAGCCGCGCTGCGCCCGAGTGCAATAATACTGTGGCGATAGTTGACGCCGCGCGTGTGTGCGATTCTGTTGTCACCGGGAAGTGGCGCCGCTCGCGAACTAATCCTCCTCGCGTACTCCCGGTTGTGGCACGACAACTGTGCGCGAAGGACGGTGTCGTACTTCGACGCCGCGGATGGTTCAACTCCACATTCAGTGTCAACGTGTAAATTCAAACGCCTAACATTGTAATGGTTGTGCGTCGTCGATTATGCTTTGTGACGAATAATTAAGATAAAGATTTGAATCATTACATTTTCGCTACCGTTCGTTAAATGTACTATTTAACTACAAATGTGTGAGAGATAACTGTTTGTTTATAACTTAGAAGTAAATTCTGATGTAAAATCTACTGGCTGGAAAATATTTGATACCTATTGGTGATTGAGAAACCAGATACCGCAGTGTCGAGTGTCATGCCGAGCGCGAGATGGCGATGTCAGCGTTATGAAGTTTTGGTGATCTAGACGTTTCAGTCCTACGTGATAATGTGACGCCTAATGACGTATTTCTCGTAACATAGAGGTAGCTACTCGTTTTGCACAGTTTGGAGTGCACAGTATGGGTAGTATGAAACTTCACCGAGCAAAGCTGAAAAAAATATTTTGCGAAATAAACCTTCTCAAACCTGCTTGTAAATAAAAATATTAGTGTTACTTAGCGAATATACCTTAGCTTGTATTATATTTTTCTGCCGCACGAAAAGAGTTCGACTCGGCGGCAGTCTCTGAAAGTCTACCGTCCGCATCGGTACAGGTGGTTGCAGCGTCGTTGCGTCATCGTAGCGTAGCCCTGCGCGTGTCTCACTTTTTGCTTGGAAAGTTTCTGGATTTATTTCAACTGCCCGCACGTTATATATCGGCGTCGCTGAGATTACACTCGTATTTGCTGCGAGAGTTTCCTCGAACGTGCGTTTTAAGAAGAATGGTAATCTGAATAATTGATCCCGCGGAAAGGAGTCAATGCGACACAAAACGCAAACGTCAACGAGTAGTCCAAACCAGAAAGTGACCAATATAAAAATCGGAATTAATGGAGTTGCTTATTTCACCGAATATCGACCAAAACGCGTAACGGTACTATCAGTATAAAAAGTTTTAATTGATTGCATATCGGATTTGATTGCATCAAGTGACATCCAAAACGCGCAAATACTAAGTTTTGAATAAAATCTACCTAGACAATTTGCATTTCGTGAAATCCAGCCTAGGCGATAAAAATATAAAGGCAGTGATTGTCATCAGCACCGGTATTAAACTAGTAGAAATAAACCTAGAGCACATCGAAAAGAACCCGGTCCTGAAGGTGACGCCACGTCTTCCGAAACTTTCGGTCACTATCAGCTAAAAGTGGATTAGTTTCGTAAAACGTCATCAGTGAGAGTTCACCGTCATCGTCGATTTCCGAGTCGCAATAGCAAAGGGGGCAAGTTTCGCGATGCGTCCGTCGCGGGCCGCTTGAGGGTGCGCCGGGCGCCGGGCTCCGGCAGTCGCGGCCGAGTCGACGCGGGGCGCTGCCGTGTCCCGGCCACGCGGCATCACGGCATGGCGCGGGACTACGCGCGCATCCACGAGTTCTACATGCACGAACTGCAGGGACCGGTGACTCACTACCACCACTATGACTTACAGTGAGTACCGCATAGCGACGCTGTTTTATTATTGTTTAAAAATTGTGTTTTCGGCCAGAGTTAAGTGAGTTAACATACGATGCTCTAGGCGATGCACAGCGAAGTCGCGGACGTGTGTTTTGGTTACTGTGATATTTTATGAGACATGTGAAACACATAGTTATGTTCTTCAAAGTTATTACCAATTTGTTTTGTACACAATGACAATGCGCACATATACATACATAAATCCGTGTATCTTTTGGCAAGTGAAAAAATACCTTATTCTTACAAACAATTTGTAAATTCACTAATGTTGTGTGCAATAAATAGTTATCTATTTATATATCTATATTTTATGTTATGATTATAAAGATAAAAATTACCATTCAGTTTAATACTTTAAATGCCTTTCGACTTCAAAAGTTCGACTATTACGGTATTCTTTCTATAACTGACCTCGGAATCAGTTTTGACATTTTGGAGCAATAAATAAACCTAATTATTTGTACAGTATTTGTGTATTACTGATATTTTCAATAAACAACTATAGACTTCCTGCAAAAAATCCAAAAGATTTTCTTTTATACCTATAGTTTTTGTTCAATGCCAAAACCTGTGTAGTATGGCCTCTTGTGCTCAGTTTCAGTGTATTTTCACAATGTAAGAGGTTTACCCCACGCGTCCAACGTCTTCGGCCCAGGGGGCTTTCCCTCGACATTTAACAACTCAGAAAAAAACCTTTTTTTTCTATTTAATTACGAAATTATTCATCACGATAAATTATTCAAATGGCTCGAAATTCGAAACGATTAAGTAAATTGGCACGTTAAAAATTGTCGTTTTGAAAAAAACCGAATGTTGTTTCGAATAGTTTATGTTGAGTGGCATATTCCTAAATGCAATGGAGTTCAGGGCTTTGTAAGCAGGCTTAAGCGGACTCTGTTCATGCTGGAAGCAATTAGTCGACCCTCAGCGTAAGACGGTAATATTCTGGAGTACCTGTCCGTCCGATGGAATTATTGTAGTTAAGCCGTTCATTCTTTTTTCTAGACTGAGTAAAAACTTTTTTTAGAATTACACATTGTATACGAAAACATTTTTACATCGAAATAATTTATTAGCGCTCCCTATAGCGGCAAATTAAAATCAAAAACTTGATTTAGATTCATTCTTCGAATCTTTCGATGTAACAGTAAATCATATTATGGGGTGCCATCTTCAAATTGAAGTTTGGAGGTCAGCACGTAACATTAAGATGCAACGTTAATAATTTATTTAATAAACAAACAAAATGCTCTTAGTTCTCCTGTGAGTACTGAGAATACTGTTATCCTGTTTTAAAACTTGAATAATCGTAATTATTTGGATCGAATACCTTCGGAAATCCCGTGAAAGGCACATAAGCCGTAGTCATTTATGTTTCGCCTTCCTATTGGTGGGTCGTATTCGTAACTTATGCATGGAATCTTGACACAGTGACATTGTTACATGATCCTGGTATAAGGTAGTACGATCATCACTTACTAAGTTAGGGCACAGGTAAGTCAGTGTAGAAATAAAACGAAAACAATGCCACTTCATATACCTGCACAGCCCGCCGATGCGGTGGTTTTTGACTTTGATGACTGTAATTACTAAGTAATTTGGTATGGTCCATTATTTTTGTTATGCTAAATCTTTTATTGAATTGTAACAATTTAGATGGCAATAGCCACAGACATAGAGCTACGCGTATGTCGTACACAACTAAAATGGAAAAACAAACCATAATAATGTTTTCTTCAGTGTCAGACACTTACACGACACACACATAGATTATTAAAATGCTGCCCTGAATTAAAAATATTGAGCTCTCCAATATGAATGAAATTCCCATACTCGCCAAAATTTTATACTACGATCAACTTGTGTAGTCCAATTTTGCATGCACACGTCACATAGTCTGCATATTTTAACAAACATACGTTTGTTACAGAAATAGTATTGAATATAGAAATCTGGCTGAAAGGTTATAAAATAGGGGGCAGATTTAACACGCATACACGCATTTGTATGGTGATGTATTCTTAAACCGATTACGTCGCGAACGAGAGGGTGAAATGATGCAACATATGCTATTGCTGCTAACAATAAAGGAATACGTACCTACGAGTATGTTGTTGACATTATTTTGTTCGTGGCATGTCTTTATGATATACGAAGCTGCATAGTAGTGATTGTTTTGAGTAGGTAGTATTTAATTGCAAAAAAAATCTACTTTAAGTACAAAAAATAACTGAGTCCTAATCAAAAATACTGATATCACAGTAAAATAGTTATCTCAAAATATAAAAAAATATATTAGCAACAATTTATGTTCTTGGCGCATTGCTATTTTAAAGAGACGCTTTTTACAGACATTAAATAAAGAGGTAATTCAATTTTAGGCTACCAAAGTTCCAAACACATATACCTAGTTTTGTATGTGTACTTACGTATGTTTTTCCACAGATTTATCTAGAACGATAAGTGATATCGAGATGATTCTTTTTTAGTTCAGTCGGTATATTCTTCTAAGGCAATAATAGAGATAGGAAAGTTTTCGAGATATGGGTAAAAATAAAAAAACAATAAATAAAACTAAAATTGAAAATCTTGAATATTTTGTACTATAAAAAGGTCATTAAAAGCTCTATCGACGGTAACAATGTTATCCATTTTTTAAGACACCCTGTAAACGTTTTCTCTTCAATGACAGTGAAAGCCTTTCTCGCAAAGTATGATTGTTTTTTTTATATTTCTATTGAAAGATTCTGAAGCATTATTTGTTACTGGAGACCCTTAAGATGAGCCGAGATACCAATCTAGATTGAGGTACACCCAGTTTCGTTGGAAATATGTTATGAATCGTTGTTCTCGTACATGTTCATGAATGAGGTAGAAACGCTGCTAGCGCTCGGTGGAATAAAATAGGAGGTTTTTGAATGTAACATTTCTATAACGTCCTATAAAGTTTTTTTTTCGAATTATGTATTCATTAACAAACAACATTCATGATATCTTTTAATATGATTAATTAGGAACACAATGAACAATTAGTGTTATGACTGTAGGGTACGGTCCCGTTCAGTTAGTCGAGTATACTTGTCTTGTGGTCGTCCTCGCGTGTTCCATTTCACTCTTCCGCAGTAATTAGATGATCTCGAAGAAAACATTGCGGTTTATCACGTTTTGAACTCAACTTCAACCATGAAAATAAAAACACATTTCCACCTTTCAAAATTTATCAATTAAGAATAGGAATGCAATATTTACAGTTTTTTTTTATCAAAACTCTATACCTTCAGTAATTTAGGGTATTTTCCATTCAAGTAGCATAAAACAATTCCACCTTGTATTCCTTAGGTACATTAGCTAAACTTTTCAACCCTTATAAATGAAAGTCGCTCAAACACAACCAAAAAGTTATCCATTACCTTATTACTGCATGGAATAAAAATTCAATATAAAATATGTACTGTAATTGCTCTTAAATAGGGTGGTTACAAATAAATGTTGATGGTAAATGAACAGAACATAGTGCACCTATTTAGCCATATAGGTACAATAGCATGCGAATGAAAACGTTAACATGAAATATATTAATAAATAAATTTTAAAATACGTTATTGAGTAAATAATATTAAAGTAACCAAAAATTAAATTTCACGGGACTATGTTAATGTGTGTTATTATAAGACCTACTGAATAGACGTCTGAAAAGGTTTGCGACACCTGCGCCGCTCTTTGTCGCCTACTCTATGGAATTACGCGCACTGCCTACAGCCAGTTATTATTGAGTGGTCGTCGTATTGGATGTCGTATTGGAAATGCAGCTTTAAGTATAGCTGCGTAGAGTATAAAGATTATGAAGTCCATCAGATTTGCAATGTTTCGACAGATCAAGAGTGATCAGGTGTAAGCTGCACAAAGCGCGTAGGCTCTGCGTAAACTGGAGTGCAAGTATTTGCATGTAATTCCTTCGATAGGCTGTTGTTATGAACTTAAATATTGGAATAAGGCGACATTGGTGTAAAGTAATATCTATTGACAATCATAAAATCCCTCCACATTAGATATGTCTTAATCTCGTCTGAATCACGTCAAATTTGAAGACGAAATTCTTCATCCAGTGTGTGGTACTAGTGATCCGGTGATCCCTTAACCCAGTGAGAAACCCAATACCATCTTAGGACTTTTACTCACCCCGGTAGAAAAGCAGGTTGCCGGACTTATTGAGTCCTTTCTCTCTCTACGGACTTTCGATAAACGTACTATGTCACAGTGTAACCTCTCACCTCGTACTCAATTCTTCCTCCAGCTCAAGCAACTTCCCGTCTGTCCTCAGTGTGCCCGCGTTATAGGTTACCAGGGCCAGTTGTCGTTGTCGGTGGCAGTGCGACCACCTCCGGGGATTCTTAGCACCCGCTGCCCTGCCGCTACCGCGAATGCTACCGGGGTTGAAAATAGCGGGGCTGCCGGAGACTGGGGGCCTGGTTTTTTGGTGTACCTTCATGTAAGGGGATTTCGTTAATACTCCACGCTTGGCAGGCCGGTCGGCGAGCGCAGGATGTAACTCTTTTTAGCTGTGACACTGCTGACCGTCCCGACACTAGATGTGCCATTTTGTTGATGGTTATACAGCCATCGGTCGGTCGCCAGAGCCTCGTCTTTTTAAACGGTACACTATATAGCATCAGCTTAATACTTCTGCATCACGGGCATGGTCTGGCCGCTATAACATCCCACCCAAGCTCCATCCTTTTTGTTAAACCGATCAATTCAATTTATAATTCATTTTGTGCCGTGAAAGCATACCTATACCAGTTATTACTGTAATTAAGCCTTTCACGTAAAACCAGCACTCAGCCATGGATGTTATCTATACGTAACTCAGGCAAACGCAGCATGGTGTGCAGGAATACTTTAAAAAAAAATTGTAATGTCTGTTGAGAGTACTTCTTTATCTTTAGCAGTGAACTATTTCTTTAAAGAATAGTGATTCAGACTGTTTTTATTTTATCAGCAATGTTAGTACAGTAAGTCAAATAATTAATAATTTAATATCTATTTACAACACTCTCCTGCACCCATCACAATCTCTTTGCATGACCTAAAGGTATGACTGGGAGAGAATGCTTTTAGCATTAAGTCCACCTTTTGTACACTTTTATTTGTGCAATAAAGTTTTTAAATAAATAAATAATAAGTCACTTGAGCCGCATGCAACCCGCCAGGCTGATCCAAGACACCATAACTAAAAGGTTTCTGCGGTTCTTAAATATTTTTTTTTTGAGTTTAATAAAGAATTCACCTATTCACTTGATTTTGAGTCGATATGCAAATAACTGCAAATAACAAAAAAACATACTTACAAAAAAGATAAATGACGCCTCAGCACTCCTCTTTCTAGCGTAGATTTTTTTAGGTATCTTTTTTCGGGTCGATAATTTTATTCTATAGTATGCGTGTGCCTAACGGCTAAACTGTAAATCTATTTGCGTTTTTTTTGCGTACAGCTTCCACTAACTAATTTACTGACTCTATGCTCTCTTAAAAACCCACTGTATTCTTTTGGTTTAGACGCTGTATAACTTCAAATAAATTTTGATCGGAAATCTAAGCTAATAAGCTTCTAATGATACTTTAAAGTATCATTGGTAATTTTAATAAGTTTCCCACTTAGTAAATACTGATAAGTGGCATTGACAAATTAAAGGCAGTTAAGGCAACTAAGCACAAAAAACAAAATATTCCTACTAAATCATGTTAAGACAATTGTCACATATTATCAACTGAAGAGTCGTCATTGTTTTCGTTCAGTACCCATGAATAATTGCGTCAAAGTATACTTAATCATTTCTATGAGAAATTGAATGTGCCTCTATCGGACGTAAACGAACTAAAAATTTGACTCTCGAATGACATAATATAGTTATTTCAATAATGTAAAGTATGAAGTCCGCGGTAATCCTTTCGAGCTTACTACACGACACGGGAGTGCTTCGTGCTGCCGACTGACGTAAACTCGCTATGATTACGTGACGAATACGTTTAATTTTCGTGATTAGGGTACAGCTATCTACTCACTTTTAACCGAGTGAAGGTAATTGTAAATCGATCGGCTCCACTGGCGCCTTAGCTCATCACTCAGACCTCCAACAAGCATTACATTGTACCTACTTGTAAACATTGTAACTTGTGAGAATGCAACTTACTCAAAGTAAACAATAACTGCTAGTGTACTCGTATGTGCCAACACGTTGACTGATTGATACTAGTCGTAGTAATATTCATAAAATAATAACATACCGTGTTCTCTGATTAGTTTAAAGTAAATAGTTAGTTAATAGTTTAAGATTTTAATCAGCTCTCATATTTTGCATGTGGGAAATCGGTCCTATAGCGTCTGCTCCCCTCGTTCGTCCTTCTAAACACCCCCCTCCAGTGGGTAATAGATGCAAAGGACACCATGTTCAGGTGGGATTTTCCGACAGAGCAGATCTGTCCTGTGGCTGTCGGATCAGTGTACAAGACATTTCCCATCTTTTATCTTGTCCTGTGTGCTCTTATGCTTGCTTTCTATAAGACCTTATGTGTGCAAACGACAAGACAATCGCGAATTACTGAGCACAACAAAATAAAGTCGGCTTACAGTCGACAACATCAGAAAAAGATGGCCGTCTAGCAATTAAGATCCAAACTAACTGACATAAGAACGTTACAAGTTGGTACCCATAATAAAATTAAACACAGTCAATGAAACTCGCTGGGGTAAATATAATGTGCAAAATTAAATAAGCTATTTTAAATCTTTCACTTGTATTAGCCTTGCCCCAGGTCTCGTTGACCGTGTGGGAAGGGCTTCTGTGGTGCCGTTTATGTGCCTACGTCGCTTAGTCCTACGAAGTTTTGGAGCGGATTTAAGGAAAGCGGCGACGTAACACCAGACGACAAGCAGTGTACGGGATGCTAGATCTCTATTTGGTGTTTTTATTGTTAGCTCTAGTTTATGTTTTAATATACTGAGCTTAACATTTGAAACAATGTTTACATTAATATAAATTTAAACCGGTACCGGCTAAGTTAACATCATAAAGTCTGACCGAAGCGTCCTGTGTTGTTTATAATATGGCGGCTACCATCAATCACTTACTCACAGAGACACAATAAATGTTGAAACTGAGAGAAAAAATCAAATAAAAATGCATAATATTTTCACGTGTAAGCTTAAAAGTTAAGGTACTTTTATTGTTCGACAAAGTTTGAAGGCTTTTTTGCGCGTTTCGTTCCAGCTTGTTACGAGTATACCTACTAGTTATGTGCGCCGTCTAAGCCACCGTCAATTCTCGATCGTTATTTTGTTTTAACGATGGTTCTAATTAACTGAAGGGTGAGAGTTGTAATTGGCGCGCGAGAAAAATGGTAGTCCCGTTGTCATGACGCGGGGCTACTCCGACGCGTGCTTCGGAACGTATTCAATAACTTCAAGTAGTAGTTTGATAACTGTTACCTGTTACCATTGATATATAAATGCCTGTTACACTGACGACGATATTGTTACGGACATAGGTGTATGCGTTTATAGGGTAACAGGATGTTTGGTTTGTGTGTTTGTTTGTGTATTCGCAAACTTCGCAAACGAATGTTCGATTTGTAATTAATCGGTGTTGCTTATTAGATAGGTATTATGGTAATTATCCGCCAGGGGGCGCTGCAGTTACCATTTCTTTCGTTAAAAAAATTACTATCAAATGTTCCCATTTATCTCCAGAACGGCTTGACCGATTGACATGCAGTTTTCTCCAGTGGATTTTTTATTTACTGGCGATGATTTTTAGATAAGGATTATAGTATTAATCCGCTAGAGGACGTTGCAGTTACATATTTTCGGATTTATCTCTAAAACATCTCTGTGAGGCTGTTTTTTAATGCGGCTTTCAGTAATGAAGTACTGAGATATTTATCAATGATCATTCTTAGACAGTTATAAGACTATTAACCCGCCAAGAGGCGCGTAAATATTTTTTGATTTATCACTAGGGTAGTGCCAACATTTGTGGCGGCAAATTATTGAAAAAGTGTAAAATAAAAAACAAAATTGTTTTTTTATTTTACACCTTTTCATTCATTTTGTTTAATATGTTTATTGTCTTAATTGAAAAAAGAATTAAATATTTTTTATCTCTAATCCCCCGACCAAAAGTGACTATTAGTATTCACCTATTTATAAATTACAAAACTAAGAAAAGCTGCAATGTGAATACAGAAATGTTTAATTAAAAGCCTGTAGCTATCCTGTCTGGCTACCCTGTTTGAAGTCAAACATGACCGATCGGGCCCGCGACGTGTAACCCTGAAACAAAAAGTCCTGTTTTGTCGACAACAATGGAGTGCGTGCGTAAAAAAGAGTTTATTTTACCGGCAGCTGTAGTGCAACTTGACACTTGTTTGAAACGAATGCAAAGTTAAGTTTTCAAAAGGCTAAATCTCTTTTTCTTTTTTTTTCTTACAAAATTCACAGCTCTTGGTACAAATTAAGCTTATCTTACATACTAAACTAACAGCCAATAACGAATTTACTTTTTTTAAAACAATTTAGTCAGATCAATCAAAAATGATTATACAAATTGTTCTCATGCCTTCTAACGATGCAAATAAACATGAAAAATATATCCTACCAAAAATATTCTGTGAAAAACAAGCCAAGTCTCGATGGAGCTGTTTGTTTATCTCTAAAAAGTAATGAAATCTAGACAAAATCGTGCCAAGTCTAAGGTTCCTTACTGCGACTTTATCTATACTAATATTATAAAGCTGAAGAGTTTGTTTGTTTGTTTGTTTGTTTGTTTGAACGCGCTAATCTCCGAAACTACTGATTCGAATTGAATAATTCTTTTTGTGTTGGATAGTCCAGTTATCGAGGAAGGCTATAGGCTATATAACATCACGCTACGATCAATAGGAGCTAAGATATAGTGGTAAATGTGTAAAAAACGGGAGAAAGAAGTCACGATTCCACGCGGACGAAGTCGCGGGCAAAAGCTAGTCTACTATATAAAAATAAGTCGGATTTTCCTGCCTGATGCTATAACTCAGAACGCACGAACCGATTTCCACTCTTTGTATTCCTTGATAAGGTCTCGGGCTCCGTGAGGTTTATAGCAAAGAAAATTCCCATACAAAAGGGGCCGGGGCGGGACGGAGTTGGGGGCGAAACGCAGTTCGCTGGGACCGCTAGTTATTTATAGTTAATGTTATGTAACTTGGCCGTTGAAGAGTACACAAGGGTACAAAACCAGGTGCTCCATGACACCAATGCACCAATCTGTCGCCAGAACAGCTACCTATTGACGATGGGAAATTGCCACTTGGAAAACTCTGATTCAATAGGCAGTATATTGTAGGCTTGCTAAAGTCACTAACGTATAAAGAATGTTCAACAGCCAAGTCACAAAACATTTCCTATAATACACCACCTGGTGACCCTGCTTAGAAAACACAGAGAGGCACGGAGGGTAATCGAAGAATTGGAGGACCTACTCCAGATCTTCAATTATCCTAGTTTTTATAGTTTTCCTTTTATGTGGCCATTGAACCCTCACTCTGTACCAAATTTTAGCTCTCTGAGTTTATGGTAAGTACTATTTCTATTTTGATGATCATGAGTGAGTGAGTGTCATAAATGCGAAACTTTGCTTTCGCTTAAATATGTTATTATAGCTTATTGGATGACGAAAATTACTGCGTTCTGGATCTCTATTTTTGAATCACTCGCTTCAAGATTGCGAGTGATTTTCGTTCAAAGATTAATTAAAAGTCAACGATAATAACTCGTTTTCGAACGAAAATGACTCGTAATATTGACGCGAGTGATTAAAAAATGGAGCCCCTAGCTAGTCTTATCCAATGATTCTCAAATAGGGGCCTGAAAATGCGGCGAAATGGTTCCAGTAAAGGTAGGTACGGCATTGTTTGCTTCGCTTGACTTGGCGGGAGCACTGCAGTGCCCGGTGCCCCCATTACATTGTTTAAACAGATACATAATACACCTTAAGTTTTGTTATATGAGAAATTTCTAATAAAATATCAACGTTTCTTCTTCTCTACCTTGTGAGAGGTCCTTATTTTTATACAATGCATTATTGTTGCTCCCGTAGAATGCAGGTTCTAGTTTAAATAAATATATATTATTAGCGTGGTGTTACGGACTAGAACCCATATTAATTCTGCGAAGAACCAGTATCATTTCACGGCGATTCCTGTAAAGGCAACCGGGTCAGGGCAATCGATGAGACGTCGTCGCTCCCGGATCATGTTTCTGCACCTGATAAGCTGACATCTTCTTATTCACGCCTTACACTCTATGTTCTCGAGTTATTGTATTTTCCTAGAGTTAACGATATAAAAATATCATAAAAAAAGGAATTAGATAGAGCCTCTACATCGTCTCAAATAAAACCAAGAATGTTGAACAATAAAGTTTCCTGTAGACTGATAAAATCTGCTATCAATTAATGTACTTATTAGGTAGCAACAGTTGAACTCATCGTTGTTGTATTTATATTTGAGCAGCTCACTTACCATGAGCTTGTGAAGTCATCATGACGATTGACTCATGCGTTACGCTTGCGGCAGGCGATTGCTCATCCAATATGAGAATCTGGGTTTGTTTCGCTTTGCTGTGGAGTGTGTGCTCTGTCAGGGGTCAGAGAGGAGAGATAAGGACGAGCCTTGTGTCAGAATGCCCGGCAGACAGCGCCGTCTATCACCGAGCCCGCACGGCGCAGGCACTCGAGTGACCTACATGTATCGCACAAGCGGCAACTAGCGATTTGCATTTTAAATAAGATACGTTCCTTTGATAATTGAAATTATTTTGAACTAGCGGTCCCAGCGAACTTTGTTTCGCCCCGGCTCCGTCCCGCCCCAGCCCCGGCCCCGTTGAACGGGATAAAACGGATCCTATGTCCTTCTCCTGGCTCTAAGCTACCTCCCTGCCAATTTTCAGCTAAATCGGTTCAGCCATTAGGCAGGGTACGCAAAATAAGTAACTTTTTTGGTTGATTTTTTACACCTTGTGTCCGAAAAACCCTAATATCCGAGGAACCCTACTTTTGTTCATAATTAAATATAGCCTATATTACTCGTGGATAATGTAGCTTTCGAATGGTGAAAGAATTTTTAAAATCGGTCTAGTAGTTTATGAGCCTATTCATTACAATCAAACAAACAAACAAACAAACAAACAAACAAACAAACAAAGTTTTCCTCTTTATAATATTAGTGTAGATAGTGTAGATTATGATTAGTTTGAAACATATTCCTAAATTGTTCAGTAGTTTACTATATGAATAATTCATTTGTTTTACACCCTGCTACACTTCTGTCAAATTAAGTATTGTGTAGCAAAATGTTTCAGTGAGCCATAATAGAACTAGTTACATTTAAAGGCACACCTTTGCGTTTCAAGTAAAAATATTATTTCACAGTCACTCTCAATTTGCTCGAAATTCCTTAGCTGTGCATATTCTGTGGCTGTGCATAACCGTTCAATCTAGTTGTAGATTCTAGTATTTAACCTAAACTAAGTATATCACGATACGAGTATCTACTATACTGATACCTTTATATCACGGGCGTGGTAAAAGTTTCGATGTAAACCTTAATTAACCTTAATTGATGTTAATTTTAAACGGTTACCGTTATTAAATATAACAATCCGTAAAACGAGAATACATAGTAACGAAAATTGAGAATTACCTACTTTGGAAAAAAAACGAGGAGTTACATTGTACCCACATCACACAATTAGATCCCAAGCCCAACTGATTTACTTGGTTAAAGCCGCCTATAAAAATCACTTGAAAACACCTATCGTTATGTCCATAACCCTGCTCCGGTAGTCTCGACCAGTTTGCATATAATCAAAGCGTGGACGCTGAGACAACATTGGTGTTATCGTTATTTAATTTTCATAATCAACACAATTTGAATTATTCGATATTTTTAACACGACTTCGCCATGGTGGATATCGAATCACACAAAGTTTCATTATTTATAAAATAGCCCTCGTGATGTGTGTTATTCCAGTGTATGATCTACTATGATATGATATATAATATATACTACTATATGAAGTTCAATAAAATTTTTACTAAAAGAGTTTGAAATTGACTATAAATATTCTGTACTAGATGGAGTCCTATCTGAAACCTATAAAAATCTATTAGGTCAATTCAGAATAAAAAGAAATCATTATCGTGTAAAACCTCGAAAACGTCACTCATAGATATTTATTGTACTTATATTTAAGTTTGTATGGTGACAATACGCTATAAAAACAAAAATAAACTGTACCTACTTATGTAACTTAAAATATATACTATTATAAAGGCGAAAGTTTGTAAGTATGGATGTATGGATGTATGGATGTTTGTTACTCTTTCACGTAAAAACTACTGAATGGATTTGAATGAAACTTTACCACAATATAGCTTATACATCAGAATAACATATAGGCTACAATTTTTGAGGTTTCTAATGTAAGGTCGTAAAAAAAACACATTTTTTGCGCTACTAGACGGGACGAACCTGAAGTCCACGCGAACGAAGTCGCGGGCAAAAGCTAGTGTAACTTAAAATTAAAAAGTTATGATATTGGATTTCTATTTTGTTTTCTAAAAATATTCCTAAGAATCGAATCATAAATGGAAAATTCAGGTTCGTACCGGAACTTCCGGATGTTGTAGAAATTTGATTAATTGACAGAAATTATATATTATTCTTATCCGATTAGGTACCGCGAAGCGTGAAATAGACGATATTTTTTTTTGCGCTAGTACAATTTTGACGGCCTATACTGAGTGAACAAAATTATTAGATGAACGTGAATTCAGCACAATATAAAAGATAACAAGATCCTTTTTTGACCTTTCTTAGACTCGATTTAAGGGTTTGTGAATAATACATTATGTTGTACTTATCACCGTCCATACTATCACTTTCGATGTATACCTATTGATATGGCCAATCGATTATGTGTATGTAGATTTCAGGTATTGCCGTTATTTAAAAAAAAACGGCATACAAAATGTGAGCCATTTGTTCCTTACCCCTTTGCTTACAAATATTGCTTCTGCCGGTACTTGCTATGCCATTTACAAACGTGCTCATTGGCTAGGATTCGACAGATATCTCTATTATCTGCAGTCTAATGCAGTTAATGTGGAAATGATCGCTCCATATACGGGCAGTGGCACAATGTGGCCCTTGTGCTGCTCGTATCCGCCGGACATTGTTTCCATATCTACCACAAACTATGATAGCAATTACATAATAGATAATGGTAATAACAGATCCGCTGACTCTATTATAGTATAGTTGCAATTGCACAAATACAAATATGCTTATCATTGATTGGAATGGGATGCCTACCTTATTATATATGAGTTTTTGATATTTCGGCTCTTTTAAATTAAGTATTTTAATTTAGTGGTACAAAAAATAAATTGTTTTTAACCCCGTATTTCTTCGATGCAAATAAATAAAAAAAAAACATCTATCCTGTTCGGAAAATAGAACTTTCCTGTGTAGATAGCCGGGTGGTAAATACCTTTTCCATCCCTAGGGTAGAAAGTAATTTAGTTTTAATTGGCATGTCTTAGACACAAGGCATGCGATCAAAGGTAATTGAAGCACATCATATTATATTAAAAAATCATTTTTGCTTTTCTATACATTGAAAAACATTGTAATGATCGTTGATTTAAGAAATTTAGGTACAATTTGTCTAATTTTAATTCAATCAACAATTGAAATATTCGGCTTCCCGCCACTATCCCAAGATGACACTTTTTTTTTAATTTGCATTGTGTCATTTTTATTTTTGGACACTATCTACTTTTTGAAATTTGTCAATTATTATCTGTGAATAAAATTCGATCGATATCCTTTACAAGGATTTTAATTATTTGATATCGTCTGCTTTTTTGTACGCTGTTTTCATGTTTTCGTGCCGTTACTCTTTCTAATCGTGTAGATGTTTTTAGTACTTACCTACTGTAAGCCCACTGTCATTTTGTGCAAAAACTTGAATTTTCCTTTTTCACTGAACTACGTAATACCTCGCTATTACATCTATAACCACTTTTGATTAATGTTTTTCTTCACAGTCGAAATGAAAATTTTTATGTTTAAATCGGATGGAAGCACCCAATTCGCTCTCGAATAATTCAGAAACAACTCGAGTGATAATATGGATCGCTTTCTCCTCTTATAAGTATAACAATCTACTATAACTCAACATCTTTAATTAAAATAAGTCTTCAACACCTGTAGTTAAACGTTTGATTACGTCTCTATTACCAGTTGGTGTTGCTAGTGCTTCTTAAATCGTTGTTGTGTGTGTCGGCCAATGCTGTGATTGCGAGTTTGCCGAACTAATTGCATTGCATTGTCGCGTTGATCGACCCAGAAGCCTTGTACGTACTTCGCATTTACAGAGCACGCTACGTGACTGGGGCGAAAATTATAATGGAGCCGCCCAAATAATGCTACTTTAAAGTTCTTAATTTAATAAGTACATGCTTTTCTTTTTTTCCTTTTTTCTGACTTTTATACCACAGTCCTATTTGACTGACATATTTGAAAACTTAAATTGAATATTCTCTGGGCAGCTAAACACTTAACTTTATAGAACTCGTAGTTGTGGTGATTTAAGTGCTCAGAATTGAATTTTGAAGTTTGATCTGCAAACTAAGTTACAACTCGTTACACCATGCCTCGTGATCATATGTCAAGATTCATTATGGTTAATAAGTTGTGTTCGCCATGACTGTGTGAACTCTTATGCCCCTCTTTTCGTATTTTCATTTTCATTTCGAGATAGCAAATTAGAGGTATAGTTTGAAAGAAAAGGCTTCGTTTTGATCCACTAATTTCACACATTTACTTTCCAACTGAACTGATCTGAGTTTTGCAAGACCAGATTTTGTACACATACTTTTGCTGTCGCCACCTAATGACCTTGTGAATAGTTATACGGATGCAAAAATCCATAATTACGTCACGTGAACTTACTCAGTCGGTATCGGCCATCACGTGCGCTGCTGACTTCTGTCTGAGCTTAGCACGTGCTGCCCAGCAGGCCGTACTCGGGAACAACAGACATAGAAAACAAACTCCGGAACCCAATATTTAAAAGTTTTCATTTCCCTGTAAATTACCAAAGTTAAACGAGGTCAAACTCATGTGATATTATAACACTACAGTTTCAAATAAATAAAATTCCTTAACAAACACTGATAGGAATTTCTTACTGAATATTTTTTTACGGTATTGAACGACAAAAGTACTCGTACTAGGAATGTGAGGACCAACCACGGACCAACCCTACCTTAAACAAAGATGAATAATAGTGATACATACTGCCTACACAGTTTATATGTTTGTAAAGTATCCTCGACAAATTTAGTTAGGTAACTATAGTTACCTAATCTTCAATTAGTACAAATCTCGGGTGGAAGCACCAAGTGTTTCGACTTTAGACCCCTTTTTACTTCATTTCAATTGAGGAATTTCAAAGTTTACTCCTTTTCCGATAAAAGAAGGGTTGACAATTAACTCGAATATTAAAGGTTTCCTTATTTATTGAATATATCTTTATTGACTTTCGTTGTAATTAAAAATACAAAAGTTTGTGACTTGAGGTAACTTTGATTTTCCTTGGGTGTGATCCCTTTTTTGTAAAATGCCGAGTAGTTACATTTTATTTGTACTTGCCTACATGCTATTTTCATATTTTTAATTTACTTTTGATTGAGTATGCCTAGACACTTGTGTGTGTGCAATGAGAACAAACTCGCGACTAAAAAGTTTTTTTTTTATAATCAAGGTAAGGTACTTCTTACCGGCTTATTCCTCATTGTATGATTTATAAAATATTTTCCAAAAAATAGCGTGGGGGTGACAAACGAAATTTGCTCCGTCCTCACCAGCCGGTGTCTCGAAGACATCTGTCATCATCTCAAGAGTGCGAGGGGCGTAGGGTGGGGGCGTTCCTGCCTCTCCCACCTCAGGCCACGCCTCCGCGCACCGCCCACCCGCGACATCTTACTCTTGCCTTTTTGCGCTTAGTGGTTACGCCGACGTTACGTAGGGAAGACCACCTGTGGAGTTGCCCACGCAAAGCTCGAAGGCTAGACGAATATTTTTTTTTACTTTTCTCGTACTCGTAATAATGTTAACCTTCTAGAGACTGACTAATTTTTTTTTACGAGTCCTTGATAACTTCACATTTGAATGAGCCTTACTTGTAATACCTAACCTCATAAGTACACAACGCCCTGCTTTGCAATAAGTTGCACATTTTTCCTTTCCTATATACAATTTTTCCTGCAAAAACCTCTCAACTGATGTTTTCCTATCAAAATAAAAAATGCGCAAAATTAATTAATAGTAGTAATTCGAACTTAACTTAGAACTTAAGAGAACAAATCAATGCATAAACATGATAATGACATGATTTATTACAATTAACCTCACTCCCGTCCTGACAAATACGAAAAACCGGCCAAGTGTGAGTCGAGCTTGCGCATTGAGGGTTTCGTGCCAACTTGAAACTAAATTAGCTGTCCACTTGCTTACACATACCCAAAACACCACAAAATTTATTGTCAAATTTTGTATACGGTCGTATCATCAAATGTGCGTTTTGGACAAACTAAATTAAAATAGAAGAAAATAAAATAAAAATATGTTCATAAATTAATTCGTTTTGTGATAACTCCAAACCATAATTAATCACTAGAAACTACCAACATTGAGATTTGTTCTTAGTGGAAACTAGCCTATTCTTGAGTGACCCGGAACTGAAATGCATAAATTTATATCCAGACAGACAGCATCTGCCTACTATTTCTAGGTATGCATATTACACTCATTTATAACAATCTTTCCAATAAACAATTCAGGATTGTCTGAAGATCTTGGGATGAATTCCCAAGATCTTCAGACAATCCTGAAATTACTGTAACGTTAAAATAATTATGTTAAGTATGTTCTCGTAATGTTATCTTCACCGTCTACTAATTGACTATGATATGTGTGAAGCAGTGACTCACATAAGTGCAGTTGTGACCAGGTGTTCGCAAGACAGTGCAATCATAACACAGGGCCTACCTACACTCGTTAGCTCTGATTGTGGCCAATTGGCGTGAGAACCGACTAGGAAATGCCACTGCGCCGCACATTTGTTGACTGCTCCTTATCCTTAGGTACTATAATTATGTATTTATTTATTACTAGATGTTTGCCCTGATCTCTCGCTTTGCGAGTATGTCAGATTCTAGTGTCTTCAAACAAGTCAGAATGTCTTGATTACCTCCTTTTTTGAAGTCGGTAAAAATATAGGTACTGCTAAACTTTACTTGATACTGCTATTTTGACTGTTCCAAGTTAATGATCACCTTGTCTGCTACAAAATATCTGACGGTGACTGTACCCTATGACTATTTAGATATTGACAGTTGACAGATCGTTTTTATCAGTTTAACGGCCTCTAAACATATCCATACAGCCAAAGGTGACAGGGCAGACCATAAATAGTGCGATACGTATCCTACGAATGATACAACATAAAATCGGTTTATTTTTGCCGTTGACCATTTCCATTTTGGGTAAGATTTAAAGATAAGATAAGATTTATAGGGTAAGATCTAGCAAAAATATTCATTCTTTTTGGTATATGTTTCATGCATGTAACCGTCAGGCCCAGAATCGGGTTTCTCCTTTGAAGTACATTGCACCAAGGAATCACGTTGTCCCATACAAACTTTGTCCCCTTTTTCACCCCTTTAGGGATAGAATTTCAAAAACAAAAGTTTTATCGGATCCCTACGTTATACAAAGAATACAGCCTCCAAGTTTTGAGTCTCTACGACCAGCGGTTGAGGCTGTGCGTTGATCCGTCAGTCAGGCAGTGAATCGTTCAGGACAAAGCATTTTATAAGTATAGATATTATAACTTTCCCTACTTATTCATGTATAACTAAGTTTTTCCCCGCGGCTTCACGCGCTATAGTGTTAAATAAATTAAAACACTATGATTTATGGCCTATGTGTTATTCTTATGCATGAGCTATTTAATTTCATCAAAATCCATTTAGTAGTTTTTGCGTGAAGGAATAACAAACATACACACTCACAAACATTCGCCTTTATAATATTATTATTGGGATATAGTGTGATTACTGGCATATTTTTTTATTACTGATATGGTAGGTAGGTACTATATCGGTATTAATAAATACTAAGTGCTCTTTATTTATCTACGAATTAACAAAAACCTTATAGCTTGTACAATACTTTAGAAATAGCATATCATAATGCAATACTTACCTCATTGTGTCCACATAAAGGACGACGATTACTCACTTGATTCTTACTAAAACATAAGACCGTTTTTAGTTTGCTCAAAGTTTTTCCAGCAAATAAATGCCAATTTCAGTAAAGTGGCTGTTAAAAAAGTAATATATCTAAGAAATTTAATTTTTTAACTTTCTTGTTGCTCGCTAGGTTGTATAATTTTATAAGCTTAACGTAGTGAGTTGATTCCGATTATGTTACTTACGAGTATGTGCCAAAAAATCAGGTACTATTATAATTAACTTGGGAAATTAGTGAAGTAATATAAAACGTGGGGTGGCCTGGTAATAAAAATCCGCCAATATCTTTTCATTGTACTTAAAGGTCAAATCGTTTTAAGTGATAATATTTTAACTGTGTCTTGGTATACATCATAGAAACAGGACACTATCTTTTTTTTGGAAAATAATCGTTTACATTTTTTTCATTTTCTCTAACAAGAAATCGCGAAAAATAACAAAGAATGGCGAAATCGCGTTGCGGAGGGTCGCTAGCTTTGCGATGAGTCCTGGTTCGCGACACTTGCTGACAAGAAACAGAGAAGACATCAAAGTGACGTGACTCCATCGGTCGCAAACTTCTCTTGTCGAGCTTGTGGCAAACTTTAACGCTCTTGCATTGGTTAATTTAGCCATGAAAAGAGCTATACTTCAAACGTTACACCATAAATTGATTGATTGATTGAACAAAGAAAATAATAATAATTTTGTTAAACAGCACTCAGTCACTTTTAAAAGTCATCTACGTCATCGGCTTCGTCTCTCTCATTTCAATGCCCAATCCTTCTTTTTCTCTAATCTTAATCTTAATTAATAAAAAAATAAAAATCTGAAAAAAATACCTTAATCTTAAATTTTCTCAAAAACTAGCGTATAAAAACCCAAAGTGTTTTCTACAAAAATGTTTTGTTTATTGCGCTGAATCGGCCCTTTAAATATTATCACATTCACCTGCGCGTGTCTGCAGTATCTTTACATAACACTCGCCTCGTGGCTACGTGTGACTAAATTATTGTTACTCAAAATCTTTAATTCAATGTAGGTCATGAAATGACACTTATAATGTACAAATCAAATGGACAAAAATACTTTTTTCTTTCAATATTACTTCTACCTCTGTTTTTTTCATATTCGCATACTTAGTTGTTGTTTCTTTATTCTGATAAAATGCAACATTCGATATTTTAAAAAAAGGAAGAAAATCAAAAACACAAATTAAAAAAAAATTATCTCTCCTGTTCGGAAAATATAACTTTCTTGTGTAGATAGCCGGATGGAAAATAGCTTTAGAAAGTTATTAAGTTTTAATTGGCATGGCATCCAGTCAAGATATGGAGTCTAGGCTTGGATCAAAAATAATTGAGCCTACATTAAAAAACGTGCATTATGTTCTTTGATAGAAAAAAAAATGAAATCGGTCTAATTTTAATCAATAACACAAAATAGACGATAAAAATTATTTGGTTGCCCGCCATAGTGCTTTTATTTGTTATTTTCATTCCCTATGGAATAGGCTAACGTCTCCAATCATGCTGCCCTTTTGTCTTTACTTTTTTATTGCCAGTGTCACTTTTTATTTTTATTTTTGGCTCTCTGATATTTATTTTTATTTTTCAATTATTGTATGTGTCGAGGTACATTCGATCGATATTTTTATCAAGGATTTTAAATAAAATAATAGTTTAAATTGACAACTTGTATGTATACCATATTTGACGCAAATAAATGATTGGTTGATTGATTGATAATAATTGATATCGTCTGCGTTTTTGTACATAGTTTCCAAACGTGCCGTTGCTCATTCTAATCGTGTGTACTTTGGATGTAAATATTGGTACTGTAAGTAAACTCATACTGTGCAAAATCTTGAATTTTCATCTCTCGCTGAACTACCTACCTACTTTATGTCATTATCACATGTACATACATATAAGTATTTAATTTCTTTCCTCAAATTTCTTTCCTACTTCCTTTGTCCCACTTGCCGAGAATCTCCCTCCTGGACATGATCTACCATGGCCGATCTGGAAGTCCTCAAACTGGTTTCGGACTCAGGTTGGTCGCAGTTAGGAAAATATGGCCAGGTGGGGATTTTCGGCAAGCTCCGATGTGGACTGTGTGTGTGTGCACTGCAACGGCAGTGCAAACTATGGCATACTTAACATCGTGCCCGGCGTGCCCTAACACCTGCACGCTAGTGGATTTAATGAACTGCAGTCGATCCGCAATACAAGTGGCTGAAGTCTGGGCTGCTAATATGTAATTTCTCCATTGTAATTCCTCAATATGGGTTTCCATCGACACGCTAAGAAGAATTTCTTTCCTCCAGTCGAAATGAAAATTGTACTTATGTTTAACTCGGGCAAAAGCACCCATTTTACCCTCGAATTATTGGCGCTCGAATCGAGTGAAATGGGTCGCTTTCTCCCCTTGTATTACAATCTACTGTTTTACTTTTTTTACAATTTTTTTTTTACTATTTTTTTTTACGACCGATTTGGCGCAGTGGTTAAGAAATTGACTACTGCGCCAGAGGTCGCGGGTTCGATCCCCGCACATTACAAACATTTGTGTGCATGAACATGTCTGTTTGTATAGGTAAACCGCGAAACTGAGACATCTTTGACGTCACTTTTGTTGTATTTTTCTCCCGAATAATGTATTCCATATTTTTATTATGAATTAAATGTTCTTCTTCAAGGTAAAAGAAAGATCGTTTAATTTATAGCAATGATAGGGAGTACATTAAATGTTTGCATTTCCCACCCAATAAATTTTATTGGGTGGGAAATGCAAATAAAAGCGACAAAAGTGACGTCAGAAACGTCTCAGTTTTGCGGTCGACCTATAGTGGTCTGGGTGTTTTCTATGTATAATATGTATGTATTTACAAAAAAAGTATTTAAGTATGTTTATAACCGTTGTCTGGTTACCATAGTACAAGCTTTGCTTAGTTTGGGACCAGCCCCCTTACTCTGGACACAAAACCCGATCCAATGAATATACCCATCCCTGTCACACGCATACACGGCCTGGTATGAGTGTCGGGGATGGCTATAACCATTGGATCGGATTTTGTGTCCAGAGTAAGGCCTCAGATGGCGCTGTGTGAAATGTCCAAGGATATTTATTTATTTATTTATACTATGCAGATAGACTTGTGTGCCCGCGTCCAGACACCACCTGCCACAGAGCTATATCATAATAACATAAGCCATTTTTCAATTCCTGAAAACACAGATTATAAAATCATTCTCTAAAAATTAAGTAGACACACCGGTTCTCTAGATCGATTTATCGCCTCCGAAACCTTCATACTAAAATTGATGATCGTTGGAGCCGTTTCCGAGATCCTGAATAGATAGTATATAGGAATCCTACAAGAATAATTAAGAGATCATAAAGAATTGGATAGGGTAACATTGTTGTTGATACGTAATTTATTATTACTCAACCCCCCGTTGCTACTTATGTGGAGCTGATATTGTGGTCAACAGATAGTAGCTGTCATCCTAGGGATTTAGTTCGGCCTTCTGGGCGAACGCTCGTTACCGAGCCTGCTAATGACATCACAACACAATATCCATAACCGCGCTGTGTTACGTACGCGACAGAGTTACACAATACGCCGCCAGCTGTACTGTACTGTTGTCAGTCAACTTCGTGCGCGTTCAAAAACGGAACCCTTATAGTTCCGTCAAGTCTGTCTGTCTGTCCGTCCGTACCACCACTTTATTCTGAAACATCACACAGCTGTAATTAGGTGTATCTGGTCGTCCCCCCCCCCTCTAACTTTTGAAATAAGAAAGTGAAGATTTAAAAAATATATGTATAATGTAGATCAAGACAAATACTTTCTACTACTTATGTAAAGGACATTTTCACCAACCGCAAATATAACTTTGTCTTTCATACAAACACTATGAAAAACAAAGTTTTTTTGCTGTCAAAAAATATTGAGATATTTTCGCTAGGAACTAAGTAGACTTCAAATTCAGTTATGGGTGGCACGGAACCCTCCGGCCGGCCGGCCTTGGCCGGTTTTTAATAACATCAAATATTTTGTGCTTACATTTACCCACCTGCTTTTTCACAATCAATGTTTGTTATTTTGTGCGAGTATCGCGCACCATTTTATCGGCCTACTTATATACTGGTTGTTTCTACATTCAAAGGCTTGGAATTTATATAATTTTGTTATGAATCATAATGTTACGTACTATGTGAAGGAAATAAATAATTTGATTATTTAGCAGGCTTATGGTACACCAGTTGTCTGGTTTCGTGCTAAGGATTTTTCTTCCTTGTGTTACGAAGTACCACACAACGATTATGACAGGGGCGTTTCCCATAAACACATATACTCGTAACATCCATGAATTACATAAAAATGTTCGTGCTCATCACACAAACATTTTCCCCTTGCGGGATTCGAACCCGCAACGGCCGGCGTAATAGTCAGGAGCGCTAACCAATACACCAAACGCGTCGTCGTTTGTGAATAAAGGTTTATACATGGTGTGTTGACAACTTGATGACGAGTGTATTTTTTTTTTTTATGTAACCGCAAAACAGCATACATTAAATAATATGGAGAATATTAAAAGTGCTATTAAAGAAATCATGAAACAAAGTGATTCCAATAAAAATAAGCTTCTTCCTCTGAACCATAGGACCAAAATTTTCAACCAAAAGATATTAAACGATAGCAAATGTCCTGTGTTTTTTATTATTATTAGTAGGTGAAGATTTTTATGACTGATACATATGTCTTAATCCTAATCCTAGTAAAGTACACAAAAACAAACATAAGATTAAAGCCGGCGGTCGCATAAACTAAAGAATGACCATAGAATGTAAAGAAACTACCAAAGCAATATGTAAAGGACGCATAGATGTATTCAGTTCTCAACAAACTTTGAATGTTTTCATCACCCAAAGGGTAGATTGAATACCACTACATTAAAAATCAAATAATGAACTTACTGTTCTCTTACAGACTGTATGTATGGATAACCTAATTTGACTATCTAACTAAAATCTATCTATTAGGTAATATGTAGAAATGATATCAAAGCTTTGTTTTGCGTTTGGAATATGGCATTTCGTATATTTTCTATATTCCAAAGCAGTAGGTCTGTTAATTGGCTGAAATACCGCAGCCGTTCATAAAGGGCCCGAATCAATAGAACAGTGGTTTGCATCGCTCATTTAACTCAACATCACTATTGATGTTTTGAGATAATTACCCGTTGAAACCTGCACTACCGTTACCAGATTTTGAAAATAGCTAAGTCAGCTAGCTCAGTCAAATTCATGCAACTGTACTAGTTAATCATGTCTCTTGTTGGCGAAGCTGTTAAAGGCTGTGTGTAAGTATTACTCCTTGTTCCGAAAAAGATCAACTTTTGAAGTTGAGGCTAAAACTGTGTTCAAATAAAATTGTTTTCACGTTAGCGTCACAGTACAAAATGAGAATTTCATGCTTCAATAGAATCTAAAATATATATTTTTACGCTTATCATCAAAAATCTTATTTAATCCCCATCAGGATTTCACTTTATCAAGGGGCACACTGTTTTCATGATCATTCACTAGCTTGAAATTTAGATTTTATTTGATTTAAATAATTAATAAGGAAACTATGGTATCATTTATTTATATGGAAACAATATTATCTTGAACTAGAATTCAAGATAATATTGTTTCCATATAAAGTGGTAACAAGTGGCAGCAATAGAGTGGGCGATATAAACCTTACGAGTATGTCGAGTACCTACATTACACTAGATGTGTGTGACAATTAAGTGTAGGTAGTGATTACTCGTAATGAGAAGAGATTGAAGGTATTTATCATCCTTCAACTAAGGTATGATGGATGAAGTACTTATAAAAGATTTCTTTATTTAACGGCCTAATTCTACATGAAATATACCTAATTAATTATTATATATTATAATTATTATTTAATTTAGATAAATTTTTACTCTACCTTTTCAGATAGGTTTTCTAACTATTGTGCGGGAATTAACCAAGCATAATAGCGTTAAAAGCTGAAATGTCTGATGATAAGAATTTTCGGGTAATTCGGCAGGTATTTAAGATGACTGCTTTAGGTCTGTAAAGAGGTTTGCTACTTTTGAGGGGATGTTTAGAAATTCGAGGTTGCTATTCAAAGTTTTAGGGATCACTCCTGTGGACGATATGACTATGGGCACTATTTATTTTATTTATAACACTTCATGCACAAACAAAAGGTACATATGGCGGACTTAATGCTAAAAGCATTCTCTACCAGTCAACCATTGCTCTATACAGAGAAAATACACTATGTAGACTGATGTTGCTTTCCATTGAGTCTTCAATTCAATGGCAATATCGTGGTACTTCTTAGTGACTTTTTCAGAAATTGTAGACTGTACGTTGTGAGTATTAGGGATGGCAATATCAATAAGGTATACGGTTTTATCTGTTTTATTATGTACTGTAATAATGTCGGGTCGATTGTAGTGTATAATAGTTTTATCTGTGATGATGGTTCGGTCCCAGTAAATTTTAAGGTCTGTGCCTTCAAGAATAACTGGCGGTGTGTATTTATAGTACGAAATTTCTTGGGTATGAGTTTATTGTCGTGCGCTAAGTGTTGGTGTATTATTGACGCAACCTGATCATGCCGATGCTTGTAATCGGACTGAACAAGAGTCTTGCAGGCGCCGGTTATGTGTTATTATTATTATATATTTCTGAAACATTAGCATGGAATGGAAAAAGTAATAAACTTATTTTTCTCATTAGATTTATTTAATAAGTAGTATCAACTACTACTATCTCCTCGATCGCTCTCCATCGCTATCGATTGTCACGAGACCACAGCAGGCGAGTCTTTTATCTACCATGTCATCAGTCATTATTATTCATTACTGGGCGTTTCTGTGTGTGCGTGTTGATCTGTTGTGATCGTGACGGCGCGGTAATAGCACGCACACAGGCACGCCGCACGCCGCGCACGCGCTGGTGCAATCGCAATGTCAAGGCCGCTCGGTAGTTACTTACACAATCACAACATACCGGAACATGTTGGACTATTGTTCCACGTATGAACATGACAATATAATCGCTTAAATTCTGGTTTTGTTCTATTTACAATGTCACATTCCTTTAGAGTTTCCTTGGACGACTAACTGTCTTCTAAACTTTTAATAAGAAAGTCTAGATCCACCTGGACCACTAATTTACGTCCCAAAGTAGACCTACCACTCTTTCAGGCTAGTGTTGAGAAGAGGCATAGATACTCCGTCTCCATTGTCATAGTCCCTTTCAAAAGTTTACACTGTTGTGTTTGCTGTAGCTGATCTATTATCATGTATCATTTTAATATTTATCTAGTTTATAACAACCTGTTACTTACGTACTTATTTGAGTTATTTCAATACTGCAATAACACACCATCTTAATGTTACCTAAACCTATTAATATGGAACGAAAGAAGAATTCAGCAACGGCAACTCATATTGATTGTGATAAGTTAGTAGTAAAATTCCACGAAAAGAAATAATAAGAATAAGAATAAGAATAATTTATTTATCAAAATTACAGCGTACCAACCTTAATCTACATAATTACCTCATACACAAGTTTGAACTTAACTATGGGCATATTTACAATAGTCAGTTAAGAGAAACGTATATTCATTAACATAATAAACACTATAAGATCTTCTGTAAATCGGCCATATAAATGAGTTAACTCATTTAGTTCTGATTAACAATTGTAAATAAAAGTAAGTAATTTACACAGCTAAAAAGAACAGGCGTTACTCGGATAAAGTATTCTTTAACTTCCGTGCTAGAAAAAACTGTGTTACGGCAAGGTAAGATACTCGCTCAGATGATACCAACTGCAATGGCCGGTAATAAGGATCATTTTACAATAATAATGCATAAATAGTTACAGCGAAGAATAATGTTGCATTTTATACAAATAAATAAAAGTAGCACTAAATCGACAATGAGATATCTGAATGCAAAATCTTTAACATTTATTATTTGTCTTACTTTTTCCAATATCACTTTCTCAATAGTTGGTAAACACTTGAATGAAAAGTCCTGCATGTGTATTAGAGCACATCCGTCAATATCTGCACACGCGAGCCGCTCAACTAGGGCGGACTGTTTGACCTGGGGCGGAAAGTTGCCCAGAAGCCCCGCGGCGGCCGCGGCGCAGGGCGTCTTGGGTATTGGGCAACCGATACTCTCCAAAACTTTCATCGGTGACCACTTTGGATTACACGTAGTAAACATTATGTTATCCCCTGTAATAACTTATTGATCTTGGCAGCGTTGGTTTTGAAGTTATGAGTTTATCATTTGCGTTTCACATGGCAATTAAGCTGGTGTGACTGCCAAAGTAACAAATCCTTAATAATCCCTTTGGCCAAGACGGACTCATGCATATTAAACGTAACTTTGTAGATTTTACTTTTACTTAAAAAATAGCACTAGTTCGACTTTAAAAATCATGATCAGGTTTAGTTTGAACACTCATAACAAGATACTTAGCAGCGGAAAGAATTTATTAAACACATTTGAAAGAGCTTTAAATTCTAATATTAGGTGTCTAAGACCAATCGTACGTAGTATATACGAAAGTAATAGTAGTCAAATTAGTGTAGCAGTAGGTATTGTAGTTGTGTAGTATTAAAATCTAAACGCGAATAAATCAGTCACTGCTCGACGTTTCGACCGGATCGCACCTCCGTGGTCACGGGCCAGCTGACCTAATAATTATTGCAATGCAACGCGAATGTTTCAAATCTGAAATTAGAATACATCCTGCATGAGGGCTGGGCTTAGCACCTTAAAAAGGGATGCCCAAAATCTTACCACAAAAATGCTGGCCTACCATGATTTTCCGTGTTTGAAGTGGGTTTACACATTATCTAACATGCTATTTTGTTCATTGGTCGAACGCGAGTTCGACGGGGGCGTACGAGATGACGGCAGGGGGCGAGGCGGCGGGCGCGGGCGGGGGCGTGGACCCCGGCCTTGCGCTCGCGCAGCCGCTGCAGCCGCTACCGCATCACGCCGCCGCAGCCGCGCCCTTGCACGACCCGCGCAAAAGGAAGTCGCACTAGTAAGTCACTAGCAAAGTATTCCCGTGGCACCAACGAACTTTTGATGCCCAAGTGCACGAAAGAGACAAAAAAAGCGATACTAGGCAGTATCCTCGTACCAGTAATCAAGTACTGCCAGGATTTTTCCTACAACACCGGAAGGCTCGCCATGATCGCGCCCTCGCAGTCAAAGACACACTACTTACTTAGTCTAAAATACTACTGCAGTAAGATTATTTATTTATGGAAACATCAAAAACAACTGCACAATAGTGCAAGAATGTAAATCCAGCCTGTGGCCAATGTAGTTAATGAACGAAATCTGCCTGTCGAGTTATTTTATTTTAATATAAAAATTATTTGTAAGGTAATGATCACAAATTAAGTTTATCATTTTATTACTGTATGGTGAGTAATGACCATAGCTAAACCATACCATTCATTAACTGCACAACCCAAACATGGTGATAGTTTGTCAATTAAAATGGGCTTGGGACTTGCGTGACTTTTTGCTTTGTGCTTTTAAAACCGGCACTGCCGACATTCAGACAAGGCTGTGTGTGTACTGAAGTATCTTTTCGTTTGCAGCAGCTCCGACGGCTACGAGATGTCCGGGTGCGAGGCGCCGCTGGCCGTGCCGCCCGCGCAGGCCGCCATGCACTCGCCGGGAAGCGCCACGCGCAAGCGCAAGCCCTCCTCGTAGTAAGTGATACTGCGTTTATGCGCTGTCTAAATCATAGATACATAAGTTAAAGTCAGCTAGTAGAAACCTTTTCTGTCGTCCATGATGTTTTGCTCGATTTCTAAAGGTTTTTATCATTTAGACAATACTGTGTATCGGTTTTTGCTTGAATGATCTTTGATCTAGTTTTCCACTGATTCCTCTTAACTCTAAGTGTACCTACTATCCTCGGCGTAGATGCAATGCAACGATTGTGATTCTTTAGTTTCGGCAAAGGTTTTAGCAGAAGGCTGAAGAAGTATGGACTGCATCGAGTCATTCATTTCTGTATAATTCCAAACTCGATTGACAACCACCCCCTTGAATTTGGCTCGTGCATTTTTTACACCCTGTATTGGTAAAACTAAACGTTCCGTAGCGTGCCGAATGAGTGATCACATAAAAGCAGTCAAAAACAACGACAGACCGAAATCAGCTAGCGCAGAAAATTTATTGAAATCGGGGCCAAATAGCTGGACTGAGTTTCATAGACAAAACACCACATACCAAGATTGTTCAGAGTGTCTGTGTCTGTGTGGAATCCAGTGGTTCGAATGTATAAAAATCGTGTAAATAAACATAATGCTGTTTCGCGAACAGATACTGTCAGTTTGTAGACAATGGTACCGGCGGCGAGCGCAATAAAAAACTTCGAAGGAATAGACCGATATTTCTGCCAATAACAACCCACCCGCAAGTTCCTTTCAGTTACTCCGTGATCATGGCGCTTGCAATGGTGCCGAAATATCGGAAGCTCATAAATAAAAAGGTATATGGGAGAAATCCCGCATGTTACTATTCTAATGATAGTGACCATGAAAGTTTAAAACAATATTGGACTGAAACCCTTAGTGCGCAAACCCGACTCGGCCGTTTTTTTTAATCTTCGGGCAAACAAAAAAGTTATTTCAATGTCGTATATCGGTATACAAACAGGTAAGCTTATATCTTATTTATTAACAACGTTCGTATAAAACATTTTGTTGTACTTCAATTATAATTAGGACAAAAGCAAAGTTGCTCCACTGGTCTTGAAACTTTTTCGAATGTAGGTACTGTGTAGGGTTGCTTTACCGTTTTGAAAGAGGACGGATAAGTAAACAAATGGTCGACGGAGAAAAGGGCAAGCCTTAGAAACGTCCCGTCTCAACAAATTTGTGACTGCGGTGCGGGTACTTATTAAGTACCCGCGTAAGTAAGTATTACCTAACAAGCGGGGTGCGCTCGGCGCCAGAAGTGCCGGCCGCCACGGCGGCGTCGAGCATCGGCCTCGTCCAGCTCCTCTCTCGCTCCCCCGACTAACCTCTTACATACTTTTAGTGACCAGTTTCCCTTTTCGAAAAAAACTTGCACGATTTCGCATAACACATTCTCTCGGATTCCTTCTGTAAACTTTCGTGTTTGTTTCCTCATCTTACCCAATCCGCAAACTTTGCTCACCGATTGCCAAGTGTTACCAAGCACGTGTAAAGTAATACTAAGTCTCGTTTTGAAGACTGACCGCAATTTAAGTTCGAACTCTCGGGAGTTGACACCTCGATAGGTTTCTTGACTGGTCCGTATTTCGGGTGTTAGTTCCGCTCGAGCGCGGTCAGTTTAAACATGCGCACGGCCCGGGAATGGAACCACCCCTACTGGACGGAGCACAAGCCCTGCTTCAAGCCGACATGCCGGTGGATCATCGATGACGAGATTTCTAAGGCTAAGATGATGGTGGAAATCAGGTAAGCCCAACGGCAGGAGTAACGTGTGTTCATCTTGATACCAATTATGTAAATATTGCAAGCTTGCGACATTCTCACACACTAATTGGGAATTCTGGTCTCTGTAATTAGTAGGTTAAGCTACGGAGCTTAACTTATTAAGTGTGTCAAACATCTAAGTAAAGACAGACAACCGAAGGGTATACTTAGCTCATGTCAAGTAGGGCTATCATTTTCGTATTGGATTACATACGGCGGTTATCTTATCATCTAACTTATTGTTGATTGTATGTTGCTTGTTGCAGCGGCACGGGTAGCGCTTACGACGACGACGGCACCGACGACACCCGCTCCACGCGCACTCTACCAGATAAGAAGTAAGTAACTGAAGCGTAACGTCACTAGTTCATTAGTGCAGGTATGTTGAATGGAACGTTTGATGAACTTTCTGCATTCCCAAGCGGTTGACTGGTAGAGAATGCCCTAAGGCATTAAGTCCGCCAATTGTACAGTATACAGTGCAATAAAGTTTAAATAAATAAAAATAAATAAACTTTGCCAAGTATATACCCGCTGTTATATTAGATTTGGCGAATACAGTGAAACATTGTATCGTGAACTTTATTGTTTGTGAAAATTACAGGAATTTTCGGTTATTCTCTGCTGGTTTAACTTATGATCTCCTAAGCTAAATTGTTAATTCAAATGTGAAGACTGGTACATCAATTCTTGGCCGGCTAATTATTGATTTTAAATTGCAAACCTTTGCAGCATTTGGCAAATGCCACTTGCTACTCTGTAGGAACATGTAATTGTCTGCAGTCAGTTCAAATTTGACGATTACACTTACAGGTTTTGTGTGAGCCACGCGTTGCCACCTAATTGCTATCTAAAGTAATGTTTTATATAATGCTATCATTTGTCGCAGACAAAACCATAGCGAGATAGAGAAGCGGCGGCGCGACAAGATGAACACGTACATCACGGAGCTGAGCGCGATGGTGCCGATGTGCGGGGCCATGGCGCGCAAGCTGGACAAGCTGACGGTACTGCGCATGGCCGTGCAGCACCTGCGCAGCGTGCGCGGCGCGCTGTCGGCCTGCCCGCTCACTGCGCGCCCGCGCCCCGCGTACCTGTCCGAGCGCGAGCTCAACGCGCTCATATTGCAGGTGAGCATGTAACGTGTGCTCTTCTCTTCTTACGGCTGTTTACACATTAGGTTAAGTACCTTGCCCGTGGTTATGGTACCTAGGACTAAGCTGCACTAAGATTTGTAATAACATAACCCGTCACTCACTGAATGCAATGAAATCTGCTGATCTTAAGGCTGAAGTACACATACATACCAGCTACTGGCACGTGTGTGCACGTGTTTCTTGTATGTGTAGGAAGACGCTTACTGGTATGCAATGTGGGGGAGTGGAAGCGGGGGTTCCAAAACTGGCGCGTATGATAATCAATAGTATGAATATAGGCATGCTTACATGCTAAGACGCAAATGGCTAAACTTGCTCATGCCCGTAACTGGCATGCAAGCTACTGCCCCGTTTTACAGGCATGTGTATCCTAGCCTATACATTAACATACTCGTATTTAGACAAACGTTGATATCGACTCCTAACACTTCGTTTACAGGCAGCGCACGACTGCTTTCTGCTAGTGGTGGGCTGCGACCGCGGCCGGCTGCTCTACGTTTCCGCCTCCGTCAAGAAGATGCTTCACTACGACCAGGTATAGTCCCATAGTACCCACAGCTTACACCACACGCCAACGCACAGCACAGCACACTGTACAATATGCATGGAAAGGAGAAAACCGGTTTCCATAGAAACTTGGGCCTGGCGTTACAGGGCTGAAACTTGGCCTATATTAAGGTCAACTATAGTTTTCTCACGAGGCCCATTTTCACTACAATTATCAATAGCTAAATCAGTAAAATAATTTACAGAAAATGTTTAAGGTTATGTACAGTCACCGTCAGATATTTTGTAGCAGACAATGTGACCAAATACTTTTGAACAGATAAAATATCAATAAATACCATACACTACAAGCTACCATTAATATCTGAACCTTATTTAATAATTAATGTTACGTTTTAATTAAATAATGTTCAGATATTATCGGTAACTTGTATTGTATGCAACTTTTTGTCATTTTGACTGTTCTAAGTTAATGATCACCTTGTCTGCTACAAAATATCTGACAGAGACTTAGACGAAGTATATTATAGACTTGACATCCGCGTTCACCCGTATGAGACAGATATAAAGTACTTACGTATTTTGGGGTGGCCATGTTTATAAAAATTGACTCCCCACCCATATAAATACACTAGTAACCTTAATTACAATAAATACTTAATTTTACAGTCAAAATCTTTATTTATTTGTACAAAAAATTATTAACATAGGGATAAAACAAAAATTGTATACAAAAAAAATGTTTAAGAAGAAAATAGGATTTTTAACGTCATAGAACAGAATAAGTCCGCCAATTATACAACTTACAGAGCAATAAAGTTTAAATAAAATAATCAACAAATAACTTTTATGGGCCGTTAAATGATGTAAGTTTATTATTTATGTTGCGTACATTCAAATATTTGCCAAATAAGTTATCCGTTGCTTTTTCTGAAAGCATTCGGTTTTAAAATGGATAGAACACATGCGAGTGTGCTTGGTAGACTGCCAGTTTTGCCGTCCAGTCGCTGCAATCCAAACCTTTAATACCGTCTCGTCTTTTGGAAATCTATATAAATGAACACAAACCATAATTAGTTCAAATAATAATGATCACTACAACGCATGAAATGTTCATCTAGCAATTAAAATACATATATGATTTTTTAAATTAGTCGCATGTAAATTACCCTTAAAATCGAGAACTTTTACCCTTTGTATTGTGGTATCTCTAAAGGTAACGATAATCCAGCAAAATTTAAAATACTAACAAAATGGCTACCGTAATAGCCATAACCCACACAGTTGAGCCATAGACGACCTTTTATATTTGGTCAGGTAATAATACAAGAATATTTTACAATTCGATTGATAATTCACTACTTTTTTCCACTATTATGTATGTTCTTTTATAGGATTTAAGATTAATGCACTTCGATGCAGGTAAAACATATAGGAACAATATAAATGAGGCTTACTTACGTGTGAAATGTTATGTTTTCATATTTACGCTCAGTACGGCTTTTACATCGTTGAGTAAGTAAAACAATCACTCCGTAATCCACAAAACACTTCACTTGCATTTTTATTTAGCAATTTTATTTATTTATTTTGCATAGACGTCAAGTGTGTGCCCTTAATTCGATTGTGGCAGGCCAAAATTACCTATGAACGGTGATAAGGACAAAAAACAATATGTGCGTCTCTCTCACTCTTAAGTACTTTTGTATACAGCCATCACTTTCTAACTTGTCAATTATATATATGTGTCAAATCTACAGGATACATAATCTAAGGACAGATACTGTACCCTATCACTATTTCAGAAAGAAAAGTGCGAGTAGACATTGACAGTAGACAGATCATTTTTTATATCAGTTTAACGGCCTCTAGACGTATCCATACAGCCAAAGGTCCTGCCGTCACATTTTTCTACTAATGATACAACATAAAATCGGTTTATTTTTGTCGTTGGCCATAATCATTTTGGGTAAGATTTAGGCCGCGGCCCCATCTCTACGGCGCGGCGCCGTACGCCGTGCCACGGCGCGGCGCCGTAGACCGTGCTACGGCACGTTTTTTCGCCGTGAAAATCTACGGCGCGGCGCCGCCCCGTGGTACGGCGTACGGCGCTGCGCCGTAGAGATGGGGCCGCGGCCTTTAACAGGGTGATCTAGCAAAAATATTCATTATTTTGGTATCTGTTTTATGCCTGTAACCGACAGGCCCAGGGCCCCTATTTTTGAATCACTCGCTTGGATATGGCGTGTGATTTTCGTTCGAAAACTATTTTTTTCTATGACTTTTGACACTACGTCGAACGAAAATCACTCGCCATCTTGAAGCAAATGATTCAAAAATAGGGCTCCAGAAACGGGTTTCTCCTTTGGTTAAGATTCCTTTTATCGACTGAGAAATATACCCTAAAATTGTTTAGGTATTTTGAGACTAAGCAAGCACTACATGGTGCTACGTAATAACTATCAATATTTTTTTTAAATAGTGTTGACCACCTTGATTGCTATTTTTAATGCTTAAGGCTGCTGTCACCTACCTTCTAACAAAGTTCAAGTGCAGTTTTCTTCCCAAAAATGACTTAACTGACAACTTTTTTTGACTGATTTGTGTAGAAATAAGCTATCTACATAAGATGTAAGCTCTGAATTTTTGATTCAATCTTTGAAATGCCTGTAATTTGCAATCATAGAAGCCAAATTGACGGTTTTTCTGGTGCACTTTTCTAGATCAGTTGTTGACGTCAGCTATCGAAATAACATAAACTTGAAGGGAATTACGTTCGTCTACAAGGTGTAGACTCTGTTTTTTTTATTTATTGCTCTGGTTATTCCAAATGAAGACAAAATTGATACCATGTTTTGGCATAAAATACGCACCTAAAGACAGGCGATTATCTCTGAGATACATTGCACTTATTCTGTGTTGTTTGATAAAACAATGTTATAGAGGTTCCTATCTTTGTCTTAGCATCTAAATTCTTGATTTTATCGTGTACAATATATTCAAAATATCTTACTAAAGTAACCTATAAATTTGAGATTTGGAGCTGTCACGGACGTTCATCTTCGATCGAAATTTGACAGACAGCGCCGAGCGCTCGGAGGGGAAGGGTGTGTCGCTCGTTGTCTTCGCTGCTACTCTTTTATTTCGTGTATGATACTAATTCCAAATTTGAAAATATCACGCTTTGCACAATTATTATACGGCGACCAATTCGCTTTGAGGCTTTATGCAACAGGCATAAAGCCATAGTGCATTTGGATCGTCGATGGTCTCTAATTATAACAAAAAAGTATTCGTTCTTTTGTATCGATTAGTAGTTGTATTTAAATGATTAATCAATGTTATGTAAACTTGCATAGAAAGGAATCCTTATTAATACTATAAACAAGAAAGATTTATATGTATGGCGACTATTTCAAGGGGTTCATGAGTTATAACGAAGATCTTTTATCGTATACAATTTGTATTTTCGAAACTTGATCAAACAAAATGTGCAGATACTAGGACCAAAATTATCGACAAAAATAATAATAATAAAAAATTGTCTACAAAATAAAATTGTGGTATATATTTTTTTTTATTTGAAATGGGTTCGCTCTTGTCTCCAGGCTAGACCAGTGGTATAGACAGAGACGACGATGGAGCAAGCTCACCCAGAAAATGCCATATGATGAGCAAACTGTTTCTATCACCAAACAGTTAAATGCCAATTTTAGACAACTACTGAATTAATAAGGCCAAGAATAGGCAATAGTACCAATTCTATTGCATATGTATGGGGTTGCAAATAATAACCTTATTTATATAAAATAAAGTAATATCAGTAACACTACTTTATAGTTCAACAACGGTAGACCGATTTTCATGATATTAACTTTGTTGAATTGGTATTTACCTCTTACCCCTTAAGTTATTATAAAACAGGGCTGGGGCGCGCCGAGGCTGGATATGAAGCAAAGTTTTCTGTGGTCGAAGTTTTTTTTCTTCACTAAAAAGTCTAAAACTCTTCAAAGGACTCCAATTTAGGCAAACCATTTCTTTTTGAAGTCAGTGCCATCGCATGGGCTCTCTCAAGTTCCATCTTAAGCGACATCTATCTGGGCATCGACTCCAAAAAGAAATGGTTTGCCTAAAATGGAGTCCTTTCAAGAGTTTATTTAAGACTTTTTAATGTGTTTTGTTTTTGAAGTCGGTTTTATTGAAATAGTATGGTGGTGAAGTGACCATTAACCCAACTAAATTGAAGACAAATAAGGGCTTTTGTTTTAAGTATTTGACTTTGAGTAGTAAACAAGTAAGTTTATAAATTTTCTTACATCATTCGTGCTTTGGATTTTGAATAAGAATAAACGGACGACAAAAAGTAAAAGGTCAGTTTTTCTTAATATAGACCGTATATAGGCGTTATTTAGTTTCACAACCTTTGATACGCACTTGTACGTACATACCATTGGCCATTGGCGTCAATTCCATACTGTGTGGGACTTGTTCATGGCATTAATTCCATACGCTAGTAACAGTGTTTCAATGGTTTAAACCTAAATAAATAGGGCAATATTTTGCTTATTTAACATTACTTTTCTTTCTACCACAATCTACAACCACAACCTAACTATAAACTTGTATAGTAAAACGCTTGTTTAAATAGAAGCGTTTCATGTGATGTGTATGTAGTTAATATGAACCTGTATTCAAATTGTACGCAAATGCCATGAAGTTCCATGGTTCTATTCAAGTCCATATTCATATAATATTTCATTATTGAAAAATGTATATGGACAAAATGATATAATACCGGTATAAACCAAATAATTAAATAAAAATTATCTTGTTTATCATCTGTTATACATGAAATACTTGAAATCATGATCGAAATTTTCTTAACTACATTTTCTGAATGTCAGCTATAATAACTTGTGACATATTTCATATATCAAAATACAAATTATATCAAAGAACAGCGTTACACTAAAAAGCATTTATGTGTAAATAAATCCTCATAGCATCCAGCTGGTATGACACGTGGTAGATCAAGCGCAGAACCAATGGCATCATCCACCAATAACCCTTAGTCCCCGTTTCTCGTGGAGTTTGCATTCGTAAAAAAATACCTACTCTGAGAAGTCACGATTTGGGTGAAGACATAAAGAGGCAGATAACCGGTACCAATCTGTACCGACTGACTAGTGATGTGCCAAGTCATCTATTTTTAATCTCGAAATATTTAAGAAATTCGTTACAACAATCCAAATACAAATAAAACAAGATTCAAATCAAGACTTGAGTCGGAAAAGTCTCTATAAAGCATTTCAATTCCATGAAATAGCCAACACGGCACAACACTGGTTAGTCGTTGCAGGTCAGTGCGTTTTACCCGCCTCTATATGTCTTCACCCTTTGGATGCATTTCGTTTTTTCTATGCTGTAAGTTTTTTACGTTATTATAACTGTACGTTTGTGTTTAAATCTGTGAATTTAGTTATATAATTATCAAAAGGAAAATGTTCGCGAACGGAATTGACGCGAGCCCTGATTCCGAACTGTATTCGTAATAGGTATTTTAAATACAAAAAACTGGTATAACATTAATTTATCACATCGACTTTTATAAGACCATCATTTTCTGTGTTCATCATACGCATAGCCTACTACCTAGAGATAAAGTATCAAAATTGTTTAATTACAGTTAACATTTTTTTGTGTCCCGGACATATAAAATCGCACACACACATTGATAAATTCGGTAAAATCTGAGAATCTCCAGACTGTCATATGGCTCTTAAGACTTTTACGATTGTAATAGTACTATAATATCATTAATTCCAATATAAAAAAGTGTTATGTAATATATTTTGTAAATTGGCCTGTTTATTTAATTGAAGAAAAAACTTACCGTTATTGTTTTAATCTTAATAATCGACTGTTTATTTTTAAATACTGTTAAAATACAGTTTTGGGCTTTGGGTGCCATCATCGGGTTACTGTAAGTGACCAATGTATTCAATGGCAACTATTTTATTATTATCTACCGATACCTAGGTACTAGTCTAATATGGCATTTGCATTGGTTTTTTGTTTTGGCAACAGAATCATTTTTTAAATTGATGATAATCTAAAACGTAAGGCAATATTACGGCATAATTGAAGGTTCTGCAAGTATACCTGTAGGAGCGAAAGAAATGTATAAGCTTAGCACAATTCAGGCCCGGTGAAGCGAAACAGAATTATTTTACAATCATTTCTAAACAAACTTTTTTTTGGGCCACCCGCCACTTACAAATACCATAAACAAACATTACTCCCTTAATTCATATTTATTATTACTTCGCCTTAATATTCATATTCACATAAAACGCCAAATCTTTTCATGCAAAAGTTTAGATTCTCTTTTCATATACGCTTAAAGATTATTTATCATTTCCATTCACATACTGTTCGTTCAGACCACATATGTGTGCATTTAGCGGCGTTGGCAAGTAGGAGCTGGTGTCAGACAGTGTAATATTTTATGATTGTTCTCTGTGCGTGCCATGTGGTTGCAGTCGGAGCTGCTGGGGCAGAGCCTCTTCGACATCCTGCATCCGAAAGACGTGGCCAAGGTCAAGGAGCAGCTGTCCTCGTCCGACCTCAGCCCGAGGGAGAGGCTCATAGATGCCAAGAGTGAGTGGCAGCTGACAAATATATTTTAATGGTATAAGGGAAGTATTGGGTGATCTAATCAAATAAATAGTTAATAATGGCAGATTTAAAAAAATAATAAACTACCTTATTTACTCAAGATATTTTGTTGTCGGTTTTTTTGTGCGATTGGGCACATTATGCAAAGTAAATGAATAGTCGTTTTATTTTAAAAAAGTGGGTATGTTCGCAGATGAGCCATGAACGCCTGTATCAAAGATTATTTGTCTCGCTCGCACTTATAATTTTAGACCGACAAAGATTCACATTAAAACGACACATCTTAAACTCTTCCAGCCATGCTCCCCGTCAAGGCAGACGTGGTGACAGGCGCGTCGCGTCTCTGCCCGGGCGCGCGGCGGTCGTTCTTCTGCCGCATCAAGTGCAAGGCGCTGCCCGAGGGCTCCGCGCCGCCGCCCGTCAAGGAGGACCCCGAGCCCTCCGTCAAGTTGCGCAAGAAGCAGAACGAGAAGAAGTACTGCGTCGTGCAGTGCACCGGTGAGTCTCTTGTCTCATCTCACCAAGCGTTGCCGTCTGTCAAAGCGGAGAAGCGCTGCTTCGTGTACTGCACCGGTGAGTCCCTATTTTACTGTTATTTGAGTACCTAGCTAACACGACTCGACAAGGTATCGTCACGCTTAAGATAGCTAAGCGTGACACAGCTCCTTCGACAGCTTTGGCTTGACAGCACATCCTGTAGTCCACGTCGAATGAGATCTTACAGGAACCGCCTTCGTCAAGAAGGGGCTTGATCACTTATTTTTTTAATACACACCCTCAAGTTGAGGTTAAAACAGTCGGTTGTTCGTGAGCTATTTTATTAGCTTCGTTTTTTATACGAAAGCCGACCAAATTTTTATATTTTGCAATGAAGTCCCAAGTGGTAGTACTGCATGTAACTTGTATTTACAGTTTTCTGTCTGTACTCTTTTGGTTCATGTCTTGCTGTTTATTCAGGGTACCTGAAGTCGTGGGCGCCAGCAGAGATGTGCGAGGGGGGCGCTGGCGGCGAGGGGGGCGAGGACGAGGCGTGCAACCTGTCTTGTCTCGTGGCAGTAGGGCGCGCGCTGCCCGACCTGGCCCCGCCCTACGCCAGCGCGACGCCGCCCACCAGGCACCTGCAGTACGTGTCCCGACACGCTACTGATGGGAAGTTCCTGTTTGTCGACCAGAGGTTAGTGTCTTCACACATGTTGACAGGTCCGAGCCTGTGGCCTTGTGCTTCTCATCACCTATCAGGCATCTGCAGTACGTGCCCCGACACGCCAGGAAGATCTTGTTCGTCGACCAATCTTGTAGTACTGTCTAAGATAGTGGTGATGAGGTGGCAGTCAATCCAACAGAGACCAGCCAAATAGAAAGGCACAGGCATGCAAACGCAGCTTCTTTTCTTTCCTTTCCATAGACCAGTGATACTGCGTCTAACACGACTAAAAGGTAGTCTAGGGTAGGTACGCGTGCTTTTCGAATGACGGAGTCCGCCAATGTCATC